>OY720346.1:58137561-58737561 GCA_963082975.1 Labia minor
TGACTATATACATTTCCTACACACAGATAATAAATATAAAGCATTTTTTTTTTTAACATTTATGAATCTTCTAGTTATCTTCTTTTTAAACTATAATTTGCATACAGAGAGGTAGTTAAGTCTATTAATATAAGTTTATTTTCTTAAATTTTTCTTTCCCACTTCATTCATTCACCCAATCACCCTCCCCTTCTCATCCCTCTTCTTATTTTTTTTTCTTTTTTTCACCAGCTCCGCCCACCTAAGCTAAACTCATCTTTTACAATCCGAGTGGATAGGAAGGAAAGTTTCCCTAAGTTTTCGTGGAAAGTAATATTATATTACTTGTGCGTAGTTGATCATAGCAGAAACTTAACCCCAAAGGGCATCGCAAAGAACTTAACTCACTTAACTACCTCTCTCTCTCTCTCTCTCTTTCTCTCTTTCAATAGTCCTAGTCTCCCACTCTCTCATTCGCTCGTATTGTTAAATGGAAGCTCAATAGAGAAACTCACTCACCTCTTTATTACTCAGGGGCTGAATTTAAATTACATTTTCAAATAAGTAGAGTAGTTATAGTTTTGTTTTCTATCTTCTCCATCTCACTCTCCCTATTCATATCAAAAGATATGAATTCAAATTTTTTTTTTTAAATTTTAGCAAATTTCAATAAATAACATTGTAGAAATATATATTTCAGTATTTTGAATTATAAAATCAAAATAAATAAATAAAACTAAAAATAGAAAATTTTATAACATTAAAGTTTTAATTAATAAATATTTGGTATCATTAAATTGAAAGATAAGAGAAATGAAATATTAAATATGTAAAAAATTTAATTGTAAATGTAAAAGTTCAATAATAATGACATGAATAATCTCTCTCTGTATTATTATTTATTAAATTCCATTGAAAAAAAAATAAATGAAGGCCCATGAAGAATAGATAGAAAACGAGAGGGTGAAAGAGAGAAGATATTGTTATTGGGGGATTTCAAGAACATTTAATTAAAAGCATAAAATTGAATATTTTGAATAATAATAATAATAATAATAATAATAATAAATAATAATAATAATAATAATACTTTAGCATATGTATAATGGATTTGGATAAAACTTTACCAGTGGATTCCTTTTTTAATTTCAAAGAAACTTTACTTATGCTATATTTGTCGCTTCTAGTTTACAAGATAAAAATTATTAAAATTTGCATATAAACCCATTGATATTCTATTTAGCTCCCATATTTTATTATTTGACTTTCAGAAGGCTCCATTAATTTTCTGTTTTATAAGTTCGTTTTTGATATAAGAAGATTAAAATATTTTCCTATATCCAAACTGAACTTATAAAAATCGAAAATTAGTGAATTAGTCAATAAAATATTATTAAATGGCTGCTCATTCATAACTAGTTTATATGCAAACTTTAATAATAGTTATCTCGTAAACTAGAAGCGACCGCCACATACCTCTTATGGAAAGTTTGTTTTGAAACAAAAAAAGAATCCACTGGTAAATTTTTATCCAAATCTATCATTTATACGTTAAACTGAATAATTACCATAATAATAATAAATAATAATTATTATAATAATAATAATAATTAATATTGTTATTATGATATATATTTTAATTTAATAATTAAACATATTCATAAACATAATATTCATCACTAGCATGGAAGGTTAGATATAACCACAAATTCTAATAATATGTTTGTAGAGAAGAAAGATTGTAATGTTTTTTGTTGAATGAATGAAATGACAATGATGACAGTTGTGACGTTGGTAGACTGAGGGGGTTAGGTTGATTTTTTTTTTTTTTTTGGTACAGAAGAGTGAGGGGAGAAAGAGGGCAAATATTTAATTAAACAACTTTTATACATGCAACATTCATATGTGTTACATTTATTTATTTATTTTAATCTAATGACATGTTATAAACAAAAAAAAATAATTAATACTAGTTCTTGTTTACATTACAATTGACAAATAAACAAACATTTTTTTTTTGTTTATTATATGCCATTTGTCAAGATTTATTTATTTTAAATAGAAATGTTATGATGGGGGATAATAACAATTATAAGGAAAAGAAGAAAAGTGTGGTTATGTATATTTATTTGATTAAAGTTCCTTTTAATGGTAATATGACTACACTAATGATTGATAAAGGCTTCTTAGGCGCCAATTTGTCCCAGCTACTGTAAAATCTCTTAGATGCTTTTATCGCAACCCATCTCCCCCACCCACTTACTTTAATTCACTGTCCCCCCACCACCTCTAGCCCTTTTCCACAAATGAAATAAACTCTAATATTATTCCCTTTGATTTAAGACGAAGATTTCCATTCGAACCTTACATCTATCTAATGGACATTAAAATTATTCCATTAAATGGTAGAGATGGTTAGGTAAGGACTGACTGACTGATTAAAAGCAAACCATATAATAGAATGATATGATATTAAATCTAAAGACAATTATAAACGAAACACCAATTAATTTAAAAAAATAAAATAGGGAAAAAAAATAAATATTCTGTAAATCTAAATAATAAAACATTGTTAATTAACAATTATTCAACAATTTTGAAGGATTACCCATTTCAAAATCAGATACTAATTTATATTCCAAGCGTATTTTCCTTCATATTTATCTTGCTTTTGATTTTTTTTTTATCAAACTCCTGATTATTCTCGATAACGAGGATAGATTGCAAACGTTGACCCGGATTTTCAAGCTCTTCTTCTACGACATGAAATCAAATCAAGCGACCCCTTACTCTTTCCAAAACATCCACCCCATCTCTCTCTCTCTCTTTTTCTGTCTTTCTCTCGCTTCAATAAAATAAAAAAAACACCATCATTAGAAAGTAATTTAAATAGTTATAAAAAGCAAATTATATGTAAATATTTAAAATATAAGTCAATAATTAAATTAAAGATGTTATTTTATAAGTAAATATCTTATCTTATTATACTAGGAAAAATTGTATATATATATATTTGGGTAATAGTCGACATTTGTCACCTCTCGGATTTGATGAAACTTCGCCAGTTGATTCCTTGATTAATTCGAAGAAACTTTTTTCTTAGGCAATTATGGGACAAACTTCTAGTTTTCGAGATAAAAAAAGATTAAAGTTTAGATATAAATCCATTAACATTATATTTAGCTACCATGATTTATCCATTTAATCAGCAGAGGGCGCCACTAATTTTCGTTAGTTTTTTTTTTAGTTCGGAATGTGGATATAGAAAAATTTAAAAATTAATTAATTAAATAATTTCCCTATATCCAAACTGAATTGAAAAAAAAACCCGAAAATTAATTAAAATAAGAGAATAATTAATGAATTAGTCAATAAAACATTACTTAATGACTGCACATTCCGACGTTCATAACCAGCTAATCTGTCAAACTTTAATCCATTTTATCATGAAAACCATAAGTTTTCCCTATAATTACCTAAGGATTAATCAAGGAATCAACTGGAGAAGTTTCATCAAAATCCGAGAGGTGACAAATATCGTCGACTATTACCTATATTGGTATATTTTTGAGATATTAAACCACTCTTAGAAATGCATACGATAAATAATTTTTATAAAGAAAAATCGACTTGCTTTTGTTTCAGCCTTGTTAGTATTTTCTTATTAAAAAAAAATGGAATTTTAATAATAAAAAAAAATACCGCAACAGCGCTTCCTTAAATACAAAATATTTTATATAAATTAAAATTATAAAAATATTTATTTTAATAATATTTTGTAATCAAATTACGAAATATATATTATGTTATATCCACAGGCCATACTTTTCTGTCTTTCAGTGCATAAATACCTACGTTTAAGGGGTGTATTTTTTATGATTATTTTTTTTTAATTTATGTTCTTTTAAATTATTTGAAATTGTTTAATATATTTCGTTGTTTATTTATTTTAAAAAATAATTTTAATCTTAAATATTCGTAGTACATAAGGCGGCTCGGTGTGCCAGGTACCATATATATATATATATATATATATATATATATATATATATTGGTAAAATTATATTTATTTAATTATTTAATTGTATTCTTGTATTCTTTGATAAAAGATAAATATAATTATAATTTATAATAATACTCATAAACATTGTTATGATGATAAATTATGGTTTTATATTATATCTTTTTAATATTCATATTTTTCGAAATTAACAATTAAAATTTTCATTTATCATTCATTTTCATTTATTTAATTATTATTAGTATTAATATTAGTAAAGGGAAGTAATAAAATTGTCTTTGCAAAGGTTATACTCTTTCTCTCTCCCTCTCCCACGCTCACTCCCTCGTACGTATCTTCTGGGCTGATTAAAAGGGTGTCTAGAGATGGTAATGGTAATTAATATAAATATTAAGTCTATAGACTAATGAATCTCCCGCCCATCACCTCACCTCTCCCTACCCACACACTCCCACCATACCCCACCATCACTCAATTATCTCTCTTCTCGGATCTTTAATTAAAGATGAAGAAATGATGGTTTACCATTTCAAATTTCTCTAACTCTCTCATTAAAATAATTTCTTATCTATTATATAAGAGATTGATCATAATAATAATAACTTTTCAAAAATTTTCAAAAATACATTTAAAGAGAATGGAGATAGGACGGTTACTTAAAAAAATGTTCTGAGCACAGAAGTGACCGACGATTTTAAATAAAATAATTTCTAAAAACAATATATATATATATATAAAGTATCAAAAAAAATATTTTTAAAACTTGAATTAAAATGACTAAATTATATTATCTTGGTTTTTATTTTTAGTTTAATTACTCAAGTATTAATTACTACTATATTTTAAGTGAAATATTTTTCGACAATGAATATAAAATTAGTTCTTTGTAAACTACCACTTTCCGGATATACACCAAAAGTTGATGAATTCATGCCACTGATGTATTAAGCACCAAAATATATCAAATTTTATCAAATTCCGCTGAGCCGTACAATAAAGCCTAGTTTACACGGGCTTAGTTCTTGTCATTAGTTCAGGGGTGGGTGAAATTTTCAAAATGTTTTCCGGGCCGGAGGACCATATTTCGAAAACACTAAGAAAATTTTTTTATTTTTTATTTAGAGACATATTGAACGAAAAAATAAAATAAGAGCCAACTTATTCAACGGGCCGGCGGGCGTTCAAAAAACCCGAGCTTAAAAGTATTTGCCCACCCCTGTACTAATGACAAGAACTAAGCCCGCGTAAACTAGGCTTTATGTGACCTAGGCTTAAAGGACACATAAAGAACAAACGGACGGATGGACAGACATCATGGTAAAAATAGTTTCTCTGTTAACAAAATGCATGATTTATGGAGATATGTAAAAATCTCCACATGTGAAATTTGGCGTAAAAACAATACCTTCTCTTTCTATCGTCGGTTGGTAAAAACGATGAGATACCTTCGTTCAAATTTCATTCAATCTTGCAGGCATACAGCAACAAATAAAGAAAAGATCCACTTACCTAAAACAAAAGAAAATTAAATTATTACATATTTATTTAAATTGTTTTTATTGTTAATGAGTTAAAATAATTAAATTAATCAAAATTAACAATATAAACATTTGTTTAGTAATCTATTTATTAGTTAAGACATAGAAATTTAAAAAATCAACAATTAAGAGCGTAGCGCAGTGGTAAAATGGTGAACTACTGGAGTAGAGGATAAAGGTTCAATTACCAAGATCACTACAATTTAAAAATATAATATTTAATGTGATGGAATAAAAAAATAAAAATAAAAAAAAATAAATGTGAAATATTAGCTAATATAGATTTACGTCCCTAGAGAGTCAATAAAAATATATTTTAAAATATTATATGTAATTAATAAATATTTATTTAATATACTATATTTACTTTTTGACTTTTTAAATAATCATTTTTTTAATATAATAATTTAGAAAATATATTAGAGAGAAAATGGGAGTTAAAATTCCAATGAGTTCGCCCTGAAAGACTAAATATTTAATTAACATTTAAATATTATAATCAAATAAAATATCAATAGGGGGGGTGAGTATTTAAACAATCACTATTATTAGTTTTATTTTTAATATACCTTTGATTAAATTTAAATTATTAATAGATTTTTTCATATAAAAGTTTATTAGCAGATATTATGACGATGGTTTTTAATAAATTTATTATAAATTAATAAATAATGAAGACTTTTTTAGATATATTTTAAAAATTAAATATATTCTTATATTCTTATATAAAATTAATATAATCGAAATTGAAGGATATTTTTCATATAATGTAAGAATGAAATGGAAGGTGTGGGTGAATGAAAAGTAAGAAGGTGTATGTATAGGAGGAGTGGGGAGTGGAGGGTTGGAAGAGTCAAGGATAAAGAGTTTTTGATGGTATTACTAACGAAAATGACGAGTCGTTTTCGAACACAGCGTCAGCCAATTTGAATAACAAGTCAACGAATGGTAAGCGCCCAGCATCCGAAGAAGAAAGATGAAGAGAGTGGATGAAGTGAAAGTAAAAAAAAAAAGATAAAGAGAGAGGATAAAAGTAGAATTGTAAGTGGTGGAGTATAGAGAAGGTTGAAAGGAGATGCGGGGGGATGAGAAATGGGGTTGAAAGTGATAAAAGAATCAAGAAATGATAGAAGAAGAGGAGTTTGAAGAAAGAAGATAATCACAAATGAACTACTTTCATCCCCTCAAGTCCTTCATTCTACCCTTCCCCTCACCCCCATTATCCCCAAGGGATGAATGACAGGGCAAAATGCACGAAGAGATTTATTCCTGTTTAGAAAACCATTTACGAAAATATATTTATATATAGATATATGAAATGAATAGTTAAATCATCAACAAATAAATAAATAAACAAAATATTCAAATAAAAGAATAATTAAGTAATAATTTTTTTTCAATAATTTATATACATATATATATATATATATATATATATACATATAGAAAAAATTAACAAAGAAATCACAAGCAGAATTAACCTGGCATGGAGCAAACTCTAGACACTTAAATTTATTTTAAAGATAAAAACACAAATCTACATTCTAAAATATTTTTTTTTTTAAAACATGTATAATCCCTGGGGACACTAAAAAAGAATCGATACAATCGGAGTATCGATACTTTGCTTCCGATACTATCGATACTTGTACTCGATTCTTTAACTTCCGATACTAGTACAGCATCGATACCCATACCATTGGTATCGGAAAAAGTATCGAATGGTACTAAGCGCACCTAGCAGCCACCACGCGAACCGACAAGAAGAAAGCGAAATGTCCTCTCTCTTCTCCTGATCTTTGAGCCAAGCAGCCGACCAGCCGACGCTATTTCGGTCATTTGGTCATTTCCTTGAAAATTTTTTTTTGCTGAAATGTCAGTTTTACCTCTAAATAAATAATTGTTTATTTAACTGGGATTTTCAAAATTTTTTTTTCATTTCAATTATTCCTTCTAAATATAAAAAAAATAAATTTAAAAAACCCACCAAGCCCTCCACCTAGGTAAAAAAATACCGATACCAAAGTATCGATACTTTGGAGTCCGATACTATCGAAAAATCGATACCTATCGATGCTAAGAATCGATACTTTGCTTTCGATATCGTGTCCCTACCTGTCCAGACATATGGAGCTGGAGCTCAGACATTGGCAATTACAGAAAAAATAATAAATAGATAAGAAATAACTCATAGACTTATGTTAAGGAGCATTCTTAAAGTTAAAAGGAAAAATAGAATTAAAAATGATTATTTATATGAAAAAACACAATTATCTTATTATACTAGCAAAAATTATATATATACGTATATTTGTATTTTTGAAATTCACACCATAGATAATTTTTATAAAGAAAAATAGATCTGTATAGGTTTCAACCTCGGGAAAAATCATTGTTAGTTTTTTCTTAATTTAAAAAAATGTCGCTGGGCTTCACCAGACAGCCTTTCCTTAAATAAAAAATAGTTTAAATAAAATAAAATTAAAATATTTATTTTAATAATATTTTGTAATCAAATTACGAAATATATATTATGTTATATCGACAGGCCATACTTTTCTGTCTTTCAGTGCATTAATACGTACGTTTATGGGCTGTATGCTTTATGATTATTTTTTTTAATTTATGTTCTTTTAAATTTTTGAAATTGTTTCATATATTTTGTCGATTATTTATTTTAAATAATAATCTTAATCTTAAATATTCATAATTCATAAGGAATATTTTTTTTAATGTACCGAGACGCGGCTCGTTGAACAAGGTGGTATTCATTATTAGAAAACTGAAATGGGATTGGGAAGGCCATCTGGTCAGAGAAAAGGACCAAAGATGGACCAAGATAATATCTGAATGGTGGCCGCTGGATGGGAAGAGGAATAAGAAAAGGCAAATTATGAGAAGAGATGATGATTTCAGGAAGATGAGGGGAATAATGTGGAGAAGAGATGCCCACGAAAGAAAAATGTGGAAAAAAATAGAGGCCTAGGACCAAAAACTAAAATTTATACTATTGTAAATAATGTACTATATTATATAATGTAATTATATTTTAACACTTTTGTATGGACTATTTAAAGGCTATGAGAAGGTATTTCCGAGTTATTTTTATTGTGAGATTGGTGGCTTGACGTTTCGGCGCCACTTTTGGGAGGAAATTTTTGGGATTCCGGGTCTTACTCTCTGTCACCAAGAGTCAATGGGGATGTGATGTTGGATTGAATAGGCGAGTAATAACTTGGAAATAACTTCTCATAATAATAAAAACCTTCATGGAAAAATAAAGAAACATTGTATAGGGTAAATGTACCAGTAGTTGACCAGTGTATCAGTAGTAAAACTCTTGTACATTTAATATCGAATAATAAGATTTATATCTGTCTAAAGATTTTTAAATACGCGCTATATGAAAGTAATTACTTCTCTTTTGAAGATGTGTAAATATAAAAGTTTGGAGTCCCCGTCTGAGTAAACGACAGAACATTTACTTATTATAGAATCGAACAAATGGATATTTTAATATTTTGTTCTTCGAATGTTTAAGGAGGCAAATCACTAATTTTTATTTTTGTTTTTTAGTATTGACATGAATATTAAATATTATTAATTGAATGTCCATATTATCTAATTTTAAGGGTGTCAACTACTGATATTTTTAGATGCTAATGTTAAAAAAATAAAAGAAATAGAAAATTACATTGGTTTGCAGATAAATTCTTCATTTGTAGCCAAAACTCAAATTGATATCTGATAAAAAATATAAAATATCAAATTTTTCTCATAAAGTTGTCCTTATAGTGTCAACTACTTGTATATTCACCTTAGATAGATTTTTAAATAACATGATTTGTTTTGTTTTTTTATTTTTCATAATATTCGTGAAAACCAATATTTTAAATGTTCTTTAAGATTGGATGAAAATTTAATCTCTTTCAAAGATATATAATATTAATGTTCTAATATATGTTATCCATGGAATAGGATTATTTATCCTAATTGGCGGTTTAATCTGTGCTGTTAATCATTTGAGTTAATACGAGATGACAATTTATTTGAATCATTAAGCCGTTAACTCGGCATTTCCAAACTGTATCATATGTTTTCATATTAATCCTTTAACTTGATAGAGATTATATTAGATAGATATATAGGTATGTGATGTTATAAAGAGAGAAAAAGAGGGGTAGTGTTGGGTTTGAAAGCTTGTACGCCATCTTAATCCTCATTGAGAAATACCTAAATGAGAATTAAAAGTGAATGCATATAAATTATTAATTATGAATGGAACACAAAAAAATAAAATAATCAAAATATTAAGGCGACTTAACTAACATAACAAAATTTATATAATATATTTAAAGAAAAAAAAATAATGTCAAGAAAATATACTAGTTATACATATTTATGTTCATATATGTAGAAAATAATTTATCATTATACATATATATATATATAGAATAGAAAATTTGTTTATAAAAGAAATTTATAACCAAAATGTCAGAAACATTTGTGTCTAAAAAGTAAATGGCTTGGTTGGTTAAAAGGGTAAGGGCTTGGGAGGTTGGGTGATTGTGGTTAAAGGAGTTGTTGAGTAAATATTGTGGTCAAAAAAAAATAAAAAAATAAATAAATATAAACAAACAACTCAATTCTAATAGCTTAATGTATTTGAAATGAAGATGAATTACAATTTGAATGAAAACAAACAGTAAGTAGTTCTATTGTATATATATACATATGTTGAATAGTAAAATATCACTATTATATATATATATACTCGTATATATGTAAGTGGAATTTTAAAATAGCACTACAATGGCTTTTGTTACAAAGACAATTAGATTATTATAAATTGTTAATTTAATTTAATAGAATACTACAATGAATATTAAATATTAATGATTATGTTTCATTTAAAATTCTAAAGAAAATGAAGGGTTGAAGGATGAAGAGGGTCAAATGGGATGTTCAATTGTACCAAGTAAAAAGTTTAAAGTCCTTATCTGGAATAAAAGATCACAAGTCTATTAAACGATTAAATATTCAAAAAACAAAAAAAATTGTATTATTTTAGGAAAATTGCCTGGTGTTTATTTTACACTTCAATTTTTTCACTGTTGCTTTACTAGATATTATATGTATTTGATAGAAAGAAGGACAGAGACAAAAAATTATTACTAAATTCAACAATGTACTATATAAAATATACAAAAATCTTAATTTTTAAAATATAATATATAATGTGTTTATTATTTAATTTTATAAAATGATTAATATTTATTTATGAGGTTATCCATTATTATCTAATAATATACATATTGTTAATATGTGCTTTAATAGGGGAATAGCATTATAATGCTATAAATAAACATTTATACCAAATAGTGACATTCTCACGTTTTGGGACGAAGACATGTGGACAATATAAAAAAGGTTTTCGATTAAAGAAGAGAAACTATTTTCATGAATTAAAGTTTTAAATAATAATAAATTACATAACATGTTTCTTTATATTGGCACACGGGTGCAAGATAGGTGTAAGTTATTAGGTAGGTAACCAAAAGCTACTTAGGAGGGGGAAGAGTTTTCGTCTGGATGTACAGAAAGAAGTAAGTTATTCTACGGCATATAGATCGGAGTGAGAGACTACATCCCTAAGTGAGATAGTGCCAGGATAATCCCTCAGGCCAACGAAGGAGTTTCAAGCCCATAGAAGATGGATCATTAGATACATGGAAGAAATAACCAGAAGAATCCTCACGTGATTCACTATGTGCACCGAACTAACTATATTATCCATAACAGTTAAGTAGTCGACCCTTAATAAAATGCAATTGCTAATTAAATACACACAAAATCTGATTTAATTTATAATATCAAATACATAACTTTATTTTCTAAATAATTACCATTTTCTAATTTCTAACGATACCAAATATAATTATGTTAAATTCTTAATAAATATTAATTTTATCTTAATTTAATATTTTATTTTTATTCAGAATGAATTCAATTTTACCTCTTCCCTTATCAACCGTCGCTGGATTCACCAAACTATATTCTATTCACAATTACCTGAGTGCTAACAATTCAATTAAACATCGAATTTATTAATTTTAAAACCTATATTTTATAACCCAACCCATACTAAGCCTCCAGTATACGACAATATATAAATATATATATAAAGATTTTCAAGATATCTCTCAATTTTATGCTGCTATTTAAACATAATAAAAATAAAAATAAATAAAAAAAATTTAAGACAAATAATTTTTTTCTTTTGGTTTGTTCAAATGATGATCTCATTTAGTGAATATACTTTTTTTTTACAACCATTTTGTTGTTTTTTTATTTTCACAGAATATTCTCTTAAACTACAGTATTTCTTTTATATGTATACATATATTCTTTCCATATCCGGTTCGGGTTTTACGACATTACTCCCGGTTTTAAAACTTAAAATATATTAAATTTTATGAGAATATTTCATATATATGGTATAAATTTATTATAGAGAATACCCATCCTAAAAAGTAATGATTAAAAAGAAAAAAAATTAAAAATATTAATGATAATATTATTACGAAAAGCACAAAAATCAGATTGAAAAATAATTAAGTAAAAAAAAAAGAAATGTTTTTAATATTGAATTTTTTTTTTTATTTATAAAATGGGATTTAATGAACTTCCACGTAGGCAGTTTTTTAATAATAGTTCATTTAAATTTTAACATGATTCAAAACATTCTCTTTTCATTGTTTCCATTGTAACAATATACTAATAATAAAGACGGTTTTTATTTTAAAAAAAAAATGATATTTTCCAAGAATATAAAATAAATATCATGAAAATATGTTTGTTATTAAAATAAAAAAAACAAACAAGAAAAGTTTATTTCACTAATTTATATATTATTTGTCTTGTTTTTTACTGGATGGAGGAATAGAGCTTGTGAGGGAAATATTGCAGTAAAAAAAACAGAATAAAAAAAAAATTGAAGAGAAGATGAGATGCTTGTTCAGTTGTTCAATCAATAAGTTGTTCGCCTCTATCTCTCGATATTGTTATAGAGAGATCAGCTTACAATGTTTTTCCTGTCCAATGCATTTTATCTTAAATTCAAGCCATGGTTTCACTTTTACGTTCATACAAAGAAACATTAAATTACCCTTTCCCAATATCCCCAATATCAATTTTTATTTTAATATTATACAATTAAATAAATGAATTCATTTAAATACTTTTTAATTGATTTATTTTATATAATATAATTAAATTAGACAAATAGAAATATTTGAAAAATAAATAATTAAAAATAGTATTATAAATTAAATAAATATATGTCTATTATTAATTATTTATTATTAAATTCTTGGATTTTCATGGAAATTCATGTTTTCTATTTTCTTCTCAAATCACGAGGTAGTCTGCTATTAATGGATGCCAAATAAAAACTAAAAAACCCAGCTGGATCACATTTCGACAGGAGTTAGCTTGAAAGTTGTCTGCAGTGACCAGTGTTGCCATTTCATTTAAGAGACGCGAAAATCAAAAATTCACTTATTGCCTTTGTTTATAGTATATTTATTTAGGAAAAGAATTAAAATAAATTATTAAAAAAATGTTAACATTTAAAAAGGTATGCGTATTATTAATTTAAACTTATAAATTCAATTCTAAAATCAAATGAATACATTTATAGGGAATTTTAGTATGACTTAAAACATAACATAACCTATAAAATATTTAAAAAGATGGGGGAATGGAAGCCATGGGTATTCAGTTTGAAACATTATATTATGGAAAAGTTTAAGATTATTAATATAATTAAATCAGTGCTTACAAGGTAGTTTTGCTTCGTTTTAACCATTTATTTACCATTTTATATATATTTGAAACCTCTTTCTGGATTCCTAATTTATCTATATATATACAAGTATATTGATATATACGAGTATCACTAGTAGTATTTCAAATTAATATTGATTTGTTTTTCTCTAATTTATTTATTTGTTTTTTGTTTAAGATTCATCGAGAGGGAAAAACTTTTCCTATTTATTCATTCATATGGAATTTCAAGTGGAAGAGGTGTAGGGGTTAGGGTGAACAGAATGTAGTAAAGAGAGTTTAAAAAATAAATAAATAAAAATGAAAAAAAAGAAAAGAACGAGAAAGTACAAAAAGAAATAAAAAAAAAATATTTTAGTTTGTTAATTGGAAGGGAAAATTGAATTTGGCTGGCGTCATGGCAACGCCGACCTCTGTCTGCGGTTGACAACCCTTTCAGGGATAAACACCCTTGAAGGCAGGACTGAAGGACTTAAAATACAAGTACGGGTGGTAGGGGTATCTTTGGATTAGAATCGTGATAAACAAGACATCCTGGCATACGTCACACTTCCAACGACCCTCTCATCTTCTCTTTGACGCTATTAATCATTTATTATTTTGTAAAAGAAAAGACAATGGAAATTGATTATGAATATAACAAACACAAGAATGAATTTATTCTTTTTAAAATAACATTTATTTTCAATAAATAGAATTTTAGCATCCATCAATACAAAAATGAGAATAAAAATCTATATTTTAAGACATACCAAAATAAAAATTAAAAACATTTTTTTAATTTGTTATTCATTTATAAATAAGTTTCTTTTTCTATCTTTTATTGAAATAATATTATAATTTATACATTTATATTTGAAA
Organism: Labia minor; assembly: GCA_963082975.1. Lineage (NCBI taxonomy): Eukaryota > Metazoa > Arthropoda > Insecta > Dermaptera > Spongiphoridae > Labia > Labia minor. The sequence continues at coordinate 58,151,809 of OY720346.1, forward strand.
AAATATATATTATCTTATCTTATTAGATTAGCAAAAATTGTATAAATAAAATATAAAAAAAATTTAAATGACGTCAGTAACTACGTCAGACAGCGCTCCTTAAATACAAAATATTATAAATAAGAAATATATATTATGTTATATCCACAGGCTCGATTAACCAGGTACTTACAATATGTTATATTTATTATATAAAAATGTATTCATTTTCAAGATTTATTTAACTAAAATTTTAAAAATATACTTAATGATATTATTAATTCAATAAAATTACATAAAATTTACATAGAAATAGAGGAAATATTGCTTTTATATATCAAACACAAACTGATTTTTAAAAAAATAGAATTTTATTTATAATATTATTATAATTATTTATAATTTCCATTTAAGGGATTCCCAATATAAATTAATATTTATCGATATTATCTATATTATAGAAAATATCAATAATATATAATATCAGTTTATCAACATATTGAAATTTATTTCATTTTAATTAAATTTAAATACATAAATAATATATATCATATAGCTTCAGAAGATGAATGTTATTATCTATTGTAATTGATAGGGTTCATGAAATTTAATTAAATTATAAACTAATAATTATTTTACTCTTTGATATATCATATATGATTTTATAAAATAACGTATTAATACTTTGTCGCCCAATTACTTGTTTCGCTTTCAAATATTATATATATTATCAAACCACTTTAATAACATTCTTAATCATGTATATATATATACAGGTTGGTTGTAATGTTTTCAAAACACAAATAAAAGAATTTGGATTTTTAAATGAAATTAGTTTGTTTATTCAATATAATCTCCTTCAACTTCAATACACTTATTTCATTGTTCCTCCAATGAATTTATACGATCCCTATAATGATTTTCCGGAAGCTCTGCAAAATGCCCCTCTCTAACTCTAGCATCTTCATTCGACAAAAATGCTTTCTAAGAAGAATTGTTTAAGGTTTTTGAAGAGATAGAAGGTACTGGGAGCCAAATCTGATGAATACGGTGGATGATTAAGCAATTCGTACTTTAATTCGTTGAATTTAGCCATCTTTAAAACATTTGTGTGAACACGTACATTGTCTTGATGAAAAATGATTTTCTTCTTGTTTAAACCAGGTCTTTTCTGAACAGCTTCTGCAACCAACTGATACAATTGACAATAATATTATATTCAGAATTGATCGTTTTATCTTTTCAAAATAATCAATCAATAAAATTCCTTTTGCATCCCAAAAAACTGATGCCATAATCTTCTTTGCCAATCTTTGTGACTTCACCTCCTTTGGAGCTGAACAACCAGACTCAGACCACTGTAAACCTTCTTGATTCAATTTAGGATCAAGGTGGTAGATCTAAGTCTCATCCATAGTTATAAAACGACGCACCAAATCTATTTTATTCAGCTTAAAACGGTCCAAATTTCGTTTACAAATTTATTTACGATTGAGTATTTTTTATGTGGCATCAGTTTTCCCAATAGCTTTTTCATACGTAATTATTCATGTAACTCGTTCATCTGAGATGCCTATGGTATGAACAATTTCATGCTTAGTCAAACTTGGATCTTAATTATCCATATTACGTACTTGCTCAATGATTTCTGGTGCGGTTGCAGATTTTGGACGACCACTACGTGGATCATCTTCAATGCTTGAACGACCAAGTTTAAACTCTAAAATCCATCGATGCACTATTGAAAATGAAGGAGCTGATTCCTTTAACACTTTCACCATTTTTGTATAAATTTATGTTGCTGGTAAACATTCAAAAACAAAAAATTTTATCAATGCACGATATTCGGTATTTTCCATTGTAAAAAAATACTCTGACACGTCAACTTCAAATGGCTTTTAAACAAAGTACACAGATCGAAATAAATTTTTTAGTGTGTTCGTATGAAAGATTAAATATTAAACTGGCGTATTAATTTTGATTCTTAACTGGTTTAAAGATGTCGCTTTCAAAACTTTTCAACCAACATAGTATATATATATCTATATATAATATTGAAATATGTGTATGTCTCTATTTAAATATACAGATGAATAATAGTGATATTTTTCAATGATTGTTTGTTAAGTAAAATGAAAAGAATGAAAATAAATAGGCGATGTTTTTTAAAGCCAAACAAATAACAAACAATATTAAACAAAAAAATACAAAGAGTAGATAAATATTAATAAAAAAAAATCAAATTGATTTCGAACAAATGTTTTATACAAAAAAAGACTTTTTGAAAAATTAATATTTTACAAAGAGATAAATAAATAAATGGTGTTCGGAAAGCAAAAATAAAAAAAAATGCGAATTGAAGAGAGTTGGTAGAGTGGGAGAAATGGTTTGAAGGTTATGATCGGTGAGTGGGGGTGAAAGAAGGGAGTTTAAAAAACAAGGATTGATAGAATGTTGTGGGGTGAAGAGAAGTTTTGTGGAATGAGGAACTGGCAAAGGTTGAATTTCTACTCTTTTTATTTATTGATGTGGCTCAATGAAATTTTTTCTCTTTTTTTTTATATATACGAGACAAAAGGGGAATGCGAGGGTATGGAGCTAAACTTATGTAGAACTCCGCTTCTGGACATAAATTTAGACATGGAATATCAAAGGAATGTATAACAACAGATAAACACGAGGACAGAAGTGAAAAAAAAGAGTGAGTTGCCATTTATAATTAAATAGAGAAGGCATCAAGCAAAGATATTGCTTCTTTAATTCAATTCAAAATGATAAAGGGAATAAAATTCATTTGTATATAACAATTGAAAAGAAATCAATAAACAATAAATCTTTAGATATATATATATATATATATATATGTGTGTAATTCATTGAATCATGAATATATATATTAATTGAATTGTTTCATAAACAAGAATAGTAAATATGACTTTGTAAAGAAAAATAAAACCAATAAAATTGAATTGTTTTTATTTTTTGATGTTTGTTGTTTTTGTATTTATTTATTACACATACATATTTCTTTATAATGGGTGAACAAATTGTATTAACACAATGTATTTGTTTATAATTCCAAGAAATATAATTAAGTTTTTTTTTTTTAAATCTGGAGTGTCTCCACTCGACTATCTTCCAAATTTGAATTGGATTAATTAGCATATATTATATATTTTTAATTTAAATTAAATTAAATAAATTATAAGTTAAGTATAATTGAATTGATTTAATTAATTAAAAAAAAAAATTTAAAGTAGTATAGTTATTCAATTAAATTAATTAATTATCATATATTAAATTTAAATTTAAAATCTTTACCTTCATTTTTAAGTTAAAATTTAATTCAAGGACTGCCAGTCTCTTAGAGTTACATTGATAGTTAATGCCTTCACTTGGAAGTAGATTTTACACAGATGCGAAAATATTTATTGTAAGAAATACGACTTGAAAATAGTAATAAGAGATAAATATCTGATACCTACGTATTATTTAAGCTTTTCTTTGAAGAATTTTATAATTACACGCCAACGCGTGTTTGGCTCTTTGTTGATGGCACCGATCACGTGCTAGCGCGTGGTTGGCAGTCAATGTGTTAAAAAATTAATTCCGGTACTTTCAATGATTCAATCAAGCTGAAATTCTATATATAGCAGTTTTATACAATTTTTAATCATGCGAAAAACTATCACATATATATTTTGAATAATGCCAGTGTACCAAAATTCAATATTCTAACTCAAACCGTTTTGGCGTAATCTTAACTACACACAACCTTAATGAAATTGACTCAGGGTCCTTAAATAAAGTATAAAAACATCAAAATTTCGACATCGAAAATTTTCGTTATCGCAATAATATCTCTGGCGAGTTAGTAAAAATTAGTTAAAATAATAAAATTTTATTTTATTATATGATTTTACTAATTAATTAAATTAAATATTTAAAAATTTTCAGTCCAGATTTGATAAAAAGCCATGTAAATGATATTTTGTTATGTTTAAATTGTATTAATTTCGTTGAAAAAAATTAATATTATTAATAGAATATTTATCTTTTACTGGGAACCCCGTGAAAATATGCAACCATAATATACTGAATTCATCCAATAGATTCAAATTACCTCCAAAATTAATATATATATAGATTTTAATATAACAAACATTTTTTGTAGTTTACTGATAAACTAATATATTATTTTCAATCATCACAATTTATTATTATAATACTATTAAAATGGCAATGTCTACAAAAAATATCTATATAAATGTATTAAAAAATTAGACATTGAAAATAATACTAGAGAAAAAAGATATATAGGAAAAAAATGAAAAAACACAAAAAGGAGCAAATTTATGAAAACGTGGTAAGTAATGGTCATCTTCTGAATGATTTCTAAAAAGTTGATAGAAAACTACGAATTTTGAATAATGCCACTGTACCAAATTTCATTATTGTAGCTCAAACCGTTTTTGCGTAATCTTATCTACATACATACACACACACACAGACGGACATTATTCTCAACCTTAGTGAAAATGACTCAGGGGTCTTCAAAACGTAAAAAACATCAAAATCTCGACATCGAAAATTTTCTGGCGAGATAGTAAAAAGAGAAAAAAAGATGGAATGTATATGATGCGAATGGGGCACTCACTTAACCTGTTTAGAAAGTTTTTAAATTAAAAACAATTTTAAAAAACAGAAAAGATACATATAATCAACATACTGATAAAAAAAAATTAATTGATGAAACTTTGTTATGTATATCAAACATTGTTAGAAATAAACATTTAATATACAAAATATTTTAATAATGGATAATATCAAAATACTTAAATAAATTATTTTAATTATTTTTAATTTTAATAAATTTTTCAAACATCCCTTTGTTTGATTTTATTTTATAAGTTATTTATTTATATTTTGGATTAAAAATATATGATGTATTATTTTTAAAATAAATTTTGACATGTTTTTAGAGAGCTAAAAAGATGATAAAAGACAACAACAACAATGTGCAAATTCAATTAAAAAATATTAAAAAAAACACGACGCAAATCGAAACGACGCAAAGTGAATTAAGATTTTCTTTAGCAGACCATGAAAAGATCGAAGATAGGTTCCAGGGTTACGAAAATATTACTTTTTAAAAAGATAATTGAACAAAATAAACATTTAAAAAACAAAAATAATATAAAATTTTATTACATACATACAAAAAACAAAAAAAAACGTATTTATTTAAAACAAAATAAACTATTCAATTAATTTATGAAAAACAAAATTAAAATTAATCACTGATGAGTCCATAGTGGCTGTTGCCTAAGTCTTCCTTCTTTCACAAAAAATTAGTCCAATGTTTGCTGAACATATTATTATTGAATTTACACATCTTGATGAAACTAGCAATTTAATAATTAATAACTATTTAAAAATAAATTAAAATTAATAAATGAAATAAATAAAAAGCAAAATGTGCAGCATCGTACACGTGGCGGAAGTGAAACTTCTTACAATCTAGAGAATAAGATAAATTTTAGTTGAGAGTGTGAGTGAGAGAGAAATAGAGAAAAATAAACCACACTGCCCTCTCCTACAAAGAATATTTCCAAGCACATACAATTAACAAGTCCACCCTTGCAATTTTCAATTGAATGACTCTCGCCAAGTGTTTTACCTGCTAAATGCTAAGAACCTTAATTTTAAGAGGTTGATTGATACATTGCAAATTATGTCGAATCATAAACTTACTATTTCAATTGTAATGTTCACGTGTGGAAGTGTGAACGTGACAAACATAACTTACTTATTCTTAATTGTAATGGACACATGTGGGAGCTTGACATTATAAGCCTTTCTGGGAAATTGCAAAATGTGTTTATTTTTTTATATAAATAATGATCATGCAAATTACACTAAAAATTAAAAAATTATTAGCTATAATAAACTATTATTGGCTATAAATTAATTATAATTAATTAAATTAATAAAAATAATTTAAAGATACAACTCGTTGAGAAATGAACTTATAATTAACATTTCCTTTAAAACTGTTTAAAACCCCAGAGTGGACGCTGACAATTTGGGTTTTTCCTGGTAAGACTGTCCCCCCCCCTGGTTTTTCCCAATAACAAAGTGAAAGAAAATTCCCTTATGTTGCCTCCCCTTCCGACCCCCTAAGAGGGGTTATTTTAAAGGAACAATCGGAAAATAATTTTAAATGAATGAATAAATGAAAATTCAAATTTTATATATAGTTTTTTATATATGTTTATTTATTCACAAAAAATTAATTAAATTGTAATTTAAATTCTTATAGTTTTATTAAATAAATCATTTTTAGTTATAATTTTATATAAGCATTTTTTAATTGAACCTATTCAATCTTGTCATTCCCTAATCAGCATACGCGGTTTCAATAACCCTTTTAATTATTCTAAATTCAATCTTTAATTAAATCTAATTTAACACACAACAATTCCGTCTCATTATTGTAATACAAAGTTAGAAATATTAAGTTAATATAATTAATATTATTTATTTATTAATACCAATTAATAATATTAATTACTTATAAATAATTCATAATAATAATAAATTGTGATACCAACTTATAGGAATATTAAAATAATATAATTATTATTTTACATATATATGAATATAATATAAATATTTTTAATTTTATTTTAAGAATAGATATATATCTAAAAGGCGGTAACTGTGAGGTCACATACTAATTTTTATTCTTTGACCCAGCAGAGGCTGAGAAATATTATTCCGCGTCAACGTACTAGCGCGCATGCGCGCCGTGGACTTTGGACCTAGCGAGAGGGTATTAGAACGAAAGACAGCACAAAACGAAGACGCAGATAGCCTCTTTCTCAAGAACGAAAGACCGGACAAAAGAAAGACGCAGATAGCAAGAACGAAACACCGCACAAAAGAGAGACGGAGATAGAGGCTATCTCATTCTCACTCGTTATATCTATATCTTTTTTCTCTCTTGCGTTACGAATGCGTTACGAAATTTCAATTTTTCAATTCACTCTCCATTCTCAACCAAATGTCAGGACGCCGCTAAAGAAGTTTCACTTCAATAATAAATTAATTAATTAATTAAAATTACAAAATACTATTTACAAAATTTCTCACTAGTAGACATAAATTTTTTAAATATTGTTTTGTTACACATTGTATTTAATAATATTTCAATTAACATTCCACTTAATTTTCCACAAAACATATCCCCTTGATATAAATTCTGGGATATCCTTCCAGAGAAAAGAAAAAGAAAATTTAAAAAAATTAAAAAAAAAAATAAAGACTAGAAACCAAAACAACGTAACCACCTCGAAAATCTAACGAGGTACAGTGAAAATTAGTAGTAATTAAGCAACTAAAAGACGCAAAGTGAGATATTGGTGTATATTAATTAATAATTATATATATTATTATATCCTATTATATTATTATGTATTCTGTTAAATTTAATTGATTTTTAAAAAGTATCATTTGCCATTTATATTTTGATACCCCAATGAACTTTTGTATACTATAATATATATGAAACTTTTACTTATTTATTTGTAGAATTATTTCAATATACTAATATTAATTTCTGTTGACATAAATTATTATTATAAATATAAATATTTAATATATATTTATATTTTATATTATATATATATATAAATATATAAGACGTAAGGATCTAAATTTATTTATTTATTCTATTTATAATGTTGAAATTTGAATAATGTAAGTATATGTAATATATTTTAGTATGAAAAATATAAAATAAAAAGAGATTTTATCATAACGTGGGTATAGTCTTTATTTAAAATCAATAAAAAAATATGAAAAATTCCTTAAGGTTTACCTTTTCTACATTAGAATATCAAAATATAACTATAGATTGTAAAAAATAATTACATGTATGTATATCATGTTTAATTGTTGTTCTAACCGTTCAAATGATTGTTTTTAATTAAAAAATTCTAAAAGAATTCGCAATATGTGATATAAAAAAAACAATAAATTTATATTAAATATTATATATATATATATATAAAATATTCTTTTTATTTTATGATTCGTTAAAAAAAAAGAATAAAATATTTATATATAACAAAGAGTATATAAAATTAAATTTAATTTAGAATTAATGTTGTGAAAAATTATTACAGTTTTATATAGGCATGATGGGGGAAGAGTGTAGCAAGGGTGATGTAAATAGAAGTGGTGAGAAGTGAGTATGAAGATGGGGGTTTGGTGGAAAGAAGAGAGAATGGAGAATAAATTAAAAATTTCCAATAAATGAGTTTTGTTTTTAATTTAAGCGTTTATTTATTAACCAATTCAGTCACTTCTAACCCTATCAGCACACAAACTGTTCAATACTCGCTTTATCGTTTTCTATAATAGATTGTACATTTAACAGGGAGAGAGAAGAGAGAGGGGGAGAAGGAAACGATAAATATATATACATATCTAAACAATAGTTTGTTTTCAATTATGGGATATTTTTTTTTTGTTATTGTTTTTAACTCTATTATAAGGATTAAAATAAAACAATTTTGTTTTAAAAATATTCCGATTCAAAATATTTCAAAATAATAATATTAATAATGTCGAGCTTTTTAATAGTTTAATGGGGGTGAGTTTGATTATTTCATTTACAATAAACGTTGTTTCAAAAATAAAAATCAATAATATATATATATATATATATATATATATATATGAATGAATGGAGGGAGAGGTTACTTCAGTAAATAATAATATCTAATATTATATCTGCTTGAACAATAAAGTCATATTAAAATAATAATATAGATTGATTTTTAGACAAATATTGGTGTAGTTATTAAAGTAGAATAAAGAAGGAAATGCTATTATACTTTTTAGATCATAAAAAGATAAAAATAGAGTTTATCACTTTTATTATATTATGAAAATATCAATAATATATATATATATATATATATCCAAACGCAAATAATAATAATAATATATATTTATAGAGAGAGAGAGATAGAATTTGAAAATAGGATTCTTCTCAGCATTTATGGGCCAAAGAAAGATGAGGTCACAGGGAAATGACGGAGACTCCATTTCGAGGAATTGCATGACCTCTATGCATCTCCAGACATAGTTAGGGTTATAAAATCGATAATGCTTCGATCAGGACAAAGCGCATCGCATATTTCCCGTCTCTTCCTCTCCCCCATCACTTGTATATACATACACCCACATTCAATCAAACCATCCATGAATATATTCTAATTGTTGTGACTTTTTTATTTAACCATACTAAAAATTATATATATTATTATTATCAGATTTATCCGGGTTTTTATTTTTGTGAGGTTGTTTTCTTGACGTTTCGGCATCCATTTAGGAGCTATTTTCAAGATGTTATTTAAAAGAGAATATTTTTGGGATTCTGGGTTTTGGTCTGTTTGATTAAGAGCCTATATCGGGATTTTGGGTTGATAGGTTGGGTGGTTTTGTGCTCACTTGTGCTGGGATGCTCCGAAGAATCTTGGAAACTGACACATGTCTGCACTTGACAACAGCCCGAAGTTGACTATATATAATGACCAGAAGAAAATTAATCCCCAAAAAAAATATATCATATTTTCTTTGTCGCCCCATTACATAAATATTTCATTTTTTTCATATCTTTCATTTAATATTTTATTTCTTTCCTATCATCTATAAAAAATTTATAAAATTTGAATTGATTATAATACAATATTGTATGAGACATGGTCTATGACTTTGGGAGACGAGAGTAGATTTAGAGTATTTGAGAATAGGCTTCTTCGCAGCATTTATGGGCCAAAAAAAGATGAGGTCACCTGGGAATGACGGAGGGGTACTGACGAATGACCTCTATGCATCTCCATATATAGTTAGGGTTATAAAATCGAGAAGGCTCCAATGGTCAGGGCACGTGGCTAGAATGGGAGAAGAAAGAATTGTGGGCAGCTCAGGCTATCGTCACTTGAAGAAATGTGGTTGCTTCGGCCAGGAACTTTCGAGTTTTGTAGACTGACAAAGATAGATAGATAGATAATATTATAAATTATAAAATACCAAATTATATATATTATAATATTATAATAATAGATTTTTCCAATTTTTTAGAAATTAATAAGGCATTAGACCTGGAAATTGATGGGTAAATGCCCTGCATTCAAAAAAAACCTTTCAATTTTTAATTAAAATAATTTAATTAATCAACAGGTGCCGGTAAATCTCAAAGTATATCAAAATCCTATCAATTATCAATAATTCTAGCTCAAGTTTATATGTAGAGGAATTTTGGTAGAAATTTTAATTCAAAAGATTTTCTATTCTCAAAACCAACAGTTCATTTTATTTTATAAACTTATTTTAATTTAATTTTAATAATTAAATTAAATGTCAAATAAAAAGATTTTAAATTTTTTTTTAATTAAAAGTTTTTAGCTAAGAAAAAGGGCAAAAAAATATTATTTAATAATTTGGAATATTTTCCGACCGACGATAGTAAGGTAGGTATTGTTTTCACACCAAATTTCACATGTGGAGATTTTTACATATCTCCACGAATCATGCATTTTCTTAACAGAAAAAAGTCTTTTTAGGATGATGTCTGTCCGTCCGTCCATCCGTCCGTATAGATGTGTACAGCTTGAACGGCTTAAGATATTATAATATATATAATTCAAGATTTTGATGAAATTTGGTATATTTACTTAATGCATCAGTTTGATGAATTGATCAACTTTTGGTGCAATTCCGGAAACCGGAAGTGGTAGTAATAGCGCTCGACGTTAGGAAGGGAAGGGTTATTTTCACACCAAATTTCACATGAGGAGATTTTTTTTATATATCTCCACAAAAAAATCATGCACTTTGTATTGGTTTTATCCTCGGGAAATCATCTTCATTAGTTTTTTCTTAATTTAAAATTATATGACGTCATCCAGCCATTCATGACGTCACAGCCAGCTCTTATCTATATATATAAAGGAGAGTGTTTGTATGTATGTATGTATGTAATTTGTTTACTTTTTTGCTGTCATAGAAACAAACAAAAAAGAAATTCCCAATCAAAGAATTATTATAATATTTAACTTTTTATTTTAAATTCTAATATTCACAAATATCATTTCAATTAAATAATTTATTCTAAAAGTTCTCATTTTAATTAATATAATAAAATATTTAAATCATATTTAACTTAAATTATTTTGTATTTATTCTTTCTATATTTGAATACTTCTTTTATTTTAAGGGAGGGAATTAACTATGATCTAAAAAAATTAATAAATGAACTTAATAATAAAAAATCAAATAAATCCATTAATTTAAATTAATATTATTAATGAATGTATATATTGTTAATTTATCTTTAGTTTTATCAATACTTTTATACCGTTAATTTTTATAAATTAATTTTTATAAATTGTCTCAAATCTCTAACTTTGCATTTTCTCAAATTTTATTATAATTAAAAATATTCAATAAAAATCAAGCAATGAAATTAAAATATCAAAATGAAATGATCAAGAAATATTATACTCTATTATAACATATACAATACTTATAAACTATAGGCGGAGGAAATATTAGACGATATCATTGAGGGTTCATGCCAAATCGATCAACATTAATTAAGATATTTTCATTATGACAGATATTAAAAAAACCGCGAATTCAATAATTCTGTTCACTAATTATTTGTAGACTTTAGTAAAACCTACGCATGACTCAATAGATCCGGATAAACTTTTTCAAATTTTGATCTTAAAATTTATCTTGAAGGTAGTAAAGAAAGAGTAAGATGCGGAAATCAATTGTAAAATATTAGGTGACCCAGACGACTTAAATATAATAGCAGATTCGGCAATTGCAATTACAGATAGCGAGGAAAAATTAATGGAGGTAGGAAAAGAGATGAGGTTTAAAATTAATAATGATAAATAAAAATATTTAGAAACAAACAGGAGCAGTATTAACATACAAAATGTAGAATTTGAATATGTAGAAAAATTGAATGTAATCACGAAGGATAATAATATTTGAGAAGAATTTAAATCGAAGTTGTAATCGGGAAACGCCTATTATCATGAAGTAAAGAGGCTTATCTCATCAAAATTATTATAAAAGGGAATGAAAATTAAAATATATAAAACAATTATTTTGTATGTGGTATTATATGAGTGTGAGACATGGTCTATGATCTTAGGAGATGAGAGTGGATTCAGAGTATTTGAGAATAGGATTCTTCCAGCATTTATGGGCCAAAGATGAGGACACCAGGGAATGACGTACGAGAGATGGAACAGAGGTTCAGGATAAGGACACTTGGAGAAATGTGGTTGTAGCTGCCAAGAACTTTCGAGTACCGTTGAGCCACGCATGGTCTATGACCTTGGGAGATGAGAGTAGATTCAGATTATTCTTTCCAGCATTTATTGGCCAAAGAAAGATGAGGTCACCGGGGACACTTGGAGAAATGTGGTTGTAGCTGCCAAGAACTTTCGAGTAGATAGATATAACATATTCAATAATAATATATATAATTAATTTACTAAATAAATTAAAATATATTTTAAATAATCACATAATAAGAAATGGATGTTTTATGTTATACATTGTTTGAAACAAAATGGATGAAAACCTTTTACTACTTTCAACCAAATACTATGTACCACTCGGGGGTACAGGGGGCGGAGCCCCCGTCTAGATGTGAAGAGCGACGAAGGAGCTCTGAGCAGCTAGTATATTATAAATAAAATAAAATTAAAAATATTAATGTTATATCCATATCTGTTTATTATTGCATTAATAGATACATTTAAATTATTTGAAATTAATTTATTTCAAACCGTCGGTCGGTTCTGCGCCTGGTCATAGGTCAACTTATTTTATCTATTTTAATATTTAATTTTGAATATTAGCAGTAATATAATTATTTATGTTACCTAGAGTTAATTAACAATGATAAAAAGCTCAATAAATCTGAAAATTGATTGATTGAACAACTCAGAGTTTATTAATCCCATGCAACAATCGAATAAATAAAGGAATTTAAATAGAAAATAAAATAACAATGCCTCTTTGTTATTGTTAAGTGTTATTGTTGTTGAATCATCATTTCATTGATATGACATTTAATTTATCCATTGGGGATAGAAATCGAAACATACATGTCTCATCCCATTTGTTTCTCCTTCCTCTATTGTCCCTTACCCATTCTCCCTCCACCTACATTCCCACCCATGGGAAAATCATCATCATTAGTCAATTTTAATCAGCTCATATCATTATATAAACTCCCAGATATCCCCTCTATCTATCTCTCTGTTTCTCTCCAATCGTGCAACGCTTCTCTACTCCTCTCTTCACATTGTAATCTACGTACATTAATGTGATTAATTAGTCTTGATCCTAGTATTACAATATACACAAGACGGATTGAGATTAGAGCTTGAACACTTCAATAGAAATGATTAATAAATACAGAAACATATATATATAATAAATTACAATCTGGTAACCTCAATTTCCAACAATTGATATAAAATTCCAATTCATTGATAATAAATACGCAATAATTAAACATACCATCAAACAAATTTCATCATATTAAAAATTATAATATTCACAAAAAAATAATCTTTAATAAATAATAAACGAATTTAACCCTTAACAAACGAACGCATTTTTCTAGAACAGTGATTCTCATTTTTCCTTTCCTTCATACAAGGAAAGATGGTGGGCAGAAGATCGACGAGGAGAAGGAGGATATCTTGGCTCCGGAATCTGCGGGACTGGTTCAAAATGTCATCTTCTGAACTTATCAGAACCGCAGTTTCCAAAGTCAAGATTGCCATCATGTTAGCAAACCTTCGAAACGGAGAGACTATGAAGAAGAAGTGATTCTCAAAGTGGGCGCTACCGCTCTTCTCGTGGGTGCTGCAGCGATCCAGGGGGGCGGTGATGGCCACAGGTGCATTTAGGAAAACTTATTTGTATATTACTTTTCTATTCTGAGTTACATAAATAGATATATAATTTCGATGTTTCTAATTTACACCATTATTTATAATATTTTGAGAATAGTTACATTTATCTTTCAGATTAATTGTTATTAAAATAAAAAAAAGTTAATTTCCAAGAGCGCTGAGTAAATTTTTTTCTGGAAAGAGGGCGCTTGACCAAATAGGATTGGACACCTCTGTTCTAGAACGATTACTACTAGGTCGACGGATTTTTAATATATTAAATACTTAATTTCAAGAGCGAGACAAGGTGGATAATTAAATATCGCTTTATTCGATTTTATGTAAATTTTCTTTAATAATTGGTAGTATATGAATATGTCCTTACAAGAGGATACTGAAGTGAAAATTTCAGAAAAATAAGGGGGTTGAAATGAACAAATAGATCGTGCATGTACACATTTATAAATTTATACATTGTATTTATACAAAATTGTTTTGAGTATGATACCTCTCCCAACAGTCCCCTATGAATACCAGGTTTTTAGTACAAGTATCGCAATAATTACGTGTTTCCCGCAGTCCTCCCGGCGTTTTTCGATCCGAGCAAACAGCACAATCTTTTTTTGTACCTGTATAAATAACATGAAATTTTCCGTCCAACCTGTCTTCTGTTTATAAGTTCAACGCCAGACGTTGGGGTTGCGCTGGTGTTCTAAAGTCACTCCATAATTGTTCTCTCAATATTTCAAATGCAAAACTGACTTCAAATTCATCCGTTGTCTTTGTTGTCAGTATATTTCGTGTGAATTGACGCAACATATTTCTAATCCTGTACTAAATGTTAAATATTTGTGGATACATATTGAAAATTAAAAATGAGATTGTAATAATGATAAAAAATATTCATTTGAGATTCAAAATTCTAAATTTTTCTAAATTAAATAGGATAAGTTTTAGTTCCACTTATAATAATTTTTAATTTATTCCTGTACGAGGGCTTTAAGTATAATTTATTTAAAGTTATATATAAAGGGACAGTGGGTGTGGACGAGAAAGGCTGTTGTGGAGGGGTAGGGGGTATATTGCATTGAAGTCATTTATATTATTCAAAAGGCAAAATGAGACAAGTCTATTAACAATTTCTACATCTGTCCATCTGAATTTGTGATAGTTTCTAAACTAACAACGAACGAAGAAGACATTTGTGGGTAGTCCAAGAGGTGCTTAAGGGGAAATGGAACTAGGGATGAGAATAATGGCGAATAAAGCGGGAAGTATGGAGAAGATAGGATGGGGTTAAACTAGTTAGACGGATGATAGATAATCGAGACAACGGCAAGGATTTCCTCCACTGAACCTCCTACTCTTACTACCCAAAATTCAAACCCCCTTCCCCCCATCCAACAAGTAAAAGTTTTAATGGTTGTTGTATAATGGGCAGCAATGCCATTTCAGTTGGGCCGACGACCGACTAACTAACCGTCCATCGTAATGCAAAATGGAACTTACCAACCTCCCCCCCTTGCTTTCGAATCCCCTTATACCCTCTACATCCATATATTCCATCTAACTAAGAACAAATCTATATAGATAAACTTTTATAGAAAATTACTAATATTATCAATAAATATTTTAGAACAATATTTAAAAAATAGTAAGAGAATGGGTTGTAAAAGAGGAAATCAAAATAATAGAAGAAATTTATTTGAACACTACTAGTTTTTCAGTATGTTTAAAGTATTGATAAAACAAATTTCCAATTTTTTATAAACAATTTGTCACAGAATTCTGAATAAAATTATGGACTACAACTCATAATATTACTATTAGTAAAATATCTATTGAATTTTTTAATTTATTATATTTTTGAATTTATAAAATCGAAATTATTTTCTTAATATATGTGAATTTCAGTAATTATTTACTCTTAGATGGCCCACTTTTAATCATGAATATAAAATACTTCCACGTTTAATAGATTTCATATATTAAATAATAATTATTATAAAATAAATTAATTAATTGTGAGTTATTGTAGATAAAATTGCTTAAAAAATGTGTTCAAATTACTAATAATTAAATAACTATTCTATTTTCTAAAAAAATAAATACTTTTTCATGGTATTAATAAACATGTTCATTATATATATATATATATATATATATATATAGATTCACATGATATAGATTCAATTAATAAATAAGAGTTTTTTGTTAATTACTAGAAGTGTAAAATGATAGACTTGAATTACTATAAGTACAAATTTACACTAAAATTTAAAATTCCAATTATTATCACAGAATCCTGAACTTCTATAATATCTGCATTTGGAGAAAAAATCTTTAAATTTTAAGGAATTTTAAGAATCTTTTTGATGTATAATTAACAACGTACGTTTTTTTATATTCTCAATTAGAAAATGGAATTACTTGATTATGTATAATAATCACCAACGATTATCTAGACAATTGTTATAATTATTACTATTATTATTATATTAAAAATATGAAGTAAAACCACTATCTTTATTTTTTTGAAAATTTCCTGTTTCTAATTCGTTAAGTAAACATTTCCGGGTTCTTTCATTGCACAGACTAAAATAAGAAGAAAAAAAAGAAAAACAGAGGGAGAAAAGAAGAAGTACAAACGAGAGACATTTTCTGTATTAAGATAAATAATTCATCCCTTCTACTCTCTTTTTATATTCCCATAAAACGTGACGTGAAATTATTCTATGGATAATTTTCTTTTTTTTGATTTTCTTTTTCTCTATATTCTTTGTCCTTTTCTTTCTACTAAATTCTTCTTTACAATAACATAAATTAGAATATAGAATGAGATATGAAAGTCAGAAAAAAGGAAAATCAAATTAATATATATATATATATATATATATATATATGTACCTATAAAAAAAGAACATCTAAAGGGTTGAATAATTTATATACATTAACTAAATATATATAATTTAGCTTTGAAGAATAAGGAAATAAAAAAAACTTAATAATGATATTCGAATTAATCATTTCATAGATTTGTTGAAAGGTTTTTGTTCTACTATAACTGAAACAACATTAAATACAATAGTAATCAACTTAATTTATTTACTTTATGCAAATTATCCATTATAAAAAGAAAAATTATTATTAAAATATAAACTATTACTAGAATAAAGTTAAATTACTATATATACATTATATACATGCATTGTATATTGTAATATACAAGCATAAAACTGCTTTTTAATAGGGAAATGTCATTAAGATGCTATAAATAAACATTTAAAACAAATATTGACATCCTCATGTTCATTCATATTTTAGGACAAATACCTAAAATGCGGACAATGTAAATGAAATAGGATCACTTGATGAATGAGATTGTATCATGTATTCAACCTTTTCAAGTGCTCAATAACTTTGATGATATATGTTTCTTAAAATTACGGAGAACCGACTATTGATCATCAGTACTGGGTATGAGTAATTGGAAGAGTGGCCAAGAACTGCTAGGAAGGGGTTAGAGTTATTCTGCTAAATGGAAGGAAGAATGTACAATCATTCTTAGGGATAGGGAGGAGAAAAATCATGATATGACAGTGCCAGGATCATACATCGAGGCCGGCATAGAAATAGCTGGTTCACCCTTTAAAATTTGCAAATGCTAAACAAATATAAAATCTGATAATTAATAATATTAAAATAAATGAATATTATTATATAGTTAATTTATAAGTGATAATTTGCTATGATAATTATTATAATTATATTAATTTCTTTCAACAATAAATATTAATTTTATTATAATTTAATATTTTATTTTAATCTGAATGGAATTCAAATTTATCTCTTCCCTTATCAACAGTGGCTGGATTCCCCCAACTATTTTCTATTAATAATAAACAGAGTGCTACCAATTAAATTAAAAATCAATTTTATTAATTTTTAACCCATTTTTTTTTAATAACTCAACCTATACAAAGCTGCCAATATACGGCAATTGTATATGTATATATATATATATATTGTCGTTATAATAAAAGAATAACAAATATAATTATAAACTGATTTATTTACATAACATATATAACTTATTTATGGTTAAATTAAAAATTGCGATTTAATTAATAAGGAATTTGATTAGTTAAAAATATAATACCTAAATCTTTTATTTGTATTTTTATGGTAAACATTGTATAACTAGGTATATATCTATAATATTACAAGTATTCTCTAGTAGAATAAAAACATTTCACGGCTCAATGTTTCTTAAATCTGTCCCGGGTTATTTATTTGTCAATAGACTTATCGTGAATGATTCGTTTCAGTTGAACTCACTTCCCCCTATCATTTTTTTTCAGCTCAATAATCTTTTTAAAAAATTATATTATTATATTTTATATATATATATGTAATTTTAAAGATTATTCTCTTTAGAAAAATGCTATTTAATTTTTTAATAATAATTAATAATTAATTTTCAGAAATTTTTTTGTTTATTTATTGATGATATGAATCAGAAGTGATAAAGAGAAGTCTGCGGGGAATCTTGGGTTGCTTTTGAGCATCTGCCGACGAGTGAAGAAGGTTTGTTTGTTTATTGAGTTTAAAATCCATTTATAGGCCATTTAAGTTGACTTTGAATGATTTATTTCCTCTTATAGATCCCTCCATCCCCCTGGCTAGTCACCCTTTCTCTACCAACCGTACTGTAGGGATAAAAGGTAGGCGTGGGTATATATATATATATAGTGTATACATTTATATATATATATATATATATATACACTATATAAATATATATATATATATATATATGTTCATGTGTGCTGCTCCACCCTCCACTTCTCCTATACACTTCTCTGATTGGTTGCCTGGAATGTCACGTGAGCCGAGTCAGTCGCATAGAACAGAAACGAGTAGGAAAGGGAAAAAGAGAGAAAAGAGACGCCATTGCTCTCTCTCACTCTCTTTCTCTCTCTCTCACACACACTCTCTCTATCTCTATCTCTATCTACCCATCCAAAACATATACTAGTACATTTTTAATCATATAATAAAAAAAAAATAACATACATTCACAAAAATCTAATATTTATTCTATATTAAATCCAATATTTATTTAAATTAATTAATTTATTAATTACTTCAATATTGCGTCGAATTAAAATTAAAGAATATTATTAAGTGTTTTTTTTTTATTTTTATTAAATTTATTTTAATTTATATTTATATTTCTGTGTGTAGTAATTTCAAATTTATTCCAACTTTAGAAGATATTTTTTTTTTATATATTATTTTTATATTTTCTGTACCCTCCCCACCTTTTATCTCAACGAACTACCCACACCCTTTACTCCTACATCAGAAGAAATGAAAACATTTACAATATTAAATTAAAAAGAGAAAAAAAAGGAAATAAAAATAAGAAAGAAACAAATCAAACGAACGCAAAAACAAAATCTAGAGGGATTTTCTTATGGAAAATTAATTTTCTTTCTCATTCTTTCTCTTTCTATTTTCTCTGTAATATATAAATACAAATATATAATTAATTAGAATAAAATCTTTATATAGTTGATTAAATCAAAATATAAGAAACATACGATCAAGTTTCAAAATGGTAGATTCGTGAAGAAGAAAGAGTCTGATGGTGTAACAACCGAAATGCCCAAAATCAATCTTATTGAAACACTACTTATTGTTAGAGTTTTAATTTCATAAAACATATATATTTATCTTTAATAATTAATTTTGATTACTTATATTATTTTTAATTAATTATTATTATATAAATTTTAATTTATATAATCTATAATAATTCTTTGAAATAAAATTATTATTTTTACAATTTTAATTTATTTTTCATTGTATACGTACGTTAAGATATTCGAATATCTTTAGGTATAATAAATTGTCAAGGTTTAAATTAATTTTAATTTTTTTATTTAACATTTTGATAGGGCTTCTGATAATAATTTGACAATTAATATACTACACAATATGAACATATGATCAGTAAACAATTATTAATTACAATTAAATTAAATTTTATTGCCGTATGAGTAGTGTAAAACTTACTTTTTAGGGAAATTTAAAGAATAACTTTATTAACATAAAAATCTGGAGTGTCTCCATTCGACTATTTCGAAAATTTGAATTTGATTAATTAACGGATTTTAACATATTATATAAATTTAATTAGTTAAATTATGAATTAAATTTAGTAAATAATATTTATTAAACCAGCGCGTGTTTGGATCTCTGTTGAATACACCAAGTCACGTGCTGGCGCGTGATTGGCAGCTAAAAAATTAATTCCGGTACTTTCAGCTTTGGCGAGATAGAAAAAATGAATTAATAATAATAAATAGTCCTAGATATAGTTGAAAAAATTAGTTTTTTATCTACTTTATGCGCATTAAATAATTAATTTGTTACATTTGTTTAAAATAACAATAATTAAGCATTAGATTATTATTACCAATTTAATTTAATAAGAATAATATATATATAAACAATATCTTTAACATAATAGTATAAATACAATGAAAATAGATAGGATGAATGTTTTTGTTTTTTCAATGAGATGAATTTGTAGCAATAAGAGTGTGAATACGGGAGATAAGTGAATGGAATGTGTGATTCTGTGCTCAATTAAAAGTGACAAAGTTATCCAGAAGAAATTGATTGATGCCCTTGGTTGATGGGTGGGGAGTGGAAGGGGAAATAAACTATTTCAACTATTCTTATTAAATTCAAAGAAAAGAAAACAAATGTGTACAAGCCTGTTGAATTACTCCCGGGGTAGGCAATCAAGGTTTTTACTACCCCTGGAGATTCCACAACGACTACCACTCCCCTCTCCACCCTTTTCCACCATCACCACTACCATCCCCCTTAAGACATAAACCGAGCAACGCCAACCACTCGGCTGGCTTTTTAATTGGTTCCGGGTTGAGGATGAGGTATGAGGGTTTAGTGGGTGGGATGGGGGATGGCTTTCATTAAGGTAGATATTTTGTTAAACTTTCATTTAAACCAACCACTTCTATAAATATAACATAGAAATGTACTTATAATTGAAAAAGTTGAACGAAACTCTTCTAATCCCTACGAGAATTAATTGAATATTTAGTACTCTAATAAATATTATATTACCTACTAGGAGAAGGGAGCAAGAGAAGGGAGAATAGATAAAAACAATAAGAAAATTAATATGTACATTGGGACACTAACAATATATATTTTTAAACTCTATATATTTATTTTTATTATTATAATATATTAAGTCTAAATCAATTTTTTTTTTTGTATACTTATCATCATATAAAATAGGTTATACCTATTAATATTAATTTTAGAAATCAAAAACCATTAAATAAAATTCAAACTACAATGAACAACTGAATTTAGTATTAATCTAAAAATATCAATTGATAATATAAAAGGTGGAGAAAAAAAGAAAAATCTGCAGCAATTATGTTGAAAACGTTTTTTTTTTTTTTATTTAGGAAATGAAAAAAAAATTCAATTATATAATTAACTCCTGAACTTTTATTATATGGTATAAAAATGTCCAATTATTATATAGGTATATTGCATATAACGTAATGAACTTACTCATGCAGAGTGAGAATGGAGAGAGGGTAGGAGTATAATTGAAATTTTTGATTAAAAATAAAAATTCATTTTAAATAAAAAAAGAGCATATGATAGCTGTTATATGATTTTCAATCTATCTATGATTTGTGTGAACTAGAAAGGAAACTTGAAATAACAACATTCCTCCAGCCGTTTTAGTCAGCCCTCCATCCGTTAGCAATCCTAACCTAATTCCTATATACGAGGGCAGATCAATAAATCCATGACTTTTGAATCAAACACAGGTTTTTGGATAAAAAAATTATTTTATTTTTCAACATAGTCTCCTTTGAGCTCGAACACCCACAAAGTTTCTGCAATTTTTTTATTCCCTTCCAAAAAGTAAGATTTGTCGAGGACTCAAAATAGGTATTTGTTTGTGAGATGATTTTATCGCTGAGAGAAGTCAAATCTATTTCCACCTAGACATTTCTTTAGGTTTGGAAACAAGAAATAGTCACTCGGGGCTAAATCCGGAGAGTAGGGCGGATGAGGGTACAATTCATATCAAATTCATGGATTTTCATAGAAATTCACTTTATCCATTTTCTTCTCAAATCACGAGGTAGTATGCTATTAATGGATGTCAAACAAAAATTAAATAACCCAGCTGGTTCAAATTTCGGCAGGTGTCAGCTGAAAGTTGCCTGCTGACAGAAGAAGTGTTACCATTTCATCTAAAAGACAGCAAATTCAATAAGTCACGGACTTATTGACCTATCCTCGTAGTATCAACCATTTAAGTTCTTGGTGTACACACTGGTGATATCCCTATATTTGATCTTTCAATCTTGCCAAGGGTCTCTTCTATCTTAACCTCCTTTATTATTACTATTATTATTATTATTATTATTATGATTATGATTATTATTATTTTAGGACTATTTATGTTTGATGATGCATAGGGGTCATGTCTCGTTATACAAACTTCACCATTCTCTGTAATAATCTTTTTAGTTCCATAAATATTATCTTATTTTTCAAATATCCTGAATCTGCTCTAAAATCATGATGATTGTTTCAATATGAATTATAATAATAATAATAATAATAATATCTATTGTTATTCTTTAAATAAATCTTTATTCTAGATATGTATATAATAAAATAATTTTAAAATGAATTTTCATTCTTGATATATTTTTTTTTTATTTATTTTTTTTTTTTTGTTTAAAGTCAAGTTTCAATTTAATTCACATAGAATTTGTTTAGTTTAAATGAAATAATGTTATTAAGCAGGGCAGGAAATATTAAGAGTGAGAGGGAGAGTGAGGGGATCAATGTATATATACGGATATATAATAATATCATTTAAAAGGGTTCGTTATTAATATTGTTTAGTACAGTTTGTTGATGGTGGTGGGAGGGGCAGGCTGGTGGATAATCAAAATTAGGGGTGAGACAAACTTGAAATTAGAAATTGAATTGAAGCAACGAGGCATGTAGTCAGTCCGTCCGTTAGAGAACACAAATGAATGAATGAGAGAGAGTGAGAGAGTGAGATGGACGTATAACAAAGAGAGAGTGAGAAGGCGGCAATTAAGTCAACTACGGGTGAATATTATTCTATCCAATTATGGATATAGAATATCCACTCAACCGTCAACACCTCGCTAACTTTCTATTGAGTGTTGGGGGTTCAAAAAAATAACTAATCTCTTTATATACTACTAATAGGCATATTTTACTGGAACCAGCACGGCACAAAACAAAATATTTATAATATTAAAAAAGTTAACATAGAACAATAGGCTAATTCATTGTTCTATTATTATTAAAACAATGATAAATAATCTCGATTTTGTATTATGAAGGCGCCACAGGGTGAGAGGGTAGCGCAGCTGCCTCACATACTCATGGTCCCGGGTTCAAGTCCAGGGACTGGCAAGAGAATTTCTCTTGCTGAGGTGTATGGGACGGAGTCAAACCAGCCTCCCGGATCAAAATTGGGAAAGCTACTTGAGCCTCCGTTCAACGGAGATATTCTTTCAGGTGAAAAAGAGCCAGAAGTCGGAGGGATCTAAATCTGACGAATTAGGCTGTATGGTGCAACATTTCGTACTTCAATTCAGTTATTTTAGCAATGGTTTTTGCGGCACCCATTTTGTACATAGTATTTTGAAACCCAAATTAACACTCAAAATATTGCTCACTGTGCCCAAAGCCAAAATCTCTTTCAGTCAAACGACAGCCTTCCAATATCATATCTTGTATTTTTCTGATGATATTGACGAACAGATGGCGCTCCGCGAACTTATTGAACAAGTGTATAAGTTACAATGTATATTTATGTATATAATTTATATATTATTTAGTTAAAACAATATTATTTATGTTTAAATACATGTAAATAAATTGTAATAAAAGTAATAATAATTATTGAATGTTTTTTTAAATTAGAGTTATATTTGCATATGTACATTTTTTTTTAATTTTATCTGTAAACATTGTCAAACTCTTTTATTCATTATTCTTGACAAATTTAATTAATTAATATAATTTTTTCTATATGGAATAAAATTATCTTTGACTCATTAAACGGCCCGTTTACTGACAGAATTGTCTGAAAGAGTTTTGTTTGTTGGATAGATGGATGGATGGATGGTTGAGGGCGGAGAGCTTTAAGGGATGCCCAGTGATAAATGAAACGGGCAAAATAAGGGTCAACGAGAATGGTGGTGGGGTAAAAAGAGGAGGTGGAGGAGTAAGTAGGGGAGGGGGGAGGTGGCCTATCCATCTATCACATTCTTGAAAGGAGGAAGGAAGGAGGGTTCATTAGACATGAAATCCCCTTGGATGGAGAAGATAGACGACATACAAGAAATAGTGGGAGGAAGTTGAAGAAAGGGAGGGAAGAGAGGGTGAGGATTGTGTAAGTGATCTCACCAGTCGAGGATCATCATCGACGTTAATTTGATACCCTCACCATTCTTTTTCTCTTTTTTTTGTGTTTGTTTGTTCTTTCATTCCTTCACTTCTTCACTTCATACGAGTAATCATCACCGAAATTAAATACCCACCTCCACCCTTCAAGAGTCACCCTTTTCCTCCCAAAAAAAAAACAAAGAAATAATTAAATATATACTTTAATAAAATAGATTTTATCTCTTTAGATTCTCCCACTTGCTTGTCTCTAATCGTACAAAATATCCAATTGCATTTAATTAATTCTTGCCATTACCCATAAACAATTGTTAAAATAAATAAAGTTTCAATAACAAACAAACAAAAAATTCACATTAAACAATCAACTTACACAAATAAATAAATAAATAAATAAATATAATAGCAAACAATTATTAATTAAATTTTAATAAACATTGATTGTTAAATTCATAGAATGAAACAATCCAATATGATTGTGTATTTAATTCATTTCTAATCAATTTTTTTAATACCCTTTCCTCATTTCGATTGTTGCCATTACTAAATTATCATTTAATTTACTGTCTTCTTTATTCAAATAAAAAAAGTAAATATTTGTGGATGGTTTTTTTTTTGCATTTTATTTTTTAAATATACAAAAATGTTAATATTATTAAATTTTTATTTTCTCTTTATATTCATATAATCTTTCTGGTCATTGTTAGTAAATATTAACATTGTTTTCATGTATGTTTTATTAACAACAACACCAATAAATTCTAGAGTTAATGAAAAGTTTTGTTGGAGGAGACTAAACAAATAAATAGTTGTTAATTACATTAAAAGCATATTTAGAACAATAAAGACACAACCTCATCATTTAATTTTATTTATTTATTATTATTATTATTTTTTTATTTAATGAATATCTAATATACAAGTGTATTAGAAAGACAAAAACAAAAAATTTACCTAAATTCACAAAATAATAAATATTGTTTGGAATAATTCATATGATTTGTTTAGACAGGTTTACATTTAAATTATATGATATTATATCTATATATCTATAACTATAACAATCTTCCTATAGTAATATATCTAAATATAGATATTTAAATCAATTCAATATCAGAAAACCTGTATTTTCTGTTTTATTATGAAATTAATGAAGAATTACTATTGAAATTTGAAAAGAATAAAATCATATTAATAACCAATTATCTAATTTAAAGTTACATGCATTTAAGTATAGAAAATAAAAGGCGCCGCAGGGTGAGAGGTTAGCGTAGCTAGCTCACATTCTCGTGGTCCCGGGTTCAAGTCCAGGGCCTGCCAAGGGAATTTTTCTAGATAGGGTCAACCCAGCCTCCGGGATCAAAATTGGGAAAGCTTCGATGAAAGAAAGTCAAGGTAAAGGTTGATAGAATCCGTACAAAATTGATATAACCGACTTAATAGTCGTTGTCCTTGCGTAGGACGTACAAGTCAGAGGTAAGTATAGAAAATATCAGAATGGAAGCTTTGCCTTCGAATTTGGAAACGACAAAAATGGGCTTAAATCCCAAAAGACCAATAAAAACAATAAAAAAAAAATAAAACTATCATCTAGAAAAAAATGATTAAGTTTTTTTTTTTAAATAATTTTGCATTTTATTATAACGTAAATTCATTTCTGATATTTTACAATGATATTCGTTTATTTTTTAAAAAAGGGTGATTTGTATTTATTTTTTTAATTTCCAACAGTGGTGCTATTTTCACCCCCAACCCCGTCATTCAAATATTAATAAATTTATCTACAAATAAATAAATCAACAATCAAAAATGATTTTGTTATAAACAACAATAATTTCTAAATAGTATCATGTTATTGTATAAGAAAACTCATTAAAAAAAAGAAGAAGATAGTAAATAAAAAATAATCAACCACTTGCATCATTCACCATTCATTCCTCTACTTCACTCAAGAGAGCGAGATGATGATAAAAATAAATTACAAAGAACTGAAGATGAGAGATTGTAATTTAATAACGACCAAACAATAACAACAATAACAACATCAACAAAAAAATTGTTAATTAAAGTAAAAAAAAAATACAATTATAAAAAACACCCTTTTAGAAGAAAAGTATACTATACAATAAGTAATTTAAATATAACAATATTATTATTATATTTTGAGGCGCGGCTCGGTACTTTAAAAAAAAATATTCTTTATTAATTATCAATATTTAAGACTGAGATTATTATTTAAAATAAATAAACGACAAAATATATTAAACAATTTCAAATAATTTAAAAGAACATAAATTCAACAAAATAGTCATAACACAAACATACAGCCCTTAAATGTCCTTATTAATGCACTGAAAGACAGAAAAGTATGGCCTGTGGATATGATATAATATAAATTTGGTAATTTGAATATAAAACATTATTCAAATTACGAAATTTTTAATTTTATTTTATTTACAATATTTTGTATTTAAGGAAGTGCTGCCCAGCGTTGCCCGGCGCCATTTTTTTACTATTAAAATTCCTATTTTAAATTAAAAAAAAATAACAAAGATGATTTTTCCCGAGGCTGAAACCTATATAGACCGATTTTTCTTTATAAATATTATCTATGGTGTGAATTTCAAAAAAATCCTTTAATATTCAATATACTTTAATATTTCAAAAATACAAATAAATATATACATACAATTTTTCCGACCGACGATAGTAAGGGAGGTATTGTTTTCACACCAAATTTCGCCTGTGGAGATTTTTACATATCTCCACGAATCATGCATTTTCTTAACAGAAAAAAGTATTTTTAGCATGATGTCTGTCCGTCCGTATAGATGTGTACAGCTTGAACGGCTCAAATAAAATTTGGTATATTTACTTAATGCATCCGTATGATGAATTGATCAACTTTTGGTGTATATCCGAAAACCGGAAATGGTAGTATTACCGATCGACGATAGAAAGGAAGGGTTATTTTAACACTAAAGCTAAAGGTAGCTGGAAATTAATTTATTTCAAACCGTCGGTCGGTTCTGTGCCTGGCCACATGTCAACTTATTTGCTAGTATGATAAGATATACAATAGTGGCTTTTCAATATTATTTTGTTCATATTTAATTATTCATTGATAATTTTTTACTTTCTCTATACCTCTCTTTCTCTTTCGTTTTTGATATATTGATTGAGAAGAGCCCACTTGAATATGATGTCAACACTCCCCCTTCCCCCAGTCTTCCTCACTCATTGGCATGCCCACCCAAACATACCGCAATCATTTGCGATTGAATGCACTTAACAATCCATTAATTAATTAATTGACGCAATTCAAAATGGAATATGATGACCGTGTATATAAAAATACAAATAATAAATAAATAAATAAATAATTAAAAAAAGAAACATAATGACATTTTGATAAATCGTATTTTATATTATATTCAAATGCATAAATATATAGAAAAATGATAAATGAAAATAATCTTGAAAATTCACAATTACACTCTAGATTAATTAATGTAAAAATAATAAATCAATGTAAAATAAATTTTACATAAAAAAATCTCTGACTTTTGTACATCGTATACAAGGACAGCGCCTATCGAATAGGTTATATCAATTAGGTGTCCTATGATCAGTTGAACAGGTCCTATCAACCTTTGTCTTGATTTTCTTGATTCGGAGGCGCTACTTTTTATCAAGTAGCTTAAAATTGTACATATTTATATTTATTATTGAGTCAAAATTTATAAGGGCTTTTGTATTTTAAGTTTTCCAGTAACTATTATCTATCAAAAGCTAAGAGACAATGATTAGGATTAATTAACAAATAATTTATTTAGATTGAAGAATATTTCCCACATTTTTAGATTATGAGACCATATTTTATATTTTCATTCATTCAATATATTTTTACCGACCGACGATAGTAAGGGAGGTATTGTTTTCACACCAAATTTCACATGTGGAGATTTTTACATATTTCCACGAATCATGCATTTTCTAAACAGAAAAAAGTATTTTTAGCATGATGTCTGTCCGTCCGTCCGTCTGTCCGTCCGTATAGATGTGTACAGCCTGAACGGCTCAACCGATTTTGATGAAATTTGGTATATTTACTTAATGCATCAGTGGGATGAATTGATCAACTTTTGGTGCAATTCCGGAAACCGGAAGTGGTAGTATTAGCGATCGACGATAGGAAGGAAAGGGTTATTTTCACAGCAAAGGAGATTTTTTTATATATCACCACGAATCATGCACTTTGTATTGGTTTTATCCTCGAGAAAAATCATATTTATTAGTTTTTTCTTGATTTAAAATTATATGACGTCATCCAGCCATTCATGACGTCACTGCCTGGTCTTGCATATATATTATAAATAAAATAAAATTAAAAATGTTTATATTTATTATTTATGTATCCATATCTGTTTTTTATTACATTAATAGATATATTAAAATTATTTGAAATTGTTTCTGTAGCTGGAAATTAATTTATTTCAAACAGTCGGCCTGGCCACAGGTCAACTTATTTTTTCTTAAATTTCAAAGTAATAACACATTCAAATCATTATTTTATTATACTAAAATAAATAATAGATAAATAATAAACATTAACGAAATATTATTTTTCTTATTTTACTCTATAATTTTTATCATTTTTGAGATAACAATACTAAATTATAATGAAAAAAAAATTAACACCATGTATATTATAAATATTCACAGAGTCAGTATTTATAAATATTGTGTACATTTATATTAAATTTAAATTAACGAAATCCTTTTAATTACATAAATGTAATGGATTTTCACATAAGACATAGAAGAAGGCTGTTTTTTACGTTTTCTTCTTCCTTTTTTATAAAGAGGGCGTTGTCCTATTATAGTCCAGCAATTCCAAATATCACATTCAACTTTCATTCCATTCTATTCCATCTCTTCATAACCCCCCTCCCCCCTCCCCCTATACAAACTAAATACATATTCTCACACTTGGAATCTTCTTAACAGCTCTTAACGTACCACACTCATTCCGATTACACAAAAAACACTCCAATTTTACGAAAAAAACAGTCACATACTGGAACAAATAAAGATCTACAACCCTTAAAAAGTTTAATATAAAAAAAAAATAACAAAGAGGAAAATTGCAGGAAGATTTCTTTTTTTTCGTCTTCTTTTTATGGGGTTCTTTAATATAAAAATGTTTCACACTTTTTTTTATTTTACAAAAAAATTAGTAAAATATGTTTAAAGAAAAATAATAATAATAAAATTTAATATACGATGATTTAGTTAAAAATAAAATTTTATAAGAAAAAGTAAAAAATCTTTAAAGCCTTTAAGAAACACGAATATAATAGATTATAAAGATAAAAAGTTAATATCATAATTGTCTCTTTTTTAAAGAAATAAAAAGAGGTTTTCAATAAATATATAAATAAATATATATATATATATATATATATATATACATATACTTAGATTATTTTTAATTAATATTAATTTATATTAAAAAATTTATGATCAAAGAATTGATTAGCTATTGTTTTATTATCAACATTAAACAAAATTTTATAGGGCTGATCTGAAAGACATCAATTGGGAACGGAATTTATTATTAGAAAATTATTTGCCTGTTGTGTTATATGGCTGTGAGGCATGGTAATGACCTTGGGAGACGAGATTAGATTTAGAGTAATAGGACTCTTCGCAGCATTGATGGGCCAAATAAGATGATGTAATCGGTGAAGGGCGGAGATTGAATTGCATCACCTCTATGCATCTCCAGACATAGTTTGGGTTATAAAATCGAGAAGGCTGCGATGGGCAAGGCAGGTGGCTAGAATGGGAGAGGAAAGAATTGTGGGGAAACGTCCGCTTAGAAGACCAAGGACGTGGTGGGTGGACATTGTAGGAAGGAACATGGGAGAGATGGGTAAGGGTAGTTGGATGGTTGTGGCTCAGGATATTAACACTGCGGCTAAGAACTTTCGAGTCACGTAGAGAGATAGATAGATTAACAAACTAAACATGTTTATTATTTTTAAAATATTTTTCATTAGTCTAATAATTTATAAACAAATTAAAATAAATTGAACTGAATTATTAGTAAAAATTCAACTTTTAAATAGATAAAAACAAAATTTCTATCAAAACGTACATGTATATATATATATATATATATATATATATAAATTAGTAGGGTAAGACAACAGGTAGATGATATTAAAACAAATAAATAAAATAAGAAAAAGCAGAAGGGCTGTTTAAAATGTGCACAATTTAATT
Organism: Labia minor; assembly: GCA_963082975.1. Classification (NCBI taxonomy): domain Eukaryota; kingdom Metazoa; phylum Arthropoda; class Insecta; order Dermaptera; family Spongiphoridae; genus Labia; species Labia minor. Next base: position 58,182,612 of record OY720346.1, read on the forward strand.
AGTAGTAGAAAGAAAGAGAGAGACAGCTGGGTGTTTAATTACTAAAAGGTAACATCCCTACCTCCATCTCCCCACCCCCAGCATACTCAATGAATGCTTTTTCCAAGACCATCTCCCGTTTCTCTTAGCCACCCTCATCCCTCCTAACCCTACCATTCCACTCAACGGTCCGATTACCAACTAATTTTGATGCAATGAATTTGCGGAATTTACCAACCAATTTTTCTTTTTATTTAATTTCCCTTTTCTTTTTTTTTCCTATTTTAAATCCAATCCTTACACATCTCCCCTTTTAGATAATTTCTCACTAGCACTTTAATTTAAATTAATTAATTATTTAATTATATCTTTAATTAAGATATGTGCTCCAAAAATCAATTTACTTGAACTTAGACAAAAAAAAAACAGACAAAAAAGAAGGAAAAAAAAAACAAAGAAATTTTATAAAAATTTGTTTTAAAAGAAATTATATAAAGAATTTAATTATTTCATAAATTAATAGTTGATTAAAAAAAAATAAAAAATAATAATTAAAACTTAATTAAACAACTAATAATTTTTAATTACAATTTAATTATTTCAATGATGTAAAAATAGTAAATTAAATTATATATATTTAAAATTTAGTTTAATTAATTTATATTAAATAAATTTATATTATAATTCAATTATGATGTTCAATGTTTACATATTAATCTTAATCATTAAAAATATTTAGTTTTATAAAGTTTGATTTGTTCCGGTCAAACTCTATAATCTTCAGTAAAGTTCCTCAGCATATCCATCTCCTCTCCTATTTTTAAAATAAATTTTCGTTTTAGTTGAAATAAAGGGGGGAAATATGAGCGATGAGATCATATCGTTGAAGAAAATAAAAAGAAGTGAGTATGGAAGGGAGAAAATGTAGGAGAGAGAGAGAGATAGGAATAAAACAAAAAAAATTTTGGATAAATGCCGAGTGGGATACTAAACTATTATGAAACGGAGAGGATTGATGTGAAAGGAATGCGAAGAGAAAGAAAGAAAAACTGAACAAAGGGGGTCGAAGAGAAAAAAATGTTAATCATAATAAAAAAAAACTGGTATAATTTTAATTTTTACAAATTTTTCTATAAAAAAAATCTGGAGAGTCTCCACTCGACTATCTCGCAAATTTGAATTGGATTAATTAATATATATCAGTGGTTCTTAACCGGGGGTGCCCGCACCCCTGGGGGTGCGGGAATGTATTTTTGGGGGTGCGGGAGAAGCCCCTACCTAACCATAAAAATTATTAAATATCATTTATTAAATTTCTTATAATAAAATATTTGAAATCTGCAATAATGTCCCCAATATTGAAGCTCATAAAAATTGCTAGGAACCTAAAATGCAAGTGATGACTTACGCGTATGTCTTTCAAAAAAGGAACCTCGCTTCGCCAGTATAATAATGAACAAACAACAACAGACTAGTCATTAATAAAAATAATATTGTTTTGTATTTATATAAAATGTACAATGTTTTTCAATAAAGAATAAACAAGTTTCGCAAAAAATGTATTTTTCTAGACTAAAAAAATTAAAACACATTTTTCAATGGGGGTGCGGAGATATATTTTCAGATTCAATGGGGTGCGAGTCGCTAGAAAGGTTAAGAAACACTGATATATATTATATTTAAATTAAATTTAATTAAAATTATAAATTATAAATTAAAATTAGTAAATAAAATTTATTAAACCAGTGTGTTTTTGGCTCTTCGTTGATGGGAGCATGTCACGTGCTGGCGCGTGATTTGCGGTGTTAAAAAATTAATTCCGGTACTTTCAGCAATTATCAATCTGAAATTGTATATATAGCAGTTTTATACAATTTTTAATCATGTGAAAAACTATCAAACATATATCTTTATTTTTAAAGGTCAGTTTAGAGTTTGGAGGAAAAAAATGAAAACGTGATAAGTAATGACCCACTTCCGGATGAGCTATATTTCTCAAAAGTTAAGAGAAAACTACAAATTTTCAATAATGCCCGTGTGCCACATTTCATGATTCTAGCTCAACCCGTTTTTGCGTAATCTTGTGTACATACACACACAGAGAGAAAGAGAGAGATACATTTTTCTTAACCTAACTCAGGAACCTTTAAAACGTATAAAAACATCAAAATCTCGACAACGAAAATTTTCGGGATCGCAATACTATCTCTGGCGAGATAGTAAAAAAATGAAAAAGTGGTAGGTAATGGTCCTCTTCCGACTGAGCTACATTTCTCAAAATTTGATAGAACACACACACACACACACAGACATTTTTCAAGACCTTAGTGAAATTGACACAGGGACCTTCAAAGCGTATATCAATATCTCGACATCGAAAATTTTCGTGATCACAATACCTTCTATGGCGAGATAGTAATAATTAGTTAAAATAATAAAATTTTATTTTATTATATAATTTTACTAATTAATTAAATTTAATATTTAAAGATTTTGAGTCCAGATTTGATAAAAGGCCATGTAAATAATATTTTGTTATGTTTAAATTGTATTAATTTTGCTGAAATAAATTAATATTATTAATAGAAAATTTAGGTTTTACTGGGAACCCCGTGAAGATATGCAACCACAATAAAGTGAGCTCATACAATAGATTCAAATTATCTACAAAATTAATATATATTATATATATATATATACAATATAAATTTTAATATAACAAATATTTTTCGTAGTTTACTGTTAAACTAATATATTATTTTCAATTATCAAAATTTATTATTATAATACTATTAAAATGGCAATGTCTACAAAAAATATCTATATATATAAATGTATTAAAAAAAATTAGACATTGAAAATAATACTAGATAAAAAAGATAGATAGGAAAAAAAATGAAAAAACACAAAAAGGGGTAAATTTATATAAAAACTTTTTATTACATTTTATTTTGTAATAAAAAAACAACAAATAACTAAAAGTTACTTGTTGATAACAGAGATGGATTTATAAAAAAAAATTAAATAAAAATTTTTTAAAAAAATAACGTATATATATATTTTGCTCACATCTATCTAAAAAGTGTAAATTATAAAATATATCAATGTAAATATAAAAGAAATTTTGAATTCAAATATCAACATTAATTAAATTTTAGATGAATAACAAAACTTTAAATTATTGATATTTTCCCTTCTTTTTTTAATTACTTTAGTTATATTTTTAATTATTTTAGTTATATATATTATATTTTTATAATTAATAAATATTTCATGTTATTATTAGTTAATATTTTTTTTTAATAAAAAAATATTAAAAAACTTTTATGGAATATGCCTTTAACAATTAAATTTTTATTTTCATTTAACATTCTTCATCATTTTTAACAATTTTTAAATATATATTCTATATATATACATATATAGGTAAATAAATAAATTTTCTCTTTAAATATCATATGTCTTTTATATTTATTTACTTTTCGGCTTTTAAATTTATCTATCTATTTAATAAAAAATAAATAAATACATATATTGTAGAGGTATTATAATATCTACGTCAATTTATCTCACTATCTCCTCGCTCCCTCTTTCTGTTTTTATATAAATAGATAACAATGTATATATATAATAGATAGGAACAATTGTATTTATTCATAATAAAAATAAAATCAAGCAAATAAATAAATAATATAACATCGACACAAATAAATGGAACTGATTTATTCATCGTCGTTCATCAAATTAAATTAAACGTTTTTTATTCATTTTTTCAAATGTCTCTTATTATAGAAGCAAATGTTTATAAATAATTTATAAAATTTAAAATAAGAGTTAAATTTTAGTAAAGTAATTAGTATAGTATTTTTACAATATTCCATATCTATTTAATTTATAGCGATTAGTTAAATTATATAAATTATATAAAAACTTTTCTAAATTTGCTGAGTTTTGGGCCTCTTTTTTCAAGTTCAATAGTTCAACAAAATATTACCAAGCTACACTCTTGATTTTACATAGCAATTTAAAAATATTTTTATTATATATATATATATATATATATTGTACCGTATTTTGAAAACACCAAACCGGGACATTTTACCTTTTTTTCTTGGAACCAAATTGAAAAAATTTTGAAAAAAAGTACGAAATGTTTAAAAACGGGACTTTTTTCGGGACGCCGGGACAGAGCACCTAAAAACAGGACGTTTGGTCACCCTATATATATATATATAGTAATAGATTTAAAACAAAGAATTATTAAACCTATTTATTTAAAACAAACGGAAAAAAAGGAAATATTATACTTCTGCCTTTTTCTTTCTCTTTCTCCTTCGTTAAACAAAAAATGAATAAATAAATATATAAATTAAAAGAAAAAAAAATCGAGAAATTAAATGCAGGTCAATTAAAAAAAATGTATATTTAATAAAGCTTTAAAAAAAGAATCATAATAAAATAAAATTATTATTATTATTTTGTGTACATAATATATACAAATGAATAATTAAATTAAAAAACATGAAAAGAGAGAGAGAGGAAAATATGAATGACTTTAATAAAAATTGGATAGAATGTCCTCCGTATTTAATATAAATGTGAATTTAATATTTTTTTTTATGCATATGAAATTACATAGATATTCTATTTTATATTAATTTAAAATTAAATTAAAAAAAAAATTCCTAAATAAAATAAATATATAAATAATATTGATATGTCAGTACTATGTTGGTATATATATTATATTTTAATGGTGTATAGCAGCAGTTCCCAACCTGAGTACGAGTACTTCTTTCCGAATAGTTAGGCAATTGTTCGGGCGCCAAATTTAGAGGCGCGCAGATATAAAAATAAAAATATTTTTTTAAATTCATAATTTAAAAGATAATTTGAATGAAAGGGTGCCCGTGGAGCACGAAAACCTAGATCCGCCCCTGCGCTTTCCTCAAAAAGGTTATTTAATGGTAGAGAAAAATTTAATTATAATTACATAAAAAAAATATTTAATGTTTCACTAATTAATTAGTGAAAATTGTATTTTATAATATTAAAAATTTATCAATAAATATGATTATCTTTCCAATTTTCATAATGAAAAGCGAGAAAAAAACACACCCGTAGTAAGCTTATTTAATTTTTTATGTAGTAATATATTTAATGTAAAAATCATTTTTAAAGTTTTTATATTTGTATTGTAAATGTACATTTAGATGTATAAAAATAAATAAATATATAAGTTTAATAACTTTATGAATTAATTAATTAAATTTAATGCGATTACTTGGCAAATTTCTTAAATGAAGTGGAACTAGACTAGAGAAATGACATATCACATGGTACGCAAATAATAAAAGGTTGAGAACTCCTAGTGTACTATATAGCATAAGAAACTTAAATAAATAAATATTTCTTATTTTTAATGAATTAATCAGAGAAGAAAGAGAAATGGGATATTCCAAGTTTCACAGAAATAAATGAGATTAACTCCATGAAAGGAAGAAGAGAGAGATATAGAAAATCTTGTGTTAAAGTTTTATCATAGAAAAGTTTAAATAAATATTATATATATATATATATATATTTAGAAGATAAACAAGTGTTTAGCTAAGAAGAAAATGTTAAGCTGAACAGTAAACAAAAAAACATAATTATACCTATGAAATTATTATGCAACGAATAAATAAAAGGTCGTTAATAGAGATAATATCAAAAATATTATGTTTATCTAAGTTAATTAGATTAATTATTAAAAAAAAATGATAATAACAATAAATAAAATATTCAAGCGCTATATTAACAAACAAATAATCTAGTATATATATATATATATATTATTCTAATTTAAACTTTTTTAGGCGTACAAAACAACCCCTGTTTTATGGTTAATTAACTTCTTTTTTCTATTTTTTTTTTAAATAGAAAAGTAATAGATTTTCATTTTAAAAATAACTATTAATTAATTTATTAAATAAAATTAATAAATTGTTTATAGTTATGTTGTAGAGTTAATTATTTTATTGAAATATGAATAATTTAATTGATCCGAAAGAGAAAAATATTTTATATAGGTGAGTTGTTGTAGGGGTCAGGTGAAGGGGGTGGAGTGATAAGATAGAAGGGGTTAAAACAATTGACATGATTTCAATTGTGCTTGTTTTTAAGGGATTTCTGGACAAGGGTGCAAGTAAGCGAATAGAGAAGAAGGGGTGGGTGGGGGGATGAAGAGGAGTTTGGTGCGGGTGAGGAAGGAAGGGAAAAGGGAGGGTAGAGAGCATACAGCCAACAGCCGTTGCCAGGACAACCAAAATGCGACTCGCTTGATCAATACACAGAGACAGAGACAGAGAGAGAAGGAGGCGCTCCATCCATCCCCTCTGCCACCCACCATCATTGGACGAGAGAGAAAAAAACATCATCCGAGACATACAAACACTCACCTCACCACCCCCCAACTCTTAACTATTTTATGCACCAAAAACAGTCAATCTTAATACAAATAAAAAAAATATTAATTAAAAAAAAATTCATTTTAAATATATAAAAATTAATACAGTAGAATGACTACCTTCCCGACTATTCCATCTATCCCTACCACATCCTATAAACCTCTAATTTAATGAAAAAAAAAGGAAAAAATGTTTAAGCAAGTGCCAAATAAAATATCAAAACACAGCATAAAAGGTCATCAACTTGATATTCATTTTTATTCATTAAATAATAAAATTAGCATAACATTATAAATAATAATAAATTTATTTTTTTATATTTAATAATTAATAATCTAATTAAGTTATAAATATTTAATCTTATAATTACATAGAGGATTATATTTAATTTTATAAATTTGCAATTAAAAATAGCCAATTGATTAGATTCTGATAAAAAATAATTAAATTGATTAAAATTAAAATTTAATTAAACTAAAAAACTACAAGTTTTTCTTAAAATAAATAAAATAAAAATAATTCCCCAATTATTTAAAAAATCCTAACAAGAGAGAATGATTTAAATTAATTATTTATTTATATTTAATTGAATTTTGATAATAAATTAAAATGATTTACTTGTCTAAATAAATGTATTCTCTCATGAGTATCAAATAAATCATTTAAAATAAACAATTAAAATAAAATTTAAACAATTTTTATATTAATAGAATTGTATTTTATTTTTGATTAATTAGTAAAAATATTTTATATTATTAAAATTAAATAAATATTAATTGGTTTAACTTGTTTATATATTTATTATAGTAGTGTTGATTTTTTTAATGTTAAGGTATTATTAGATTATTGAAGTTAATTGGGATAAACTTTTGCACTTTAAATGGATTTTGTTTGTTTATAAATTATGATTATAAATAAGTAGATTTTCATTTTTCTTTCCGGGTGATTTATATCAAATAAATCTAAATTATATATATACACATATATTCACTCCTACTCTCTATCAATTTTCATATATCATTAATTCAGATACTTGAAAAATCCCAGGATCGTTTTGTTGATAGCTGGATTGGCTCCATCCACTTCTCTTCTCGTTAATTCGTTACGTTCTTCTCTCTCTCTCTCCAATACGTATTAGAGATCGATTTATCAAGAGAGAAAAGGGGAAAGAGGGATGGGGGGAGATCGCTTTAATGGACACCAGAGACCCTCGGCCAATGGACGCCTGAGTAATTAATGATGTGTAATTGAACGATCACACCGGAGATAAGAGCACTGCAAGAGGAAAAGAGAATCGGGCCAAGGGTGGGAGAAGGTAGGAGATATGGGATGGGGAGAAAAACACGCAGATTCGCAACATATCAAGATGCTTGTTCGCTTAATGGAACATTATCGAAAGAATGACGGAAGAAAGGGAGATAGAGAGAGAGAAAGAGATATTACTATATAACATGTACTAGATAATTTCAATAAATATTTATTATTACTTTAATTACGATATAAAATAGAAAGTGTCAATAAATTAGGGTTCTTACACGTTGGAGTTTATTGCACTCTACTATAAAATCAAACGTGAACAATAGGTCAATAGAGACCCAAAATACCCATTTCAAGATAGAATGATTTTAGATTTTCACTCATTTTGAATGATTTGTAAAATGAATTGAATAATTATATATATATTATATTATTATTATTAGTACCTGGAACACCGAGCTATCGCTCGACGGTTTAACGTATTTATACAATTTATTATTATAAACTTGAAAAATTTTAAAATTAATTAATTATTTATTACAATTGTTAAATGGGTTTTCTACAAATGGCCCATCAAAAATTTGTTTCCTAAAATGGTACAAATAAATTTCAATAACTTGATTTTCATTTCAAGATAAAAAATATATTCAAATTTATTTGATAAAATATTTGATACTATATTATATACAATATATATGTTTTTATAATTAAATGGCTTCAGTTTTATATTATTCAAAGTAGTAATAGCTTATAGACTGTTTTGACCAAGGATTACTAATGATAATAATATAAATTCTGAAATTATATTGACACCTGTACATGTCTATATTTTAATTAGGAAAGGAGGTTTTTCGTTTTATTTATAATAGTCAAATATATGATTTATATTATTTATAATTTAATCAAAAAAACATTTTAATTAATATAATGTAATTTATTTAATATTATTAGATCAAAGTTATTCAACAATTTATTTGAAATTCCTTCCTTTATTATGTGTGTTATTATGTTGCTAACTTCATGTCTATTTTTTTTTTTTTGTGAGAGATTAATTTGATTTTTCATAAGGCTGAAACCAATACAGATCGATTTTTCTTTATAAATAGTATCTCTGGTGTGAATTTCAAAAAAAATCCTTAATATCTCAAAAATATACAAATATATATACAAATGTATGATAGAGAGGTTTGGGGGGAATGTGGTTACAATGGTCAAGAACTTTCGTGTTCCGTATACTAGGTTAAATAATTATGTAAGGAAGCATATTAAAGGAATTAAAGGCTGAGGGTTGATTACTACAAGAATGATGATTGTTTCTTGTTCTAATTATAATCACACATTCATATTCAAATATATATAAATTTGTTCATTAACATGTGAATTGTACATATTATTAGAGTATATAAGATCTACTACTGAACAGTCTCCTTTGGCCTATTATTTGTTTTATTTTATAGTTGCCCCAACGTGTCTGGATTTTAAACAAACTATCATACATTGAGAAAAATAAAATAATTTTTTATCCAAAAACCTGTTTCACCTGTTCACAGACTTATTGACTTCCCCTTTTATAAGAGATAAAATAATCAATTTTTAATAGTTTTGCAAAAAAGGGTAATTGTTCAGAACAGTTGTCATGTCATGGATTTGGATAAAACTTTACCACTGGGTTCCTTTTTTAATTCTAAATAAACTTTTCTTATAAAATTTTTGCGGGACGCTTCTAGTTTACGAGATAAATAAAGACTTTTTAAGTTTGACAGATAAACTAGTTATGAATAAGCAGCCATTAAGTAATGATTTATTGACTAATTCACTAATTATTCACTTATTCCTAATTTTAGATTTTTTTCGGTTCAGTTTGGATATAAGGAAATTATTTAATTAATTATTTCTTTAATTTTCAGATATCCAAACCGAACTGAAAAAAAAACAACGAAAACTAATGGAGCCCTTTGCTGATCAAATTAATAAAACATGGTAGCTAAATAGAATATCAATGGATTTATATGCAAATGTTAATAATTATTATCCTGTAAAAAAGATTTAATTTAATAAAAAGAAGAAAAAGAAATTCTGAAATTAGAAAAAAAAAATATTTTTAAGCAGTGTTTTTTTATGAAATATAACATTCTTGCAATGCCTTTCAATTTTATTCTTTATCAATATGGAGTCTAATTTGTTGTTGTTGTTGTAGTTATTGTCGTTTGAATTATTGAGAGATGAAAGCAAACAAATAACAAAACTATCATTAATAATCCAAGTGACAAATTCTTCCCATCCAATTAATAATAACTGATTCTATTATCTTTATTATTATTATTATAGAATAATTTCCGTTTCCCTTTCAGTCGTTTCCTGTTCATCTATCATCCATCATAGCACATGTCAATACAATTATTTCAAATCGATACCCTTTCCCCCTCTTATAAATATATATGTATATATATATATACTAATCATTCAATTTTTAAAATAATTAATAATTTAAAGTTTCTATCTATTATTAATTAAATTAAATAAATAATTTAAATTAACAATAACATATTGTTGTTTTTAAATTATGTAATTATTCTAAATAAATATATCGCTAATATAGTGAATATGTAATATTTTTTTAAATTTTTTTTATTGTAGAAAAATAAATCTATATATATATATACCAATTATTAAATTTTTAGGTAATTATTTACAAAAAGGGAAACTTCAGATATTTGAATAAAACTTTACCAGTGGATTTTATTTTTAATTCCAAGTGACTCTATTAAATTAGCACTTCGGTCACTTATAGTTTTTGAGATAAAAATTATTAAAATTTACATATAAATCCATATATTTAATTTAGCTACCATGTTTAATTTATTTGGCCACTAGAGGTTTTTTCAGTTCGGTTTGGATATCTGAAAATTAACAAATTAATTAATTAAATAATTTTCCTATATCCAAATCGAATAAAAAAAAAACGAAAATTAGTGAATAAGTGAATGATTAGTGAATTAGTCAATAAAAGATGAATAAATGGCTGCTCATTTGGACGTTCATTAATCTGTCAAATTTTAATATTTTTTTATCTCGGAAACTATAAGCGACCGAGAAATATTGAATAAGGAAGGTTTCTTTAGAATTAAAAAAGGAATCCACTGGTAAAGTTTTATCCAAATCCCTGAAGCTTCCGTTTTTGTAAAGAATTACCAATTTTTAAATTAATTATTAATTTAAAGTTTATATTTATTAATAATTAAATAAATAATAGAAATTAACAATTGTTGTATTTAAATTATACAATTATTCTAAATAAATATATTGCTAATATAGTGAATATATCTAATTTTTTTTCTCTCTTTTTTTATTGTAGAAAAATGCAGATTTATTTGAACTGAATGGTGGTGGTGAGAAGAGTGACATATTTAGTAGAACTTGGAACGTTTTTGAGGTTAAAAAAACCTACTTTTTTTTTTGTTAAACCCAACGAATAATTCTCCATCGGATGGGATTTAAATTCACCAGCAAAAGGAAAGCAAGAGATGCCTAGGAAGAACAAAATATATACTAAGAAGAAAACACAAAAAAAAAGAAAAAACAAAAACGAAAGTCGTTCGATTCGAATTCATGTCAAGACAATAGGATTTTGTATCGTTTGTGTTGTTGTATGTGTTTGTACGTTTTGCTGCTGTATTTTCTGCTGCCGCTTTAAACCGCTCTCTCTTACCCATCTCCTCATCCCCCTTTGCCCTCTCTTCACTTACCCTTTATCCGAATTAGATTCGAGAGGGTTTCGCTATTTATCTCCGATAGAGGGATTTAGTGCCCCTTAAAGAGAGAAAGACTCTCCACTCCATTTCCATTGTAGTACAAATTTCGAGAATTGATTAGACAGACAACAACAACAACAATCGGAAAATAATCAAATTCTTAACGTCAAAAACAAAAAAAAATATCTTTAATTAATTCAATTAATTTCTAATTAAAAAGTTAAAGAAATAAACAACTACAAGAATTAATTTTTATCAAAATATTAAAATAATTCTATAGATAAAAAAAATAATATGATAACAAAAAATCTGGAGTGTCTTTACTCAACTATCTCGCAAATTTGAATTGGAATAATTAACACATATATTATATTTAAATTAAATTTAATTAATTTTAAATTATAAATTAAAATCATGTGAAACACTATCAAATTTATATCTTTATTTTTACGGTCAATTTAGAGAAAAAAAATGAAAAGGTAGGTAATGGTCCTCTTCCAAATGAGCTACATTTCTCAAAAGTTGATAGAAAACTACGAATTTTGAATAATGCCGGTGAACCCAATTTCATTATTATAGTTCAAACCGTTTTTGCGTAATCTTGTTTACAAACACACTTATACTTAAAATGACTCAGGGACCTTCAAAACATATAAAAACATCAAAATCACGACATAGAAAATTTCCGTGATCGCAATACTATCTCTTTCGAGATAGTAAAAATAAAATTATTAAATTTAATAATTAATATTTAATTTATTTATTTGATTATTTCAATAAGAATCCAATGGCATGAGAAGGAATATTCAATATATACTTCTTCTATATATATTTAAAAATAGTATTATTAGAGAGTGTATAAATATATATACATGCACGTATGTAGTTAGTTAATTAATACATAAAGCTTTGTTAGAAATAATAATTAAATTGTTAATAACTATTATATCTACATTAAAACAGAGAATAGAGATGTAAATTATATTTTAACACAGGTAGGAATATAAGGTGAATGAAATAAACTCAAATTATTAAATAATTAAGGGATTTAATTAATCAACCAAAATGGAATACATGTTCTAGAAAGTTTAATGAGTGATTTATTTACTTTTACGTTAAATAAACTAAAAACTACGTGAAGGTAAGTATTTTATACTACTGAATTAAAGAAAAATAAATGTTAATGAATGATAAATTATAAATAATTATTTAAAATGAAGATGCATTTTGAAGAAATATTATGAGTAACATGAGAAGAGAGCTAATAAAAAAGAATGAAGAGAAAAGTGGGGTTAAAGATGTATTTAGAAGAATGAAATTAGTACTCACTACTTACTCACTGAATTTATGTCTTTAAAAGATGAATTAAATGAACTTACCTGAAACAAAGAAAAAAACATGTATTAAATGAATATATCAATAATATTTTAAATTTAAAAATTATAGAAATTATATAATATTTTAATTATTATAATTATATATGAAAGATGACTATGAATTTCTTATATTTTGTATTTTAATATATTTATTTTTTTAATATACCTAACATATATTTAAAAATAATGATTTCAACATAATGTAAATATGAATTTAGAAAGAAATAATAGCACAATATACATATTTAATATAAAATATGTAAATAGGTTCTTTATTCCTATTGAGATGAAATTTGGCACATAAATATTCTAACCAAACCTGCCAGACACACTCATATATATATATATGTACGTCAACGGGAATGACTTGAAACGTGAAGAGCTGACGAAATACCGCTTGAAAATTGAAATAATATTATCTATACTCTCAAAAAACTTGAAATTTATTTCGATTGAATAGTAATTATATATGTATATGTTTTTATAAAATAATAATATAATTTTATAAACAAAAGAAAAATTTTATATTTCATATTATTAAATTTCTTTAATTTTTTTAATTTTAGAATAATTAATTATTTTTAATTTCTGTAATAATACTGTAATACGTGCATTACAAAAAGTTTCTTCTTATCCATATGATTAATATAATTAAGAGGAATGAGGAGGTAGTGAAATCTTACTAGATGTTCGATTACGATAATGAATTTTCTAATAAAAATTAAATTATTTAATAATTTATTATATAACAAAAATACTGCACATTTTTTTTTCTATTACATATATTTCTACTGTACTATATTAAATTCTATGTGATGAAATTATTAATATATGAGAGTATTTAAATTTATTACATACCTATAACTTTAAACTATTCATTAGTTTTGTTGATAAATAATTTACCATGAAATGAGAAATATATGTCTTTGATAAAAAATAATTGGAAATTTAAAATATGTAAAGAATTCCAATTTCGATCCAAGAGATTTCAACTTGGACAAAGTGCTGATTGATCTTTTTCTATAAAAACTTAAATAATGAAACAGCAACGAAGAAGTGATGCGGCAATCAATTTTCCAGTGAACTTAAGTAAAACTTATATACATATATATTCGTACAATGATTTGCTTTTGATTGATTTATATTGCTAAATGCCAAGAATATATAGAAATGTAAGAGTAGATTTCAAAAGTGAGGGAAAGAGAAAAAAAATAATGAAAAGGAATAAAAGAGAGATGATGAAAAAGGGAAAGAAGAGAATAGTGATGAATGAAGAGGGAATGGATAAGTTAGTTGTGAGAGGGAGAGAGAAGTTAGTAATAAGTAAAAGGGAGAAGAATGTGTTGGCGAAAGCATGGCTCACTTCACAACTGACATGAAACGAGGGGTGATAGAAAAAAAAAGGGAAAGTTGTGTGGGCGTATTCGTATAATAAGTGTCTGTCAGAGGGTTGTCGTTGTCGTCGTTTTGCAAACGATAGATGACAAAAAAAATGCGCCAATTCTCAAGAACTTTGCACATAAAAAAAATAAAAAAAAAAAAAATACAACGAAGAAGGTGCAAGAAGTATGGGAACGTCAAATGGTACGACGGGGGAAGGGGAGAGGAGGGAGGGGGGGTTGTGGGTTAGAAAGAAAAAGGAGAGAAAAGAAAATGGAAAATGGCTAGAGTGTAAAACTTAAGCCAAGTTAGAAACGGCTTAACAACAACAACAGTAACAAAAAGAACAAACCAATAAGAACATTTGAATTAAAAAGGAAAAAAAAATTAAATAATAAATTTATTCATATTTTACATCTAATTGTAATGTATATACATGTAATAATTTATGAAATGTTTAACAAGTGATTAAATAGTATATTATTCATATTTTAATTGATGGAGGGTTTTTCACTCTTACATATAAAAACATACATTTATTAAACCTTTTGTGTATTTTATAATTATTAAAGGGATTTTTAATAAAACATATTTATATATCTAGCTATCCTTAGGTCTACGGAACCACACCCCTCCAAGTATTCCTATTCTGAGCCACAACCCTCCAGTCCCTATTCTCTCCCATTTCACTCACGTCCTTTACATATTTATATAATTTAGTTATTTAGATAAATAAATGTACAACGTTTCGACTGCTTATTCTGCAGACGTTATCATTTACTGTACGCTTGCTCCGACTCAAGCGGACTTAAGTCGGAGCATTTATTTAACTATATAAATTAATTATACAAATATGTGGTTGTTTTTTAATAAAAATCCCTTTAATACATTAAAGTTATTGTCTTATTTAATTTATCCCCTAACTATTAAAAAAAAAACAAATAAAAATTTGAATTCATCGTTGTTTTATTACCATTTTCATTTTTCTTATTTCAATTTTAAAATTTGTAAAGTTTAATTAATGTAGTTAATTAATTGCTTCTTCTAAGGCATATTTTATAAGTTTTATATTTTAAATTAAATGACAGCGACTTAAAATAAAAATAAAAAGGAAACAAATTTTTACATTTATAGCCATTTTATTTTCATATTATTTTTCTTTGTTTTTTAAATTTAAAATTGTAAAGGATTGGATGAGTTAGTTACCCATTCATATACAATATACTATCAGAATTCTAAATATAATCCATACATATAATCTTAAAAAATAAAAAATGAAAAATTTGAATTTAGAGTAGTTTTATTTACATTTTTTTGATCTTTTTTTCTTGTTATTTATTTTGTTCAAATTTCACATTTTAAAGAGTAGATTGCTCAAGGGCACTTTTTCTACTCCCCTCCATAAAATAATATTTAAAAAAGAACGTAATCATAGAAAAACTTAAAGAAGTAATTAAAGAATAATTTGGATTTGCAGTTTATTAATTAATTAATTATTTAATTTGTATCATTAATAGAATATTTTTGCTCATTTGTAATTTGTACAGTTTCTGCTAATTTTTCACATTTTATTTTAATATAGCAAAAAAAAAAAATAGAAAAATATTAGAATATTATTTTAAATAAAATTAATTTATATTTTAATGGAATTAAAAAAAAACTCATATTTCAATATTTATTTAATAAATTTCTAGATGATATCATAATTTATATAATAAACTTTAAAAATTGAAACATGATATTTCCTAATAAGAGTTATTATATTTTTATTGTGAATTTTATTTTAAAAAAATACAGTCTTATAATTATTTATATATACATATAATATTAATTTGATTTAAAATTCTCTATTATAATCATTTTATTTTTATTAGAAGTTTTTAAATTTCGAAATTTTTCTTTTTCAGGAATTATAAAGTAAATTCAAGATCTGAATTTCTACTCTGACAACAGACATTTATAAAAAAAAAAAAAGATATGGGATGGAGAAGAGGTGGACAGAAGGAAATAAATAGTGTGCTGTCCGTGTGACAGAAATGGTGGGGGTAACATAAGTATAGGGCTGATTTCTAGGCTTCAATTCATCCATCCATCTATCCATCCAATGGAGCTTGGCTTTATAAATGGGCGCCAATTCATTCATTGAGGTTGACCCCTCAGTGCCGTGTCATCGACAACCTTTATTCAACCACATTTAATAAAATAAAAGAACCTTATTATCTTATATTTTATTATTAATCATTACAAAATACAAAAAATAAAATAAAAATAAGTAATATCAAAAAAAATCAATAATATTCATATATAAATTTAATTTTAAAATATAAATGCATAAATTATATATATATATTTATATTTTTATTATCAGATTTATCCGGGATATATTCACGTATGTTTGTGAGATTGTTTTCTCGACGTTTCGGCATCCGTTATGACGTTATTTTCATGAGGTGTTAGACGGGAATATTTTTGGGCTTCTGGGTCTTAGTCTGTGTGACCAAGAGTCGATATCGGGATTTTTGTTTGATAGGTTGGGTGATTTTGTACTTACTGTGTTGCTGGAGAGCTCCAAAGAATTCTGGGCACTATCACTGACACATCAGTCAGCCTCAGGCTGTTAAATGCAGAAGTGTGTCAGTGTCAGTGATAAGTGCCAGAATCCCAAAAATATTCCCGTCTAACACCTCTTGAAAATGGCGCCAAAATGGGTGCCGAAACGTAGAGAAAACAATCTCACAAATATACGTGACTACATCGCGAATAAATCTGATATAAATAATAATAAACCAACTCACGGAAATCTAAACCAGGCCTGGCCAACCCAAATGAATCCATGGGCCTCTTTAATTAGGAGCAATGCTATAGGGGCCGAATTTTAGGGAAACGAATTTAAACTTCACAATGTGTATTATAAAACCCTTTTAATACTTTCTTGATGCTTAATGTTTAATGTTTTTATTATTATTTACTTGTTTTAAATAAAATTAACCCTTTCACTGCTATGACCGTAATATTACGTTCCAATGTACAGGCTACTGACATGCCCGCAATATTATGTTTCGGTAGATCTCGTTTTTGTCATGCTTGTCCTGTATAAGTATATCGTTTGTTGGTCTTCAAATTTGTATGACATTTAGGATCATATATTGGCTTCACAATAAATTTAGTTTCTAAGTAGTGTTTGTTCTTGTTTCATCGTCATATAATTGCTGAGGGCAGCGGTAGTGATCCTCACGCCAGTGCGCTATTGTAAGATGGCTTCGACTAATAATTTAAAATAAAAAAATATACTCTCTATTAATTACTATTATTTCTAACTTTTTTCTTCCTATTTATAGAATCAAATATGTAGTTTAAAAATTGTAGGATATATTTTAAATAAAAAAATGAATTAATTAGAATTATTTCAATTATATTCTCTGTTTTTGAATATACAGACGAGAAATGAAAGTTTTAAAAGAAATATAAGTTAACTGGCGGGCCGCACAATTTTTCACGGTGGGCCGCATGCGGCCCGAGGGCCACGGATTGACCAGGGCTTGATCTAAGCCAACGTATTTATATTTATATATAGGTATATATATTATATTACTTAATTGTTAAAAATAAGAATGTAAATAAAAAATGGGTGAATAAATTTTTAGCTTATATATAACCTCAATAAATGGCTACTCACTCATTTCAAATGATTTTCTTTGATACCACCCACTTCTAAATATCTAGTTTCTTAAACTTTCTATACACATCTACATATTGCATATACATATATATATATATATATATATATATATATAAAGCGGATAAAAATTCTTTAGAAATTCAAATCCATCTCAAAAGAGAGGAGAGAGAATGGTGGTTGAAAGAGGGGAGGAAAGGAGGAAGAAAACTGAGATTGAACTTTTCCAATATTTTGTGTATTGAGAGAGAGAGAGGGAGAGAAAAGAAAGAGAGAAAGAGAGAAAAAAAAATGGATGAAGAATGAATATATTCAAAAAATATAGATATGGAAGAGCAGGAAGGAGAAGAAATGAAATAGAAAAAAGAGAAGAAGGGATGGAATAATAAATAAATGAAATATATAAATAAAAAGAAAGTTTTTCAATAATAAGTATACCCTTTTACCAGTATATTTGCACATATAAAAGAATATTATAGAAATATGTATAATATTGCAAAAATAATTATAATTACTATGTTATTATAAGGAAAGTAAAAAGAGATTTTCTTTTATTATTGTAAAAGGAAAGCCCTTTTAAAGTCTGTTTAACAATAGGCATGGTGTTATTGAACTTTCCTAAGTCTTTTATTAAAATAAAATATTGGATTTTTTGGTTCGACAATTTTTTTTTTTTTTTTTTTTTGAAATATACGTTCAATTTGAGTTTTTTTTTCCTCACCTTGTTAGTCTACAATCATTTTTAGTTACCTTTTAAAACAACGATAAGCTCTATAAATCCCGGATATTTATAAAATAAATACATTTATAAAATAAATAGAGAGATAGATAGATATAAGTAAAAAATATAATGTCAATCGTGTTTATTGACATTGTTATCGTTATTTTTTATTTTTTTTTTAGTCAAAAAAGAATTGAGTGATGAATGATGATTTTAACATTCAAACTCCTACCCTACCTAATAAAACCTAATCTCTTCAGTTCCTATTTTAATCTGAATGGGCGTAATGTTTGTAATGAGCCTATCTCACTTGAAACAGGCGCTCCATTCTCTAGGACTATCCCAACTCCCATTTCCCCCCACCATTCCTCATTCACTCACCCACTCTAATTCTCTTGATGTAAATCAAGAGAAATGAATTTCCATTTTCCATCACTAGAAAGAGAGAGATGGATGGTAATATGTGCACGTTTCTTATCCGAATACGTGATTTCAAAAGACTCTCTCTATCTCTGTCTCACTTGTGATGTGGGTGTAGTGGTGGAAGTTGGAGAGAGGGATGGATAGATGGTGATAGAATGGAAGGTTGAAGAAGAAAGATATGATGATAGAATTAATATAATCTCCATATGTGAGGAGATTTTCACAGATGAACTTTCAATTCAATTTATTTGATGAATTTAGTCATCGAATATCCTCTCTTCAAATTTTTGCTAAATAGATTTATTATTATATAATCTATATAAGAATTGAGAAAAGCTAAGAATTGGTTGATGGCTACGAACGAACTTTCAAGCTCACTGGAGTCACAGAGATAGATAGATAGATATAGAATTATAGAAAATTAAAAATCAAAACTAAAACTATAATATGAAATATATTGAGATGTAATTTTTATTATATATCACAAATTATTATATTTTTTTTGTATGTTTTTTTACCTTTAATGGAAAAGGAGAAGTAAAAGGGTGGGAGATGAGTTCTGTTCCATTATCTCTTCTCCTTTTTTTTTTTTTTTTTTTTTTAATGAAGCCAATAATGGAAGGAAAAGCATTAGAGTGAAAATAGCTGCTAGTGGTGTGGAGTGTTTTTGTAGAAAGGATTAATCGTGAAAAGGGAATAAGAGAAAGCCTAAGTACGAATGTAGCCAAGTGTGACGGCCGCCGTTGCCGGTTGCAGTATTACTAGGCGCTTCCAATAACTACAAATGAGAAAGAGTAGAGGGAAATGAGGGGAGGGGGTGAGGATGTTAAATATAATAGACCATCTCATTGGTTAGTAGAAGAGGGAGATAGTAGGAGTTTAGGTTTAGTTAGTTCTATGTTCTGATATATATTTGTATTTGTATGTAGAAAGCAATCAGAGGTTAGAAAGAGAGAGAAAGGTAGGGGTAAATATATACCATATATGTATGAGTCTACGCAAGAAGAGAGGTGTAGTAGAGAGGAGAAGAGGGTGTAATCGAGCCTAACGATAAATACATTTAAATATAGTAGTGTATGGCAGAAGAGGGCGAGGTTATTAAAGTTTAATTGGATTTTGCATAACATGGAATTTTAGAAATTTGTAATGCAAAAATAGAGATTATGATTATTATTTGTATTGCTATGAGAAATAATAATTATAATAACTTTCTTGTTAATTGAAATTTCAAAAGGTATATATGTATTTGAAATCTAAATTTTATTTTTGTATTTTATTATTGTGAAGATTATTATATTGTACGATAATTATTTATATATAAACAAATTATTTAGTATATTTATTGTAATTAAAGCATTAATTGATTAAACGTATTATAAGAAATAATTAAATAAATATTTTTGTAATTTTAGCAAAATATATGCAATATATATATATGTATGTATTATTTATTATATAAGAAAATATTAATATATATATTATTACTTTAAAATTTTTACAATTTCTGAAATAATATGTGAAATTAAGATTTATAACATACAGTATATAAAATTTCAAAAATAAAGGTTTTCGAGATATTTTTTGTACTTACCTTATGTGCCATATAAAATGTATTTTTTAATTTCATTTTAAAGTGTCAAAATTAGGGAATCCCAAAGAGGTTCAGGTGAACCCCTTAGGATCTATGGAGCTTGTATAGGGTCGATAGAACCTGAAGGGGCTTTTGGGGGTCGTTGACGAAATTACCTCTTTTAATTACATACTATCAAATTTTACGAAATAAAAACTAAATAAGAAAGTAAATACAAACAATTGCCAACGGGTCCTGCTAGTTACCATTTAAGTAGTATTTATTAAAATAATATTTATTATCGTTTTATATAATCGTCCAAGTTTTAAGGTATTTTTTAAGGAATGTTTTAAATTTATTTTTTTTTTAATTTTAAACAATTTATTAAATGAAACTTTTTCATAAATGACATATTTCGTTTGTTTGTACGTGTTGGTTAATAAATCTAATGAGATAACAAAATTTAGATGATTAGTTGATGATTATTAGATTAAATTTAAGATTTATATTTATATAATTTACAACAAAAACAAAAATTAAATTTTGGTGATTATTTACGCTTTAGGTTCCAAATATCAAAATATAATTTAGTAACTGTTATAAAATTTGTAAATTAAACTTAAGTAACAGTGTGTCAACCAACATATAATATAAATGTAATATATATCAAACAGATAAAATGTTTAAAAATTACAGTTACGTGATTGATTATACTTCATTCTAAAATTTGTTTATTTTTAATTTTAATTTACTTATATATATTTATTTATTTTATTATAAAAAATATTAAATTAATATTTTCGAATAATTTTTATATAATAAAATATTTGATAATATTTAATAGCTAAATTATCGTAAGTGAAAGTTGTTAAATTTACTATTAATCAAAATTTGAACCTGGTATCAAAATCATTATCAATAAATTTTAGGCTCAACCGTCAAATTAATCTTTTCAATTAGGGACTCCCATTAATCTTTTATGAGATTATTAATTTATAAAATATTGGATTATAAGTTTTACTAAATAATAATGTATTAACTCTTTTACCACTAATGTAATAAAAATGTTTGCTTTGTTGTAAAATTGTTACAAATATACTCTATTATATGCTCATATGTAGTTCAATGATAAAATTTATTATAAATAAACTGGTTCAAAAAAATAAGGGTTTATTAAACAAGAAGAAAGTTTAAAAGGATTGAACGTAGAAAAAAGACTGTGATATTAAAAAAATATTAACAAGTAATAAAAATAACTGATTAATTATTAAAACTTATTAATTTTGTAATTGCTTTCAAAATAATATTAATTTTTTTATATCTTTCAAGTTAAGTTCTTCTAATTATATAAATAATGCAAATTGATTTTATTAATGTTCCTAATTTTACAATTAATAATTTAATTTTTATAAAATGCTTATAAATTAATAATTAGCTAATGTTATTTTTAGTTTCATTATCTTTTTAATGAAAAGATTAATTATTAAATTTTGTTAAATTCAGGATAAACTGAAATGCACAGATTGGAGGGAAAAATTAATGAAAATGGGCGGTAGTGATATTGGAGGCAGGAGGGAGGAAAGGAAGAGAAAGTGAAAAAAATACAAGGGGAGGGGGTTGTTTGCATATATAATAATAAAATTAGAACTTGATTAAATCCATGTTATAAAAATTATCAATTATTAATTATTATTGTTGTTAATATTGGTACTACTGTTGTTGATGACAAATGATGATTTATCATTATATTAGCAATAATAATATTAATAATTAAATATTCGTAATTCAATAGAAAATGAGAGGAAGAGTGGGCGTGGGGATGGAGAAAGAGGAGAGAGGAAATCCTATTGAATACCTATAAGAGTGATAGGGGGAGGGGGGGGAAACAGGTGGAAGATCATTATATAAATTGCTGCATAAATGTTTTTTTTAAATAAATAAAATCTATCCTCAGGAAACGTTTATACAAATAAAATGTATAAAGAATTTTTCAATTATACTAAAATTACTCCAATACAATTTATTTATAAAAAAATATATGATAAATGTATAAATAATTTATTTAAAAATAAAAAAAAAAAACAAAAACAAATAAAAGAAATCAACAATTCATTATATAAATATTGGATTTATAAAAAAAATAAACTTTATATAATAATAAATAAATAAATAAATAATGTTCTTTCAAATAAAAATAATAATAATAAATAAATAATATAATATAAATACCATTTAACAATAAAAAATGTATAAAATATATTTTTTGTGTTGTAGATAAATATTATAATAATTTCCTTAAAAAGCTTAATTATAATAATTATAATTAACAATATCTATATTTCATTAAGTTTCTTCTTATTTAACCACTATTGCCCATCTATTGAAAATATACTAATACATGTACCAGATGTATTACAAATTAAATAATATAAATTCTATTTAAAAAAAAAACGGGACGTCATTGTGTAATTAATTTTTAATAATAATAACATTCAATAATATGTATATATTCATAGATTATAAATTAGAAATATAAATTAATAAATAATATATATTTATAATATTTTGATATAATTGCATTTGAAATAATATGTTTAGTTAATCAAAATATTTTAAAAATTTCAAATTTTTGGATAATATTTTTGTCCCCTGTCATCATAAAAAAAAACATTTTAAAAAAAAAGTGAGATTAATTTTAAATAAAGTATTTAAAAATATTCTCACAATAATAGAAATATTTAATAAATTATATATTTATATTTATCTTAGAAATGTTGGGGCAAACAAACTTCTAGGCAAGGTAGGCCACATATTTGATATAATTTCATTTTCTTATTTAGTTCCCCGGGCTTTATCTGACGGATTAACATCAAACCGGGTTTAAAAATTAATCTGTATGAATTGTCTAGTACACTAATTTTTAAAATGAATGTATATATAAGAAAAATAATAAAAAAATACTAAGTAAAATTGATAATTGTTTAGTCTAACCGATGTATGATGGATTTTGATAAAACTTAACCACTAGAATCCTTTTTTGATTCCAAACAATTCACTAATTCACTAATTATTCATTTGGATATAGGAAAATTATTTAATTAATTAATTTTTTAATCTTCTTATATCAAAACTGAACTTATAAAAACAGAAAATTAGAGGAGCCCTCTGGTGGTTAAATAATAAAACATGGTAACTAAATAGAATATCAATGGATTTATTTGCAAAATTTAATAATTTTTATCTCGTAAACTAGAAGCGACCATACTTCTTAAGGGAAGTTTGTTTTGAATCAAAAAAGGAATATACTGGTAAAGTTTTATCCAAATCCATGATACGTTGGTTATACTAAAGGATTACCGTAAAATTATATAATTATACTATTATAATATAATTACTCTATACTATAATATAAGTAAAATAATTTTAATACCATAATAACAATTAAATATACATGTGTTTAAAAATTAATAATTAATTATTAATTATATTTAAAGTGTAACAGTAAAAAAAAGAGGTTTTAAATTAAATGTAATTTGTTAATGAAAATGAAAGGTTTGAGTAATGAATCAGTGATATATTTATTATTTAAATGGTAGTAATAAGTAAAAAATGTTTTTAGGGGTTGTTGGATGATTTCCTTTTCTGTTCTGGCAACAAAAATAAAATAAAACGATGAGTTTTAGAGTGGTTGATGGGAGATAGGAGGAGGGTAATGCTGAACACCAAGGGAGGGGAGTGGGTTGGTAAATGGAAGGAAATTAAATCGGAATGCAAAGAATAAGTAAAATACCAAGTGCCATTTGGTGTTAATTTCGTCTTTCGCTAAATTCGATAGAGAAAGAGAGAGAAATTGAGTTGAAAATGTACTCCCCCTCTCGTTTTCTTTCTCTTCATCTTCTTCTTCTTTCATTAAATTTCCTTATTGAAAGAGGGGGGTGAGATGTGGGAGTATGGAGAGGGTGGTTGAAGAATGAAGATTTTAACGAAAAAGGCATGAAAAACCAAACCAAATAGAGATAGAAACACTTCTAAAAAAAGTGAGAGGGGTAGAAAAAGTGTGATTGTTTTTTTTATCCTTTCTTTTATTTATTTTTTTTTTTCTTTTTTTTATATTATAATATAAACTTCAAATAACAGGAATTGAATTTAATTGATTCTTTTCACAAAAGAAAATCAAACATTTAAAAAAAAAGTAAGAGAATGAGGGTGAAAAAGAGTATTAGGAGGGGAGTTGAATTGAAAGGTTGATCGATTGTCCCTCCAATCCATCTTAAATATATTCAATATAATATATAAATATTATAAATAAATAAATAAATAACAATAATTAAACAAATAATTCAAAATAAATAAAAAATAATCCAAACATATAAATAATTATTCATATTGTATTACTATAGAGCAGTGGTTCTTAAACTGTGGTCCGCGGACCCCTGGGGGTCCGCGAAGCCTTTACTGGGGGTCCGCGGTCCTCGGAAAAAAATCATCGTAAAAATATATACATATATAAATATTTAAAGTTCATTGTTTAACTATATCCTCCTAGAGAATTACGGCTATAATTTAATACTATTAATAATACTATTTTATTTTATTAAATTGATAATTATGTCAATTAATTTTTTGTGAATAAATAAACATATATAAAAAACTATATATAAAATTTGAATTTTCATCCATTCATTCATTTAAAATCATTTTTCGATTGTTCCTTTAAAATAACCCCTCTTAGGGGCTCGGAAGGGGAGGCATATAAGGGAATTTTCTTTCACTTTGTTATTGGGGAAAACCAGGGGAGGGGACAGTCTTACCCGGAAAAACCCAAATTGTCAGCGTCCACTCTGGGGTTTTAAACAGTTTTAAAGCAAATGTTAATTATAAGTTCATTTCTCAACGAGTTGTATCTTTAAATTATTTTTATTAATGTTAATTATAAGTTCATTTCTCAACGAGTTGTATCTTTAAATTATTTTTATTAATTTAATTAATTATAATTAAATTATAGCTAATAATAGTTTATTATAGCTAATAATTTTTTTTAATTTTTAGTGTAATTTGCATGATCATTATTTTATAAAAACACTAAACACATTTTGCAATTTCCCAGAAAGGCTGTTTTTGAGAGTAAGTATAAGTTAGTTTTATGAATAAAAAATATTTATTTTAATAATATTTTAGAATCAAATTACGAAATTAATAATATTTTAGAATCAAATTACGAAATATATTTATTATATAAATTAATATTCATTTAAAATGATATTAAATCATTTATTTAAAATGATTTAAAACATTTATTAAAATGATTTAAAACATTCATTTAAAATGATATTAAAACATTCATTTAAAATCATATTAAAACATAGCTAGTAAATAATAATTCGTTATATTTATATTATATTTATATTATATTTATATTATTGTAGTTCAATGTTAATAAATTACTCCATAAAATGGATCGTTGGCTACAAACTGGTTCAACACAGAAACGGAAAGAATCAGATGATGAGGCATCAACAGCAAACTCTACCAAGAAACGCAAAACTAGAAAATATTCGGATGATTATTTATCATTTGGATTTACTTATATTTGCAACAATGATGTGGAAAGACCAGTCTGCGTTCTATGTCAGGAAAGTTTATCCAATGAAAGTATGAAACCTGCTAATCTCAGACGTCATTTACAAACAAAGCACAGCGAGCATGTTAGTAAGTCTATCGAATTTTTTAAAATGAAAAAAGAAGAACTTAATTCAAGTCAGAAATTGATGGTAAAGACGGGATCTGGTGGTATGAGTAAGAAAGCAGTAATGGCATCATATGAAGTAGCTCTACTTATTGCTAAAGCAGGAAAGCCGCATAATATAGCAGAGCAATTAATTCTTCCTGCTACAAAAGTAATTACAAATATAATGTTAGGAACTAAAGCAGCAAACGATATAAATTTGATTTCATTATCAAATGATACGGTTAAGAATAGGATTGAAGACATGTCATGTAATATAAAAGAAGAATTAATATCGAGAGTGCGCAAAAGTCACTATTACTCATTACAATTGGATGAAAGTACTGATGTCACTAATAATGCCAATTTGTTAGCTTTCATTAGATATGAGTTTGAAAATCAAATACAAGAAGATGTATTGTTTTGTGATTCACTACCTTCACGAACGACAGCTAATGACATATTTAACAGTTTGAATAATTTTATAACCGAAAATGAAATAGAGTGGCCAAAATGTGTTGGAATTTGCACTGATGGTGCTCGTGCAATGTCAGGTACAAGAACTGGATTGATTGCTCTTATTAAAAATGTTGCGCCTCAGGTTGTTTGGAATCATTGCTGCATTCACAGAGAATCATTAGCAGCCAAAAATATGTCACCAGATTTGAAAAGAACATTAGACGAAGTAGTTAAAATTGTCAATTTCATTAAGGCTCGTCCACTTAATTCCAGAGTTTTTAAAATTTTGTGTGAGGAAATGGGTAGTCAACATACACATTTATTATTACATACAGATGTACGTTGGTTGTCCCGCGGGAAAGTACTCATTCGCCTTTTTGAGCTTCGAGATGAAATACGATTGTTTTTAATAGATGCGCATTTTGAACTGACCGAATGTTTCAATGATTTTATCTGGTTAGCTAAGGTGGCTTACTTGACTGATATTTTTACAAAATTGAACGAACTTAATTTGAGCCTGCAAGGTACTGTTGTAAATATATTTAAAGTTGAAGATAAAATAGAAGCAATGATTAAAAAAATCGACTTGTGGTCGAAACGCATCCAGAACGGTGTATATGAGTCTTTTCCAACTCTCAATGATTTCATAGAAAGCTCCAGTGAAAAATTGCTTAATCAAACGCGTCAATTATTTGTTGAACATTTAATTACTTTGAAAAGCAACTTCAGGAAGTATTTTTCTACTCCTGATCCTTGCAATAACTGGATCAGAGATCCATTTAATATGGAAATTACAAATGCTAAACATTTATCTGCACCTGAACAAGATATTCTCGTGGAATTATCATGTGATACAACTTATAAACTAAAATTTAACAAAACTGAATTGAGCAACTTTTGGTTACTTCTCAGGTCAGATTATCCTGCGCTTGCAAATAAAGCACTTCAACACTTGATTCCATTCTGCACAACATATTTATGCGAACAAGCTTTTTCGGTACTATTTTATATTAAGTCTAAATATAGAAACAAATTAAATGTAGAGCCGGATCTTAGATTAAAAGTTTCCAATATTAAGCCAGATATTGAGATTCTTGTTTCAAGAAAACAACTGCATACATCTCATTAAATATGTAAGTTATATTTAATGAGATAGATGCAGTTATTTTTTAAAATATTTCTTATTTAATATTTTCTGAAAAAAATTATAAAATATTTATATGAATTTAATGTAAGTACCCATTATAATTTGTGAGATTTGTTGCTATGACAATGTTTGTATTTTCTTTCTTCAATATTATAATTTCTAATAAAATGTGTTCTACAATATGCAAAAAAATCGTTATTCACCAATCACTGTTAGAAATATTCATCATATATCCTTGTCCTTATGAGATCGTAAGCCAGAAATTAATTAATAAAATGACGTAAAGTACCTAAAGTTGTGATGGGGGTCCGTCAAAAAAAATTTTTTCAAGTGGGGGTCCGTGGAGTACATAAGTTTAAGAACCAATGCTATAGAGTATATTTTTTTAATTAATTTAATTTAAAAATAAATGAGTAAATTGTTTAGTCTAACCGATGTATCATGGATTTGGATAAACAACTTTACCAGTAGATTCCTTTTTTGATTGAAAGCAAACTTTCATAAAGAAGAATGTGGCGGTCGCTTCTAGTTTACGAAAAAAAAATTAATCAAGTTTGCATATAAATCCATTGATATTCTATTTAACTGCTGTTTTATTATTTGGCTACCAGAGGGCTCCACTATTTTTCTGCGTTTTTTTATAAGTTCGGTTTGCATATAAGAAGATTAAAAAATTAATTAATTAAATAATTTTCCTATATCCAAACCGAACTTATAAAAAATAGAAAATTAGTGAATAAGTTAATAATTTGTGAGTTAGTCAATAAAACATTATTAAATGTAAACTAGAAGCGACCGCTACTTAGTGTTTAAGAAGAGTTTGTTTTGAATAACAAAAGGGATCTACTGATAAAGTTTTATCAAAATCCATCATATATCGGTTAGACTAAACAATTTACCAATAATGATTGTTAATGACTACAATACATTACAATTTGTATAATTAATTTTTGAATAAATAAAAATTTTAAATTAAATATTTTCTTGTATAAAACAAAACAATAAAATTATAAAATATAATAATATATATAAGTATATATATATATATATATATATATATATTAAAATAATGATTATAAATATAATCCAATTATTAAAAAGATTAACTTTTTAATTAAGTAAATTATTAATTATAAAATTTCATTTTTTATATTATGTTTTTTTTTTTATTAAATTATTTAATTCACTTGAATTAAATATAATAATTATTAATAATGATAATAGTATTATGTTTTTTGAAATATAATAAAATTGATATTTACGTATTGTTACTTATATTAACTGATTTTTGTTGTTGTTGTTGTTGTTTTTGTTTTTGTTGAGTCAATGGCAAAATGTTACGCCCTTGACGCACTCCAATGCCCAACAATTGAGATTGTAGTACGTCCCTTTCGAGGTCAACTTTTGCTTGTTCAGCAAGGATCCTTGCCCTATCTGCAATTGCCCGTCTCATTTCCGCCCTTAACATTTCCCGATTCGCTGACAACATTGATCTCTCTTCACCTAATTTTTGTTGTTGTGCACCCAACATGGAGCTCATTTGTCTTAAAACATCTAAATTCAATCGTGCCGTTTCACGACGCATTGCTGAAATGGACCATTCATCCTCTTCTCCATTAACATTTGGAAAAAATTCAGCTGACGGCGCAGATGAAGTTGCCGATAAGCCCGAAACAGTACTCGACTTTTTCACGGTTGTTGTTGGTAGATTTGTACTTCGTTTGCCAGTTCCTCTACCGTTACGTTTTTCACCTAAAATAATTCTTTCTAAATTATTTACACGAATCATTAAATTGTATTCCCGATCTTTATAACTATACGCTAATTTCTCTAAATTGATTAACCGATCCAGGAGATTTTTTACTTCCGAATTATCATCTTCGGTGTTATTGGATAACGGGTCGATAGATGTCGTTGTTGGAGCCGTTGACGTAGCTATGTACGCTGCAAAATAGTTCAATTTCTCAATTTTGTTTCTCTCATTTAATAAATCCCATTAGTAGTTAGTAATAAATAATATATATATATTATATATATATATAGAAAATAAAATATAAAAAATAAATAAACCATTTGACATATTTTGAATAAATAAATTTAATTTAAGATATTTCAATCATCCACATTTGATAAGCTAATATTTAAGATTAATAAAATCGAAAAAATAACATTAAGAGAATACAATATTTTAATTTAAGAAATTAAGATAAAAAACATAATTAATTAATTAAATCAATTAATTGAATAATTTTGTTTGTTTTAAATTTATTAATTAAATATTAATTTAAATCTTCTAAATAAAAATTAATTAAATTATAATATAAATATAATTTTCATTTATTGAATTAATTTTTTTTTGTATACATTCAAAACATGTCTACTTATAATACATATATAATATTCTTTGTAAGGTTAATGCCATTTTCAAGATAGTAATAAGAAGAATATAATAATAATATTAAATAATTAAATATAATCGTTTATAATATCAAATTAAACTAATATGTATAATACTAAATTTTATTGGGAATAAATATTGAATAATGAATATGAATAAAAATGATTCTTAATATAAATAAATAACACATTCAACAGGTTTACATTACTATACTTTTAAATTATTATTAATTAATTTTTTTAAAAAAAATATTTTATCAAATAATTAAGAAAAACGTTTTTATTTTATTTCATAAAATTTGTTTGATAATAAAAAAAATAATGATTTTATAATAACTAGATGTAATTTCAATAGTATTTTGAATTTTCTAAATTATATATTTTTATATATAATTTTCATAAATCAATAACTATTTCTCTTGTTATTGTATTTATATGTTTTTTTTTCAAGTTTTAAGAATGTAGTAATTAGAATAAAGATTAATTAAGAAAAAATTATATATTATTATAAAGAACATTATATAAGAATTGTAGGAGAGTGTAAGAAAATATATATATATATAATATAAATAGAAATTTTAAGAGAATTACCAAAAATAATAAATATTTATTAACAACAAGAAAAAAAAAATAAAACACTTTATAAAGATTAAATCCATAGAAGATTATTTCCTATATCCTTCCTGCACAACCCCACACCAGAAACTTCCCACTATTATATCGACAAACAAAAAAAAGTTAAAGAATATAAATATATAGATTATAAATTGATGTCTTAGTTTGTTTGTTTTACAATACAAATAACAATCTTTAAAAACAATGTTAGTAAGATCATATTTAAATTCAGTTATAATATTTTATATGTTTAAATTATTATAAACAAATAAAAATTTGTTTTTTTATATATATCAATAAAATAAATAAATATAATATATATTTATATGTAATATAAAATGGTAACAATATATACAATAATATTAAATAATTCATATTGGAATTATTATAATTATTATTATTATGAAATTATTAAAATATTTATCATAGATTTATGGAAAAATTTAGTTAGTTAACCCTTGTTATTATATAATGTTGTTATTATAATATCATTTTAATGACTGAATATTATATTGTCAGGGTTGATAAATTTCATTAATATTATTAATAGATAAATAATGTAAGTTTAATTGTGAGAACAAGTACAATTTAAATATGACGTGAATAACAAATTCAAATACGAATATATATATTAAAACCTATACAAATTTATATTTATATAATTTTTTAAATTTATTCCAATTAATCAATTTGGTATAAATTAAAACCAAAATAACCAATAAATAATTTTCTAAAATTAATAGCTAAATCCTTCATTTATATATATATATATATTTAATTATTTATTCATATTATATATATGTTAAAATATAATATTGAGATAATTTCATATAGCTTTAACTATTTGAATAATATACGATATGTGCTATTATATTAATAATAATGTGTACTATATATCTTCTATAATTCTCAATCATTATAAATACTGTGCAATATTATATATAATTACTAAATACATATAAGATATTTATTATCAGATATTACTACTAAATTTCTATTGATTTTTTTAACAATTAATAGAAAAAAATTATTTTTCTATTATATACAGTTGAGTTACAAATTAATGTTACTTTAAAAAAAAAATCTATACTATTTCTCATAGAGAAAAAAGATTCTTTTTGGTGATGATCCATTTGAAAAACAAATAAAATGGTTTTTTTTTTCTATTTGTTGTTGTTGAAATGAATTTGTCGCTTTATTGAGTCGATTCCATTCAAACATTCGAATTTAAAAAGGGTAGAGGAAAAAGAATGAAGTGGTGGGTGGTGGATAGGTGAAACGACAATGGAAGGTGTGAGGGATTCAAAAAAGAGTGGTGTAGTGTACAATAAAAGGCATTACGAATAGAAAGGGAAGAACAGATTATTTTTCAAATAGAAATTTCGATCAAGAAAATAAATTATTTAGTGTAATTTATAGATATAGGACTTATATATATATATATATATATATATATTTATTTATTTATTTTTATTAAATTAATTATAGAAATTAACAATGTCAGAATTTGAATTTTAAAATTTTAATTTTATTTATTAAAATTAATTAATTATTTTAATTAAAAAAGTTAATCAATATTTTATTGATTTGTTACTTTTATAATTTAATTATAATTATTTTTTTATTTTCATATTTAAAATAAAAACAAAACAAAAAAAATTAAAAATAAACATTTTTTTTTTATTTTAATTTTGACTAATTTAGAAAATTTTAATAAAACTTTGTTATTTGTTTTTTCTTTTGATTAACCTTTGTTTTTAACCTTTTCATACATCTTTAATAGATATAAATGGAAATAAGATTTCGTAGAAACATTCTTTCTTTAGGTTTTTTTTTCTTTAAATTTTCATCAATTAATGATTTAAAAAATAAAACAAACAATTTATTAAATGAAAATTTTTCATAGATGACATATTTCGTTTGTTTGTACGTATTGGTTAATAAATCTAATTAGATAACAAAAATTAGATGATATTATTAGATTAAATTTAAGATTTGAATTTATATATAATTATCAAAAAGACAAAAATTAAATTTTGGTGATTATTTACGCTTTAGGTTCCAAATATCAAAAAATAATTTAGTAAGTGTTATAAAATTTGTAAATTAAACTTTAAGAGTGTCAAACAACATATAATATGAACGTAATATATATCAAACAAATGTTTGATGATGTTTTTAGTCAAAATTACAGTTATGTGATTGATTATACTTCATTCTAAAATTTGTTTATTTTTAATTTTAATTTATTTATATATATTTATTTATTAATTAAAAATAATTTAGAAAAAAATGAATTATCTATGTAAAAATTTTTTAAACAAATTGAAATGTATCTTCTTCGTGGAATTAATAAAAATTTTGAAAATTTAATAATTTAGTAGAAAAAAAAAATAAATATGGTTCATGTATATTTAATAAAAACTTTATAAAAAAAAACAAACCCTTCTGGTTATATTTATTAACATTATGAATATTCATTATTATAAATATTGGGAGAAGTTATTTTTAAAGCTATATTTTGTGAAAATTGATTTTAATATTTATATATATATATATATATATATATATATATACATGTGTGAATGTATATTAAAACGTTATCAGAAATGTTTGATTTAAATATATTTATCAAATAATGAATAAAACAATAATCATAATTAGACAAAAATATAACAATATTTATTAAATACATATGACTTGATTATATATAATTTTCAATATTATAAAATTATTTAAAAATTATTTACATGGGTATTATTCAAAATTGTAGTTTTCTATCAATCATTGAGAAATTTAGCTCATTCGGAAGAGGGTCATTACCTACCACGTTTTCATTTTTTTTCCCTCTAAACTGACCATAAAACTAAAGATATGTTTGATAGTTTTTCACTTGATTAAAAATTTTATAAAAATTATATATATAGAATTTCAGCACGATTAAATCGATGAAAGTACCGGAATCAATTTTTTAACAGATTGACTGCTAATCACGCGCCAGCACGTGACGTGGTGCCATCAACAAAGAGCCAAACACGCGCTTGTTTAATAAATATTATTGATTAATTTTAATTCATAATTTAAAATCTATTAAATTTAATTTAAATATAATATATGTATTAATTAATCCAATTCAAATATGCGAAATAGTCGAGTGGAGACACTCCAGATTTTTTTATTTTTGAATTTATTATAAAGTCATAAAGATTGAGTATAATTATATTCATTTTGTTTTAAAAATATTGAATAAATTTTGTTCTTTTTTGAATTAGGTAATACTTTCATCATTAGATAACATGCATATCATTATTATGACGCTTTACCTAATTTAATACTAATGATAATATGATAATAATATTAAACAAATGTTATCTGATATGGCTGAGAGAGATGATCATGTCTTCTCTACTGTCTGCCTATGTATCTGTCTGATTAAATTTATCTCCACACAATATGAAAGAGAGTGAAGTGTTTAGGAGAGGGAGAAAGAGAGAGAGATATATATAAGGGGTTACTTATTGTGATTATGAATAAATAAATGGATGAATGAATAAATGAATGAATAAATCAATGAAAAGAATATAATATCCAAGGAAAAAAACGCTTTCACAAAGTGAAGCAGTAGCAACTCTTTCATCTCTAAAGAAATAAATAAAATAATTTCATTCTTATGTATTTACTTAGTATCATACTGTCATCCAAAAATACGGTGAATTTTTAATAAAATGTGACGCGATATTGTGCATTATAACTTTATTCCGCCAGATTTAATTTCTTTAGAAGAAACATTAATTGAGAGTTTATTCTTGTTTATATTCACACACACGTTTCACAGTCCGGAATTTTGTTACAATTATCGATTTTTACTCTGCAATCTCATCCACACAGTTCTACTCTGTATTTATTCTTCGAAAACATTTCATTAAAAATTCGACCCATGGGATTTCACAACCACCTTATTCGCCTGAATTAGCACTGCGCGATTTCATGCTTTTTATCAAACTCAAAATTCCACTTCAAAGACTCCCTTTTGTTATGATAAAAAATAAAGCTGATTTGAAAAAACATTCTGCTTTAGAAAAAAAAGACTGTTTTAGAGAAATGGAAAAAACGATGAGATATTGAAAAAATGAATATTGAAATTACCTTAAATGCATTTATATGACTTTTTGATTTTATACCATAAACAAATACTTACATCGCAATATTATATATATATATATATACCAATACCTCACTTTGTGTGCGTCGAGGTTACATTCCCAAAAAAAGACAACGCAAATTGAAACGATACAAATTGAATTAAGATTTTATATAGCAAACCATGTAAAAATCGAAGATAGGTTCCAGGGTTACGAAAATACTACTTTTTAAAAAGAAAATTAAACAAAGTAAACAATTAAAAAGCATAAATAATATAAAATTTGATTACATAAAAACAAAAAAAAACAAAATAAAATATTCAATTAATTTATGAAACAGACTACATAATTAAAACTAAAAATTGGCAAAACAAAGTGAAAATAAAACTGTATTAATGTCATGTTGATTTTCAGTTAGAAAGGGAATCCCTGAGTATTGATAGCATGGCGTAATTAGAAACAAAAGTGGTGCCATCTTTTAGAATTAAAAAAAAATTTAAAAAAAAAATATTAAAAACTCGAACAAAAACAACGCAACGCGAAAATCTAACGATGCAAAGTGAAAATTAGCACTAATTAAGCAGTCACGCCACTTCGAAAAAATGCAAAACGAAACGACGCAAAGCGAGGTTTAGGTGTATATATTAAAATTTTGAATATTTTTTAGTTTGTTATTTTTGATTTCCTTCTTCATTGTTAAATAAATGTAAATAGATCAAATTTACAACTAACTAATGATTGATTGGTAAGAATTTCATATCCTAATTATTTTATTTGATTCTCAATTGGCAATCTATTTTCAGAATATGTATTGACAATTGGCAGTCAGGCAGATTCATACGTTACTAATTAATGGTGAACTGTTTGTTTCATTTGTTACACTTGAATTGTATGTATCTGTGTGTGTATATGACTCTTCCTTGAATATTCAAATCAATCAGGAAAATAATCAATTTTCAATCAGGGATTTTTTTTTTAATTTTTGACTCACTGGGTATATTAAAATGGAATTAAAAATTAATTTTATTTATTAATAACGTTATTAGTATTATTTTAGAATGTAATCAAAAAATATAAATAAATTTTTAAATTTTGTTAAATATTAATGGTTGTTTATTAAGAATAAAATGTTGTCAAAATGGAATAATATATAATAATAATAATAATATTTTATAGAGTAGTTACAAGTGGAAGGGCCTCCCAAAGGGTTCATAAAAGTTGGAGGTTGATGAACTGAATAGGGACACATTGTATGGCATAAAAAGGGGGATCTCTTGGGGAAAAGTAAAAAGGTAATGAAATGGTAAAGAATGGAAAAAGTATATTATATATATATATAAAAAAAGAAAAATTAATAATTAAATAAAAAATATTAATTATTTAATGAATGATATTGTTGAAAATTGTAATGAAAAATAATTAATAATGTATAACATATAAAATAAATTAAAAAGTATTGAATTGATAATGAAAAGAGTGACACATACGATTATTATATATAGATTTATTCATACTAAAAAAAAATATATATTTATATTAAAATTTTATTTAAATTTATTTAATATTTGAATATCGTTTTTCCATTTATTTTTATAAGCTTTTTTTTATTTTCAGATTTCAAATTCGATTGGAGAATAAAAAACGAAAATTCCAATAATTCGATATATAAGGTATGTGAGAATAAATAACAAATGATTGAATGAATTTCGAAGAGGTCATGGATTATAAAATATAAATTTCTTTATTAAAAATAAAATATCATCTCATATATATATATATATCCTTGTGCTAAAAACTGTTCCAAAATTAATATACAAATTTATATATATACTAGCCGTTCCGGCATCATATGCTGCCGGCGGCATAAAACTCTTCTTAGAGCAGTGATTCCCAAAGTGGGCGCTACCGCCCCCTCGTGGGCGTTGGAGAGATCCAGGGGGGCGGTGATGGCCACAGGGAAAATTACTTGTATATTAATTTTCTATTCTTATCTTTCTGTTTAATTGTTATTAAAATTTAAAAAAATTAACTTCCAAGGGGGCACTGAGTAAATTTTTTTTATGGAAAGGGAGCACTTGGTCAAATAAGTTTGGGAACCACTGTCTTAGAGGGACAGGCGGCTTCTAGCCGCACGAGACTGATTGATAATAATAATTTATAAAAAATTGTGTTTCGAAACAAGACAATGTTTAAATAAAAAATTAATAACTTTATTCAAATCGTCGTAATATTTTTTTTCAATATTTATTTAATAATAACAAAAAAAAATATTAAAAAAATGAAGTTAGTAACAAATTAATAATTTGGATAGGTTTCTTTTTATGTTTAATCTTTTATGATAAAATAAAAATAATATTAATATCAAAAATTAGAATATGTCAATTTGTATTTCAAATTTGTTTGAAATTTGTTTTTTGATATTTCATACATACATACTTAGGAAATTATATATATTATGAATCTGAATAGTTAAATTTAAGAAAATGAAAAAAATGATTAGTAGTGTGAGATGATGCCGTTAGATGTCATGGTCAGGTAGGATTGCAATTCATTCTCACAGACACACAACCAAACACACATACACCTGTTTTGCAGTCTCGGGGACAATCTATCTCTTTCCCCCGCAACCCCTCCACCTATTTTACCAATCCAATCGTCATTATTCGTGGCATAGTGTGTGGTGCTCTTTCTATTTGTATGTCTCCCCCCCCTCTCACTCTCCTTCTACCCCTTACAGTCTCTGCTCTTGTTGGCACTAACACTTATTTCGTTTCGGAACAACTGGCATTTTCTCCTTTTTTTATCTGATTGTGTCCTTGTCATTTTGTTTATGTGTGGGGTGATCTGGTTAGTTCATTGAGAGAATTTTTGGAACGGTTTATTTTATTTAACGCCGGTAGGTAGCAAAAGAAATGCGTAAATTATTTTTATTTAAAATATATATATATATATATATATATATACCATTTTGTATCTAATATTATATTTAGAAGATTAGATATGTTCCAAATATTTGGGAAGATATCTTTGGCGGTAAAAGAACAAGAAGAGGAGGGGGGTTGGAATGATCGGTAGAAACATGCTAAAAAAAACGTGAATGAGAAGGGAAGAAACCTCCGACTAAAAGCATAAAAGGCAGGTGTTTAAGAGCAATTCACACTCGGAACACACATACAACTATAATTTAGAAAACAATCCCCGGAATTTTATTTTTTTTTTGTTCTAAATTTTACAATCGAAATCAGGGAGGAATCACAAAATATATATAAAATTTAAATGAAATTATTTACTGATACATCTGTTATATATTAAAGATTCATTTAATTATAAAACAAGTGAATAATTCACTAATTTACTTATAAATATAAGAATATATATATATTATCTTATTATACTAACAAAAATTATATATATAAACATAACATATTATTTATATGTATATATATTCGTATTTTTGAAATTAACAGCGTAGATAATTTTTATAAAGAAAAATCGATATATTGGTTTCAGCCTCGGAAAAAATACTCTTTATTAGTTTTTTCTTAATTTAAAATAGGAAATTTAAATGACATCAGCAACTACGTCAGACAGCGCTTCTTTAAATACAAAATATATTATATTAAATCAAATTACGAAATATATATTATGTTATATCCACATGCCATACTTTTCTGTCTTGCATTGCATTAATATGTACATTTAAGGACTGTATGTTTTATGACTATTTATTTTAATTTAGGGGGGTTTTAAATTAGAGAGGCGGCTCAGTGAACCAGGTTATATATATATATATATATATATATATATATATATATATATATTATAACAATAGTTTAAATAATTGTAATATTTTACAAAGAAAATATAAAAAAATAACATTTTA
Organism: Labia minor; assembly: GCA_963082975.1. Taxonomy (NCBI): domain Eukaryota; kingdom Metazoa; phylum Arthropoda; class Insecta; order Dermaptera; family Spongiphoridae; genus Labia; species Labia minor. Next base: position 58,221,563 of record OY720346.1, read on the forward strand.
TATAATAACAATTCATTAAAATTTATTATTATTATAAACATATTTGTAGAAATTTTCTAAATGAATAAGAAAAAAAAATAGATTACAATTTATTTTATTTTTAAAAGAAAATATTTAAATTATTTAAGATATTTTATAATTTAATAAGTTGACTTGTGGCCAGGCTCAGAACCGACCTACGGTTTGAAATAAATTAATTTCCAGTTATAGAAATAATTTCAAATAATTTAAATGTATCTATTAATGCAATAAAAATCAGATATGGATATAACATAAATATTTTTAATTTTATTTTATTTATAATATATAAGTAGGAGCTAGCTGTGACATCATTAAGGGCTGGGTGACGTCATATAATTTTAAATTAAGAAAAAACTAATGAAGATGATTTTCCCGAGGATAAAACCAATACGAAGTGCATGATATGTAAAAAAATCTCCTCATGTGAAATTTGGTGTGAAAATAACCCTTCCCTTCCTTTCGTCGATCGCTAATACTACCACTTCCGGTTTCCGATTTGCACCAAAAGTTGATCAATTCATCATACTGATGCATTAAGTAAATATACCAAATTTCATCAAAATCAGTTGAGCCGTTCAAGCTCGGCAGACGGACAACATCATGCTAAAAATACTTTTTTCTGTTAAGAAAATGCTTGATTCGTGGAGATATGTAAAAAATCTCCACATGTTAAATTTGGTGTGAAAACAATACCTACCTTACTATCGTCGGTCGATAAAAATATAATCTTGATTTATATTAGATTTAATATAAATGTCACTTATTTTATCAAGTGAAATTGTATCAAAAAAGTATATCAAATCATAAAATTTTAATTAAAATGTTATTTTAGGTCAGCGATTCTCAACCTGTGGGGCGCTCCCGACTTTTTTACAATATAGTTCTAAAAAAAAAAAGGTAAGATGATTTTGTGGGCAACCTTTTAAACATTTTCGATTATTTCTCAATTTTTTTAAATATGATTCTAAAAAAAAGGTCAGATGATTTTGCGGTGCTCTGAAACATTTCCGATGGGGGGGGGGGGGGGGGCGAGGAAAATTATAATTGAAAATTGGGCCGTGAATACTAAAAGGTTGAGAAACACTGTTTTAGGTAATACCTATTATTTATTATAGAAATTGTTTTTTTTTATTTTAAATTAATTTTTTTCTATATTCTTCAGTAATAATAAATGAAAATATTATTATATATATCCTGTAAACAATTTTGATAAAACCGTTTGGTTTTTATTTTGATGAATATTTAATAAAAATATTTTATAGGAATATTTCTAAGTTTATTTATTTAATATGAAAAAATATACATATTATTTTCTGTTTGGACTAGAACTATACGCATTACATTCTAATAAACATCTCTTGCAAAATCATTTTTATTTTTAATACTTTCACTCATAATAAAAGAAGGAGGGATGAAATGTAAATTTACATATCAATTATTTCATCATTTTAAGAAATCATATAATAATTAATGCAAATTTAAATATTTAATCAACCATTATGCTTTATTTTAATTACAATAGAGCAATCCAGTAATAAATTAAATAAAAATATATATTTTAAATAAAAAAATTTATATACTATATATTCAAATTTAAATATTTCTATTTTCTTATATAATATTATATTATATATAATATTATTTTATTTTATTAGATATTTATCAACATTTTTTTTGGATTATATATTTATTTGAGAATATGAATAGACAGAAATTGGTGATTAATGTATTAATAGGCATAGGTGGGGATTGACCACGTGGTTGATCGGATGACCTGATGACAGTCCCTCCCATTGGGATACGTCATTCCTTTAGTTTATTTATCTGTCAGTGGAAAAGACAGAATGACATTCAACTTCAAGAAAGTGGGTAATGTTGGGTAAGGGGAAGGCTGAGGGTTGGGTGGGACGTGAACGGATATATATCAAATCGAGATTAAATATTTTTTTTGCTGATGAAAAAAAAAAATATCTACATATCAAAATCACTAAAAAAAGCATGTGAATAGGATAAATAAAAGAAGCTAAAATTGTATTCAATTCAAAGGGAAATTCTATATCCTTTAACAAAAAAAAAACACATACATTCACATTCCCAGTGTAATAGTGGAGAAATAATTCAAAGAGAGAGAGAAAATATAAGATATCTTTGATATCTATAATATTAATAAAAAAAAAATTGTATATAATTAATCATTTATTTCTATTGCTTTGAAATTAATAATATTATTAAGAAATAAATATAAAAAAACCTAAATATATAAATAATTCCATAGGTAAGTAATAGATTAAAAAAAAAAAAAATAGTCAAAAAAATTGAAAGCAAAAGTATTTTCATATGAATGGTGTTGTTCTGTTGTTTGAAGTGTAGTTTGTGGTAATGTTATGCACGTTAGTAAAATAATATCCTCATCTATTTCGTTGTTGTTGTTGTTCATTAGCAATGAGAGTGAATTAGAGATGAACACAATCCAACGAACATCCTTCCCGTTCCCCTAACCCACCTCTTCAGAAGAATAAAAATGAAAAAAAAATCCAGGAAAATATCGAATAACCCACAAAAGCAAGTTAACAAACCAGAACAACAACAACATACAAATTTAATATCGCTTTATTTATTTTAATATAAGAATGAAGGTAATAATTATTTAGCAAATTAAGAAAAAGAAATAAATAATTTATGTATATATATACTACTAAACTACTAACTTAACAAGAGATTGGTATATCAGATATACGATTTCAAGATATATAGTGTACTCTTTCTGTATTAAACAAAGTTATAAATTGATAATTGTTATTAAATAAAAATAAAAATATTGAAAAGTAAATATATCTTATAAATAATAATAGAATACATAATTTACATATTTAGATTTTGAATAATTTACTTTTCTCAATATTTTCATTTAATAATAATTATAATACCGGTTACCGGGTCGCAGAAAAATATTACCGGGTCAAAATTTTTAGAAATTCTTATTAATTTTTTACATCATTAGAAACACAAAAAATATTTTTTTCTTATTATTTTTACATCATTAGGAACATTAAAAATATTTTTTTTCTTATTATTTTTATTGAAAAATAAAATTTGTGTTCTAATTAAATGTTTTTTTTTAATGAAGTGGGTCGCGACAAATTTTAAGACTTCGAACCGGGTCGCGGTCAAAAAAGTTTGGGAAACACTGCTATATACTATATACTAGTATAGTAGTATAGTACTATATAGTAGTTGTATAGTAGTATAGTACTATATAGTAGTAGTATAGTAGTATAGTACTATATAGTAGTAGTATAGTAGTAGTATACTATATAGCAGTAGTATACTATATAGTAGTAGTATACTATATAGTAGTAGTATACTATGTAGTAGTAGTATAGTGCTATACTACTATATTAGTATATAGTATATTTATATATATTTTTTCTACTACTAAACTACTGTTAATATAGAAAAGCGCTTATTAATTTATTTAATTTATTTTTACTGTTTAATTTCAAGATATATAATGTACTTTTCTGTATTAAACAAAGTTATAAATTATAATTATAATTATTATTAAATAAATATAAAAATATTGAAAAGTAAATTATTCAAAATCTAAATATGGTATATTATGTATGTATCTATACCAAATTTATTATATACACCCATATATATATATATATATATATATATAATTTAATTAAAATGTCGAATTTAATTAATACATTTAGAGTTTATTTTTTGTGAATTTTTTGAATTACTTTCGTTATTTTTTTTAACTGAAAAAGAGAAAGTAAAATAAGTTCAATGAAATAGATAGAGGGGGGGGAATGGAAATAGATAGGTGGTTATTAAATGAAAACTAATCATTATCCATTGGCAATGCAAAGGTTAAATAGAGTCTTTGAGGTATTCATTTATGAAAGAATTAATAAAACGGAAGTTTCGAAGGGATGTTCTACAATATAGAAATGAGAGTGAGAGAGAGAGAAAAAAAAAGAGAGATGTAATCCATGTTGGAGTGTAAGTGAATGTGTGAGTGAATGTATGGATGAATGATTCGGTGTGCGTGGCTAGGAGACCAGGTAGGCAGGTAAAGGTAGCCAAAGACCTCGGAAGAGCGGAGCGCGTTCTTCTATGATTGGTTGACGTTGGATCGTACGATCCACTGGCGAACCAATCGGGAGAGGTTGTCAAATGACGAGCCTCCACACGCACACAGATTAGCTTGAATAAAAATAGGCACAGCGTCTAATGCACATTCCATTAGATCACCAGGAAACAACAACAACAACAGCAATCTCAATTAAAAAAAAAGGTGCATTTCTCGATCTAACTATCAGTGAAATGAGGAGAGGGGAAGGGAGTGGGGGGAGGAGAGGGGAGGGGAGAAATGATCATGACCTGAATTTTATAATTAGTCATACACTAACAAAATTAACAATAAAACTTATAAATACAATATATATATATATATAAAATTTATATATATATATATATATATATTATCTGAATATAGTATAATATATGCGAAATAATCGAATTATATAAGAGGGCTGATAATTGTTTTGTAATCAATTTGTAGGGGAAAAAATATAAATACAAAACAAAACATTACATTCATCACTTAGAAAGATTTTATTACAACAGCATATATAATTAATTCATATATATTTATTTATTTATTTTAAAATTATTTTTTTTTTTTAATATTAATGATATCTATATAATCACTATATTTATAATGATTACCCATACATATAACCAAACCTATTTAATAATAGACATTATAATAATCTATTTGTGTAGATGTATTATGTATATATATGAATGTGTGATTATGAAATTACAATAGATTATTTTAAGATGAAAGAATAAAAGTGGCATTTATTGGTGGAGATGGATGGTGGTATGACATTCGAGTGAGTGACGTTAAATAATGTTTCCACTATCATATATAAAGAGAAGAATATAATATAATATGGACCTATTATCAGGTTTTAGGAGAGGAAAACACTGACCTACCTGCACCATGAATATTATAAGACACGAAATCATCTGTTTATTGTAAATAAATATATAAATATATTTTTATATGGATTTAGAATATTGTATATTTATAAATATTTAATTCTAAAATAGAATCTAATTCTTCTTACAGATTAACTGGTTATGAACGTCAAATTATGCTAATAAGTAATGTTTCATTGACTAATTCACTAATTATTTACTTATTCACTAATTTTCGGGTTTTTCTCGGTTCGGTTTGGAAATTATTTAATTAATTAATTTTTTAATTTTTCTACATTCAATTCAAACTGCAAAAAACCGAAAAATAGTAAAATTAATTAAAACAAGGTAGCTTAATATCAATGGATTTACATGTAAACTTGAATAATTTTTATCGCGTAAATTAGAAGCGACCCGAAAAGATTTCAAAAGAAAAGTTTATTTGGAATTAAAAAAGGAATCCACTGGTAAAATTTTATCCAAATCCATGACTGGATGACTATTCTATATAATTACCTTTAATTCTAAAATAGAATCTAATACTTATACAATTGAAATCAAATTTAATATTTAACACTGAATTTTCTTTTCGCACATACAAAAAAAAAATCAAGTTATATATCATTAAAAGATAAATTATGTAAACAGTTAAAATGATCCATTCATTCAGATAATTTTATAATTTTATAATTAACAAATTAAGATAAAAGAAAATGATAAATTACTAATCTTCGATTAACGATATACATATACATATATATATACTTATATAGTTAAAATATATAGATAAAAATATTGTAGGAAAAATTATAATTATATTTTTAGAAATTAAAAAAAAAAAATAGAAGTGATTCAAATCAAATTTATTCCAAGTTTGCAATTTACAACGACGTAAAGGATTTGCGCACATAATTATAGTCTCTTTGTAAAAAAAAAACAACAAAAAAAAATTGTTGTTCTTCTAGCTAAAACGAATTAAGTAGGTGGTAAAGGAGAAGATAATGGTGGGGGTATTTTGTAGATACGTCAATCTCTTTACAACGGTGAGAGAGTAGTACAAGAGAAACAGGTTATCTCCTTTGCATTCCAACTTTAAGAGAAAATTTTCACTATTCTCAATATATTTATATTATAATAAAAATCAAATATTAAATATATACATATATATATATATATATATATATAGAGAGAGAGAGAGAGATTTATATATAATATATGCTTATATAAATTTAATAATTGATTTTATTTTTATTTTATCAATATTCTCTGTGAGTTTTCTTTATCAACCAATTCTCTATTCCTCTTTATTGGCAAATTCTCTGTGTTGAATATTAATCTCATTAAACCCCATACCCAATCTATTGATTGGTAATCGAATACCAATCCAATTCAATGGATTTAAATTTGTTAATAAGAATAATTTGTGTGTTTGTATTAGTAATAGGTATACCTATATCAATATTATAAAACAACGAGTGATATAATCATCCAATTCATATAGGTATAAATGTATATATATATATATATATATATATATAGAGAGAGAGAGAGAGGGAGACCGAGATGGATGTTAGGAATCAATATTAATCGAGTGAGAGAGAAAAGAAATATATATATCTTATCTTATTATATTAGTAAAAATTGTGTATATATATATATATATATATTTGAAATATTAAACCGCTCAAAGGATTTTTTTAAATTTACACCATAGACTATCGATCTGTTTAAGTTCCAACCACGGGAAAAATCATCTTTATTAGTTTTTTTTTAAATTTAAAATAGGAAATTTAAATGACGTCAGAAACTACGTCAGACAGTGCTTCCCTAAATACAAAATATTATAAATAAAATAAAATTAAAAATATTTATATTATATCCATATCTATCTTTCAATGCATTAATACGAACTTTTAAATGATTTGAAATTGTTTCAGAACGTTTATTAGTTTTTTCTTAAAATAATATAAGGACATGTAAATGACGTCAGCAGCTACGTTAGTTAGCGCTTCCTTAAATACAAAATATATTATTTTAAATCAAATTACGAAATATATATTATGTTATACCACAGGCCATACTTTTCTGTCTTTCATTGCATTACAATGTACTTTTATGGGCGGTTTGTTTTATTGCTATTTTTTTTTAATTCATGTTTTTTTTAAATTATTTGAACGTATCAGGTATTACCAGCCAATAATTTTTTTTAATGACCAAGCGGCGGCTCGGTGAACAAGGTATATTATATATAATATGAAAAATAAACAAAACTCCACTTAGACTACCTGAATTTAGCATTCGTACATTAATTAATATATATAAATCATTATCAATTCGTATATATAGAATAATTAAGTAAGGATGGGGTTTTTATTAATGTTCTTTAGAGTTAGTGAGCTTTGAAGTGATGAAAAACTATTGTTTTTTTTTTTTTATAAATAAAACAAGACGAAGAAGTTTAGTTGATTTAAATTTAGCCGTCACACGACACACTACTCGTCTACTTATTATATAAATACAAACACACACACTCACACACAAAAATTTAAATATATATTTATATACCTATATCGACATACTTTTTAGACAGAAGATGTGATGAGATTTAATAAATATCAAAAAAATCCTTGATTAAATTATTAACTTTTTATTATTATTATTATTATTATTATTATATATATGAACGAATAATATTGATTTTTTATTATTATATTCATTTATATAAAAATAATTTTTTTATTGTTAGTTGTATTTTTTAAAAATAAAAAAAACGGTAATTGTTTACAAAACGAGTAGCTTCAGGGATTTGGATGAAACTTTGCCAAAAGATTCCTTTTTTTAATTCCAAAGAAATTTTCCTTATACAATATTTCTCGTCTCTTCTAGTTTACGATATAAAAATTATTAAAATTTGCATAGAAATCTATTTATATTCTATTTAGCTACCATGTTTTATTCATTTGGCGAGCAGAAGGCTCCACTAATTTTCTTAGTTTATTTTTTTTTTTAGTTTAGTTTGGATATATGAAAATTAAATAAATAATTAATTAAATAATTTTCCTATATCCAAACCGAACTGAAAAATCCGAAAATTAGTGAATTAGTCCATAAAACATTACTAAATGGCTGCTCATTCATAACTAGTTTATCTATCAAACTTTAATAATTTTTATTTCGTAAACTAGAAGAGACCGAGAAATATTGTATAAATAAAGTTTCTTTGGAATTAAATAAGGAATACACTGGAAAAGTTTCATCCAAATCCCTGAAGCTTCCCCTTTTGTAAACAATTACCAAAAAAATTTAAAATTGTAATTAATGTAAATAATCCAAACAAAAATAAATAAATAAAAAATATTTTTTTTTAAACAAGGAATAGTAGAGTTAAAATTTTGTCTCTTTATTATGCATTCAACTTATCTGACGTTTTGATTTTAATGAGTTGAATGATTTTCGCAGTTCAAGATAAGAAGTGGAATAGTATAAAAAAAATTATTATTATAATAAATATACATAAGATTAAAATATTGATTTTTTACTTTATACATATATGAATGTATAATATTGATATTTATATTTTATATATATGTACGTATATACAGGATTGAAATTTTTTCCTGTTTGTAGTATTTTTTTCAAGTGGAATGACCGAAAGAATGTTCCCTCTCTTTCTCTCTCTTTCTTACGCCCTTAACTTAACTGTCGGTGTGGTTTTTAAAGAGTCTGGGAGTCGTCAGGGTTCAAGATGAGTGGAGAGGAGGGGAGAGGATGATAAAGCAATGCGGACGGCTGCTGAGGTAAGAATAAAAAAGCCTAAATAACATTCTGGGTATTTTATCTCTCGTCCGATATCATATTTAAAATAATTTCCTGATTCATTAAAAAAAAATAAAACTTTTTTGCACTAATGAGAAAAGAATAATAAATAAATTTTATATTCATGGATTATTTATTTAATTTATTAATGAAATGGAAAAGTAACGTCAGTAAAATTTAATGGAATTAAAAAGGTAGAGTATAATAAAAAAAGGAGGATGGGAGGCGATGGTGTCCTCTCTTATATATAAGATTTTAAGATGAAGAAGAAGAAGGGTGGTACTAGATCCAATTGTTATTCAGGGTATGTGTTCTTATTAAACGTGAATGTAATTCGGTGTTCGGGGTGGCTTTCTCTTCGTTACGATTCGTAGCGGGTGGCTAAGCGGCCCGACATCGATAACAACGACATCTTCAATTAGAATGATGGATTAGCTAAGAATGGTAGGGGATTCACAAATGAGTTGGAAAATACAATAGAAATACCAATAAAGTTTAAAGTTTTATGAAAATAATTAAAAAAAGCAATTCTTGATGAATTATATTTTAATTATAGGATTGTTTTGTCTTTTATATATATAGACTAGCCGTTCCCAACATCACATGCTGTCGGTGACATAAAACTCTTCTTAGAGGGACAGGCGGCTTCTTGAGGCACGAGATTGATTAATAATAATAATTTATTAGAAAGTTTGTATCAAATACTTACAAAACAGCACAATGTTTAAATATAAAATTAATAACTTTATTCAAATGGACGTAATATTTTTTCTCAATATTTAATAATAAAAAACAAAATTTTAAAAAATGAAGTTAGAAACAAATTAATAATTTTGATAGGTTTCTTTTTATTTTTTTTTATATTTAATAAATTCTCTTTTATGATAAAGAATCATATTAATATCAAAAATTAAAATATTTCAATTTGTATTTTAAATTCTATAACAATTGTAAATTTGTAGTTAATTTCATAATGTTTCAGACATTTCATGCATACATACATACATAGAATACAAAATGAAGAATCATAGATTTTTTTAAATTTTATATTATTGATTATTTATTTTTTGTGATAATATGATAAGAAATACAATTTTGCTGCTATATTTTTATTTTTTATTTTTGCAAGTAAAGCTTTTCTTCACCCACCCTTTGGGTTATTCATTCATTCATTCATCATGGCTTCTTCTTTTACACATTTTTTTTAGGGGGTGGCCACTAATTGGACTAATCAGCAATCCCCGTTGAGAACCTTCCTTTTAACCTATTAAGCTAATAAATTGAGTGAAAGATGAAAAAAATACGAGCGAGTGGTGGAGTTGAAGGCAAGAAGGCAGAAGGGCACGGGTAAATGATAAAGATAAAAGAATTTTTTTTGATATAGAAATGTTAATTAATATTAATATTTATTATTAATATTTTATAATTAAAACTTTATTTATATATATTATATTTGAGAACAAACTACTAAGGGGTAAATATGACAGATCAGAACGTTTATTTGAAACAAATAATAGAACATTTAATTATTTATGTTTTATGTCAATCAGTGAATTGTCAAAAGTCAATTTTAAAATAGAATCACCCAGTAGTTTCTTTACAAGCCCAGTAAGAGATTTAGTTAAATCAACAAGGGCATCATAACTTGCTGTGACAATAGGACTATGGTTCTATACCAGTACTAAAACCATAGTTTTTTTTACTAGATAGTATTGCGATCTAGATTTTGATGTTTTTTACGTTTTGAAGGTTCCAGAATCATTTTCACTAAGGTTGAGAAAAAAGTGTGTATGTGTGTGTATGTAGAAAGATTACGCAAAAACGGTTTGAGCTAGAATAATGAAATTTGGTCAAAATTCGTAGTTTTCTATCAACTTTTGAGAAATGTAGCTCATTCGGAAGTGGACCATTACCTACCACATTTTCATTATTTTCCTCTAAACTGACCGTAAAAATAAAGATATATGTATGATAGTTTTTCACATGATTAAAAAGTGTATAAAACTGCTATATATAGAATTTCAGCTTGATTGAATCGCTGAAAGTACCGGAATTAATTTTTTAACACTTTGACTGCCAATCACGCACCAGCGCGTGACGTGGTGCCATCAACAAAGAGCCAACACAGTTTAATAAATATTATTTATTAATTTCAATTCATTATTTATAATTAATTAAATATAATTTATATATAATATATGTGTTAATTAATCCAATTCAAATTTGCTAGATAGTCGGGTGGAGACACTCCAGATTTTTTACCGACCGACGATAGTAAGGGAGGTATTGTTTTCACACCAAATTTCACATGTGGAGATTTTTACATATCTCCACGAATCATGCATTTTCTAAACAGAAAAAAGTATTTTTAGCAAGATGTCTGTCCGTCCGTCTGTCCGTCTGTCCGTCCGTATAGATGTGTACAGCCTGAACGGCTCAACCGATTTTGATGAAATTTGGTATATTTACTTAATGCATCAGTGGGATGAATTGATCAACTTTTGGTGCAATTCCGGAAACCGGAAGTGGTAGTATTAGCGATCGACGATAGGAAGGAAAGGGTTATTTTCACACCAAAGGAGATTTTTTTATATATCACCACGAATCATGCACTTTGTATTGGATTTATCCTCGAGAAAAATCATATTTATTAGTTTTTTCTTGATTTAAAATTATATGACGTCATCCAGCCATTCATGACGTCACAGCCTGGTCTTGCATATATATTATAAATAAAATAAAATTAAAAATGTTTATATTTATTATTTATGTATTCATATCTGTTTTTTATTGCATTAATAGATCGTATATTAAAATTATTTGAAATTGTTTCTGTAGCTGGAAATTAATTTATTTCAAACCGTCGGTCGGTTCGGACCTGGCCACAGGTCAACTTATTCTATATTGATATATCTTCAAATTTTTTTTCTCTAATTTTTAAAGTATAATTAATTAATTTATTTATTTTTCCGAATTGTAAAATAAACTACTCCAAATTTATTTTAGATTAATTTATGCTCGTTAACAGGTATTTTTTTTCACTAACTTCATTTTCATTTGATGTTATTTTATATATATCTTTATATTTAAATGCTATTACAACCACCAGCTATATTTCACTTCTAAAGGTTTTTTTGTCAATTGAAATTGAAAGGGAATTAGATGTCCTCGTCCCCTTCTCTCACTCTTTCTACCTCTTTTTTTCTATTCAACAACCCCCACTCTACACCTCTCACCTTTCCCCTTTTTGAAAGGATAAGTATTGGATAGATACTTCCTCATCCCTCAACTAGCCTATGTTGTCAACATTAACCCTCTCCCCTACTAAATTCGTTTTATTATGTGTATTTTAGGTCCTTGCAATGACGATCAAACACACAGCTCTTTTGTACCCTCAACTTCTAAACATCACAAAATCTATTCAAATTTACTCTTAATACTACACTTATACTTCAGACGCATTTTCTTCAATTAAACGAACAAAAAAATAATCATCTTTATTAATTTTGTAAAGAATGAATAATTAAAAAATAAATATAATTCTATGAAAAGTATTCATAGTATTATATATATAGAATATATAAACAGATTTTAGTTGTGCAATTATTTACGTGTTAATTAATTATTATCTAATTAAATAAATTAAATCAATTGTTTGTAATAATAAAATATGTATTTTGTATAATGTATATATAAATAATAATTAAAAGTAATTTTAGACAGAAACTATATAAATAATCTAATTAATATTATTATTATTGAGATGAATCTCTCTCTCATTCTATTTCTATTGATAAATGTGTGTGTGTGTGTGTGTGTGTCAATATAACGATGTCCTTTGGGAATCTACGAACGAAATCGAATGTGGGCTGAATGGGTCAAATTGTATCAACTCTTCTCTCTCATCTCTTGGCACATTTTTTCACATGGGAATTGAAGAGAGAGTCCACACATAGTAAAAAAAAAGTAATAAAGTTTGATTATCAAAAAAAGTCTTTTTCAAAAAGTACTTTTTTTTTTAATAATAAAGTTTATTTAACTTTAAATACATCTCTATCCCTCTCTTTCTTCACTAACGATTTTTTGAAATTAACGTATATGATCTGAAAAATCGATTTGTTAATGTATCATCTTTAGAAAAACTCATTTTCATTTTATTTTCTTCTAAAGATTAGTAATTAAGCAATCATTCCAAATTATAATAAATATCGTAGACTTTCTAGATTTGGAATAGATGAATTTGTTAAACCCTTTTCTAAATTTGTAGATATACCTAACTAATTTATTATCATCTAATAAGATTACATTAGATATATCTAATGTTTTCCAATGTTAAAAATTTATATTTTAGTTATTATTAGTATATAAATAATTTTTTTTTTTAATTAATTATCATTACATTTTAGAAAAATAAGAGACTGACGTAAATTAATTTCTAACCCTCGAAATAAATCATGTTAATAACTAAACGTAAACTTTTATTATTATAGAGTTAAAACAAATAAATAAAATGAAAGTATAAATTGGCGCCCGAACATAACCAAAATGAATTTTAAATTATTTTAATTTTGTTTTTCATTTAATGGTAAAAATAATAATTTCTACTTTTCGCATACATAAAGACACTTGTCATTTTTATAAATAAAAGAATATATATATATAATTTTAACTAAAAAAAAAGAGTGGAAAAAGACAAATCCCTGTAGGATTTTTTTTATTTTTTATTTTCAAATAGAAAATGTAATTTGTTACCAATTTCTCTCTTTTTTATTTTATTTTATTATATATATATATATATTTAAAGTGAAGGTAGATAGGTTAGGTAAAGATAGAGTCAGTGAGAGAGAGAGAGAGAGAGAGAATATCTGGAAAAGGAATGAGGAATAAGAGGGTGAGATGTTCCATTTGGCATTCATCTCTCGTGTGTTAAGCCTCTAGAGCCATTTACGTGACTTGTAGAGAGAGAGCTTCCTTCATATCCATCCATACACACATATACCTATATATACTTACATATGCGTACATACAACCCCTTCTACTCTTATATATTTTTTCATCCCATCCTCCAACAGGATTTACTTTCAAAACACAAAATCCTTTGTACAGGTATTAGAATTACTTAAATATGACATTTTATTTGGAATATGTTCTATATTTTATATTAAGCTTTAGTACATATAAGAAATTTATTAGAGTATTATAGAACGAAAAATGAAATTTTTTTTTTCATGTTGCTTTATTTACATTACTGCATGTCAAAATCTATCTATTATTATATAATTATATATGTAGATGTATATTATAATAACATTGAGTAAAATAAAATCGTAGTAAATTATAAAAGAATTCTTTATGTGTCCTCTTTAGATGCACTTGACATACATTGAATTTAAAAAAAAAAATTTGAATAAAATGTTTGCGAATATATAAAAAACGAAAAAAAAACGACAGAACAAAGTTCAGTGAAATTTTCAAATCTCGTTGGAAACTTTCTGAAGAGTACTTGAAAAGAAAAAAAAAATCTAAAACATTTTACTTTCAAAAATAATAATTTTAGATTTATTATTTATTGATTTATTATATCGAATTATATATAATAATATGTAATATATAGTTTATAATAATACAAGGGTCATTCAAAAAGTAATGAGATAAATATGACTATAGCTCAAAAACGGTTTATTTGATTCTTACAAAATTCAATTTTCAATTTAAAATAAATATCCCCCAAAGTTATGCACTTGTCTCATCTTTCTTGTCCCATCTTTATCCTAATTCCCTTGGCGAAGAATTCTATCGATTTAATCCGAAGCTAATTTTGCACCGCTTCCCTAACTTCTCATTGTTAGCAAAGCTTTTTCCATGTAAGGCGTGTGGTTTAAAAAAAGGTATAAATCAGATGGAGCAAGGTCGGGACTGTAGGCAGGATGAGGTAAAACTTCCCAACTCAATTTTTTAAGCATATCACGGGTCAGTCTAGGAAGCTGTAAGAAAGATAGGAAAAGTGCATAACTGTGGTGAGTCATTATGTTGAAAAATAGCCTGAATTTTGTCAGAATCAAATAAACCGTTTTGGAGCTATATCTCTTTACTTATTTGAATGACCCTCTAAATAAATATATATATATATATTGTTAGATTTTAAATAAATTACTAATTTAATAAAAAAAATATTTCTATAGTGTATTAATGATATTATTCTGTAAAAATTAAATTTATTATAATTAAACAAATTATATATAAATTTATATAAATTTTATATATATATATATATATATATATATAATCAGCAGATATTAATCAATTAATAAGATATAATCATAAAAATGATATATAATTGCGTAATAACAATTATCAAATGCAAAAATAAATTGATTTTTTTAATGTTTTTTTTGCAGTTAAAAAAGAAAAATGTAGTGTAATGGAAATCAATTATGTTGATTAGTTAATCTTCATCATTGATAACATTAAATGAACGTACAAAAGACCTTAAAAAAAAAATTTTAAAAAAAATTAAAATGAATCCAATCCAATTGCGTTTGAAATTTGCTTTACTATGTGTATGTCGATGGGAATTGGGATGTTGGGAGGGTGGAGAGAGGTGTAGTAATTATGTAAAATCTAGAATCCTCCTTCCCTCGGTCTGTTCATTGGGGGGTTGAATATGTATATACATTTGGTTATAATCTTGTTAGTGACTAAAGCTAGATTTAGAACCCACTCTCTCTCTTTTTCTACCTCATACACCACCCCATCCCCCTTTTCTATGCCATATGCGACATTTTGGCACCCTGATTAACCTTCCCACCCCCTATCAACTCCATCCCTTTAAAGGGTTCTATCAATGATAAAGGATCCTCAAATAATAAAACTGTCACTGAATTTTATTGGATTATAATTTTATTAGTCTATGAATATACATATAATTAATTAATAATAATAATAATAAATAAATTCCAAAGAATAAATATTATTATGAATATTAATAATACTAGACAAAAGTAAATTATTTCTCTCTCACTTAATCATTTATTCTGAATTGTTTATTAAAATAATTATTATTTGATTTATTAATAATGATTGAGCAATAATTATAAATTTTTGATTTATTGACATTATTGAATTAAAAAAAAATATATGTATTATTAATTAATAATAATAATATGATATGAATTAATTGTGATATATTGAAAATGAAAATAATTGATAATTAAATTTTAAAGTATGAAAATTATTTATTTATTCAATTTTATTAGTATTGAATATAGATTTACTAGTATTATTGATTTATATTATATTTGTGTTTCTCTATTTTTACTTAATTGTTAAATCAAATCATTGTTGAATGTATATTATTAACTTGTTATTGAAATAATAGTAATAATTAGTATTAGAATTATTATTATTATTATTATTTTAACGTAAATAAATTATGTAATTATTTTTGCAACATATATTCAAATTCGATTTTATATTGTGTCATTGGTGTAGTGGTATAGCTTTAAATTGTTGATTATCAAATTTTCTGGTGTTCAATGCAAATCAGGGCCTTGGCGTTATCAGCTGGGAACATTCTTGACTCGATTAATCGACTCGGCTGACCCTGAATCGGATTTAATGACGGTAACGAGATGATTGACCGCGTCATATACCCGTAAAAGCTAGTAATTATTTTTTACCCAAATTTAACCACGATTAACCAATACAAATGTATTTATCAGTAAATTTGAGACATTTAACATTACGTTAATAATGAACATAACAATTACAATATGAAATAATTAAATTTTAACTAGAAATATTTGTACTCATTTAGAAATCAAATCTAATTGAATATTATTTAAAGAAAAATTTAATCAATTATCAATTATTATTAATTATTAATTATCAGTTATTTTAAATTATTATTAATCTATGAAGGCGCCACAGGGTGGAAGTTAGCGCAAGTGGATCACATTCTCGTGGTCTCGGGCCTGGCAAGGAAATTTCTCTAGCTGGGGTCTATGGGACGGAGTCAACCCAGCCTCCGGGATCAACCTTGGGAAGTTACTTGATAAAAAGTAGCGCCTCCGATCAAGAAAATCAAGATAAAGGATATAACCGACTTGATGCGTTGTCCTTGCGTAGGACGTACAAAAGTCAGAGGTTTCATTTGTTTGTTTTTTCATTATTAATCTAAATATTATAATATAAATAAAAAAAGCTGGACTGTCTCCACTCGACTATCTCGCAAATTTGAATTGGATTAAATAACATATATTAAATTAAATTAATTAAATTATAAATTAAAATTAATAAATAATATTTATTAAACCAGCGCATGTTTGGCTCTTTGTTGATGGCACGTCACGTGTTGGCGCGTGAGATTCGCAGTGTTAAAAAATTAATTCTGGTACTTTCAGCAAATAAATCAAGCTGAAATTCTAGATATAGCAGTTTTATACAATTATTAATCATGTGAATAATTATCAAACATATATCTTTATTTTTACGGTCACTTTAGAGGGAAAAAAATCAAAACGTTGTAGGTAATGACCATCTTCTGGTTGAGCTACATTTCTCAAAAGTTGATAGAAAACTATGATTTTGAATAATGCCCATGTACCAAATTTCATCATTCTAGCTCAAACCGTTTTTGCGTAACAGACATTTTTCTCAACCTTAGTGAAAATGATTCAGGAACCTTCAAAACGTATAAAAACATCAAAATCTCAACATCGAAAATTTTCGTGATCGCAATACTATCTCTTACGAGATAGTAAAAGTTGAGTTTTTTATTAATTAATTTATTATAATGTAATATTTAATTTAAAAGTATATTTTCACATTTAAATCAACTTAATCAACTTATTTTATTAATTTCTAATTTTTTAAACTTTTAATATAAACATTAATATCTCATTATTAAATTTTTGTTTAGTATTTATTATAAAATAAGAAATATATTAAATATAAGCTTTGTTAAATTAGATTATAATCTAATTATAATCTAATTACAATATTAATTAATTAATGATATAGAAAAATTTAAATACTTAGGTTGTGTAATCACGAAGGGATAATAATTTTCGAGAAGAATTTAAATCGTGGTTTCAATCTCGTAACGCCTGTTATCATGCATTAAAGGGGCTTATCTCGTCAAAATTATTATCAAAAGCAATCAAAATTAAAATATATAAAACAATTATTTTGCAGGTTGTGTTTAATGAGTGTGAGGCTTATCAATGACCCTGACGAGAGTAAATTTAGAGTATTTGAGAATAGGATTCTTCGCAGCATTTATGGGACAAAGAAAGATGAGGTCACTAAGATTTGGAGAAGACTGCGTACCTACGAATTGCATGAGCTCTATGCATCTCCAGATATAGTTACAATTATAAAATCGAGAAGGCTGCGATGGGGGCTAGAATGGGAGAGAATAGAATGGGGAAAAATCTATTGGTGGGGATGCTGAATGGGTAACGTCCGCTCGGAAGACCAAAGTCGTGGTGGGTTGGCAATGTAGGAAGGGACGTGAGAGAGATTGGAGAGGGTAGGAGTTGGATGCTTGTGACTCAGGATAGGAGAAATGAACTTGGTCGCTGTGGCCAAGAACTTTCGAGTTCCGAAGAGCCACAGAGATAGATAGATAGATTAAATAATTAATAAGGCTTGTTCTAATGTAAATAAATAAACCTAAATTAAATTTTTTTCTTATTTAATATTATTATATAATATTCACATTGATGTTATTATATAATATATAATATCGTTATCCAATATATATTGTCAATTTAATGATTAGTAGTAAAAGGAGAATAAATGGAAATCCTTTTCACTCTCAGTTTTATATTAAAACCACCATTCAATCATGTAAAATAACACTAACCTTTACATAGTGAATGAGAATATTATCTAAGTAAAATACATATAAGAGAGGGGATGGTATTTGCAAGTTAATTAACTTGTTGTTTTCATAATACCTATGCCCTCTAATTTAACAATTTTATAAATTAAGAAACATACATAAAACCTCATCAAGAAGAGTGATCGATTACAAGTGGTATGTACTATCTTTTAATAATAATTATAGAACAAAAGAATAATTTGGATTTATACATATAATGAATATGTATAACAAATTAATCAATAATGAAATAATAAACAACAATTTAATGCAATCATCAATATGATTTATTTTTTTTAATTAATTATACTTGATAGATATATACAATTAATTCGTAATGAAAATAATTAATTAATTTATTAATTAAAATATTATATTTTCCAGGGTATTTGAAAATATGATACATGAGACTGTAAAAATGAAATCACAGGATAATGAACCGGGGGGGGGGGGATATTATATAATGAGAAATTGAATGACCTCCTTGCATTGCTAAACATAGAGTTATCAAATTGAGGATTTGCGATGGTCGGCTTAACTAGAGAAGAGTCTATCTAGATATTGGATTAAGGGGAAACCAATTGGGAAACGATCAGTGGGTAAATCAAGAGACAGATAATATTATATATAAAGGTAGATTAGGGAAGATATTGAAATTAAATGGAGGTGCTCAAGGATGTGATGAATAGCATTATTATGTCCAACAAACTAAATTCAGAAGCTTCGACAGAGATAGAATGACTCTTAGATCAAACTAAATAATAAATTATAAAGATAATTTAATTAATTTTCTGTGCTTTAATTATTTAAATCAATTATAACCAAAAAACTAATGATAATTAAAATAAATTATTAATAATAATTATGTGTTTATATATATATATATATATTATTGTATTTATTTATTTAAATTATAATTGAATAAATAAAATAAATAAATAAAATCTTCTATTGATAAGAGAAGATGGATTTCTTCTGTATTTGTATTTCAAATAAATTATAAATAAATAAATAAATAAAAAGAGAAGAAAAAGTTTTTTAAACGCTTAAAAAGATTCAAAGTTGAAGAAATAAAAAAAGAAGAAAAGAGAAATAAAAAAGGGGAGTTAGGTGGTTTGAGTAGAGGGGATAGGTGGAAGGAGGGGGGAGGAGGGTAATACAATTCAAACAGAAAAGCGAGAAGATTGGAACAGTGAAGATTAAGATCTTTTCTAGTTCAAGAAGAAGATAAGGGGGGATGAGAGTTGACAACCACCCCCACCCGACCTCCTCAGCCACCCAGTCATCCTCTCACCAGTATAACGTCTTTTAGGAATTGAGGAGAATCATGGTGAGTGTACCAGTGGAGGGGATAGTAGGGGAGAGGAAAAATAGGGTAAGAAGAGTGAGAGAAAGAGGGTTTGGAATCGAAGAGAATGTGTCTTCGGGTGAAGAAAAAAAAAAGAAAGAGAGAGAGTGATAAAGATCTTTGCCTATCAAATCCTAAAGGATTAGTAGAGGATGAGAGAATAGAAAGAGATGTCTTGATTTTTTTTTCACTTTACACCTCTTCCCTCCTTCATCCCCTCTTATTTAAATTCCTATAAGATTGAATACTCACTCACGTTCATATATAAATCGTATCTAATCAGAAAAATAAATTAAGTCTTTTATTCCTATGAATTAATTATTTTATTTATCATATATTTAAAATTATTAATTATCTAATAATAAAATATTCAATTTTTATATTTATTCTAATTTATTTTATATTTTTTACCAATTCTTTCATTTTGGACTTATTATTAAATATTATTACTAAATTATTAATAATAATAAATCTCTGACTTTTGAACAGCGCCTCTTAAATCGGTTATATTAATTAGGTATCCTATGATCAACCTTTGTCTTGATTTTCTCGATCGGAGGCGCTACTTTTTATCATTGATCCCACTGGGTTGACTCCAGCTAGAGAAATTCCCTTGCCAGGCCTGAGTCTTGAACCAGGTTGCCTCCCACCCTGTGGTGCATTCCTTATTAACAATAATAATAATTTTAATAATAATGCTTTATAGTTAAACTATTTTATAAGACATAATACCTTAATTTCTTTACATTAATATCTTCTCTAATCTGATTCTATAATGATAAAATGATGTTCATAATTTGCAATTTATAAAATTGTTCAATTACAATTGGTGCCATTTGTATGCAATGCAGCTGCTTGATTCATAATTATTTATTTATTTATTAACTTCACGAGGTATAGATTAAATGTAATCGTCTCTTTAGAGAGTTAGGGTGTAGAGGGGTGAATATGTTAGGGGGATTTGCTGCATGACTAAAAGTGCAAATATTATATTAATATACAGCTGAATAAGACATAATAGAAAGAGGGGTGAAATTAATATATTCAAAAAAAAAAACTTTCACTCTCAATTTAAGAAGGTGACTTAAATCTATTTTGGAAATGCAAAAATAAAATAAATTCTATAATTTACATAAATCTTTCGAATCGTTTAGCTAATTAAATAAATAAATATACACTTGTCATAAATTAGAAGGAGTCAGCAAAAGGATTGTTTTTAATTCCATTTAAGAGATGAAAAACAT
This sequence comes from Labia minor, assembly GCA_963082975.1. Lineage (NCBI taxonomy): Eukaryota > Metazoa > Arthropoda > Insecta > Dermaptera > Spongiphoridae > Labia > Labia minor. Next base: position 58,242,876 of record OY720346.1, read on the forward strand.
TCATTTGAAATTAAATGTGAGATGATGAAAACATAATAGCTTCTGTTTTATTGTTTTATCATTACCAATTAATTAAAAATATAATTAAAATTAATACTGATTAAGAAATGAATAATTAATTACTAACTTATACATATTTGTTGAAATTTTCCTTATATCACAAAATTGATTTATTTTATGAGCATTAAGATACTGCACAATAGTGAAAGTATTTTAAGATGCTTGATTGGTGTGAAAATATCTTATGGTGATAATAGAAAACAAATAAATAAATACGATTGGTATTTATTTCAATATTTGTAAACCATAAATTATGCTAAGTTCAGTTTCAGTGAAATTAGATTCTGATGATTCTTTTAAATTTGTTTTACGTATAACCTCCTAAAACATAAACATAAACTTGACTAATTATTATGTAATTTAGTATACAAATTGAAAATTACATATATATGAATATATTTTAAATTTCGAATATAATATAAAAAAAATAAAAATTTAAATTTAAAAAGAAAGTAATTATTTATAATAACATAATATAAGAATCAATATTCAATCATTTAAGATTAATTCAATTTAAAAAAAAATATTTATTTATTTTTATTATTTTGTAATTGTTTCTATGATAATACTATAAATAAATATCTACTCTCATTTAATATATAAAATAAAAAAATAGGATAGGGAGTTAAAAAAAACAATTTTTTTATGTTTGATTTTGATTGATATTCCAATATCAGTGGATAGAGTCAAAATCTTCATGGACCATTAATTTCACTATAAAACGCAGAGAGAGAGAGGGGGAGAAAGAGAGACATAGATGAATATATCTTTACTCTAAATGTCAAAAGAAATGATTTCGTTATCAGATATTTTTTATTATTATTATTATTATTTTTATTTTGTTTTTTATTTTTTTGACAATCTGAAGGGTGTATTTTTATTTTTATTTATGAGATGGTTGAAAATGTAGTTAAAGATGAGTGAGGAATCAATTGGTACTGAAAGAGAGAGAGAGAGAGAGAAAGGATGAAAGAGAGAGTGAAAGAATAAGAAGAGAACCATCATTAATTTTTCATTAATTATAAAATAATTTACAAAGTAAATATTAATAATAATAAAAAATTTAATTAACACATAAAACATGCAATTATATAAATAAATATGAATTAAAAATTATAATTTAATATAAAAAATAAACTAAATTAATTTAGAAAGAGTAAAAATGGTTATAATTGTTTATATAGGTTTGTTAACTTTAAAATAAGTATATACAACTTTATATATAATATATCGAATAAAAAAATTGCCCTTCACCATTAATAAGAGTGAATTTTGATATTAGAAAAATATATAATATTTCACTTACGGTTGCAGAGTTTCGGGTCTTCATCGGAGCCATCTTGACAATCATTCTCCCCCTCGCAAACAAAAGAAATTGGGATACATCGGCCATTAGCGCATTCGAATTGTCTTAAGGAGCATAGGCCGGATGCTGAAGAACCGGAAGACCAACGGGACGGGGCCGCTGCTGCCTTTGGGCTATCGCCTAAAAAAATCATCAAAATTATATTTTATAAATTAAATCATCATTAACATTGTTACGAGGGCAGGTCAATGAGTCCGTTACTTTTTGAATTTCCCGTCTCTTAAATGAAATGGAAACACTGCTCTTGTCAGCTGATTCCTGTCTAAATTTTAACCAGCTGGGTCTTTTAGTTTGTGTTTGATATCCATTAATAGCAGACTACCTCGTGAGTTGAGAAGAGGAAAAAAGTGAATTTCTATGAAAATCCATGATTTGGCATACGAATTAGTCCGTTAACCCCCATATTCTCCGTATTTAGTCCCAAGTGACTATTTCTTGTTTCCAAAACTGACGAAATGCCGCGGTGGAAAGAGATTTGACTCTAACGATGAACTCATCTCACATTTTGATGTCCTCGTCAAATCTTATTTTTTGGAAGGGATAAAAAAATTGGAGTGTATAAAGCTCAAAGGAGATTACTTTGAAAATAAAATATTTTTTATTCAAAAACCTGTTTCATTCAAAAAGTCACGGACTTATTGACATACCCTGGTATATTCATAAAATAATTTAAATATATTGTTTAAAATGGTAATTAATTAAATTAATTATATATATATTATATAAATATTAATATAATTTAATATGATATATATAAAATTAAGGAGATGGTAAATATAAATTTCTATATTGATAATCAAATTTAATGTCACTTAAAGGCGGATTGGAAAATATGAGATAGGAAATTGTAATTCAATAAAGAAGGATAGTGGAGGGGAAGAAGTAAGAGTAAGGGGAATTAGGGTATTGATAAATCAAACAACATGGCCTTCTGATTATAAGGGTAGCCAGAATAACAAGGGGGGGTTACATAAATAGGCACAACTTCAATATTGACTTGTAAGCTCTTCGATACACACTCTGCCCATTAGAGAGAGTAAGTTATATCATGGACCACAATCCTAACTAGTATTAGAATCGAAATTATTCACAATTTGTTAAAAATGAAGCAAAAATAGGATTATTATTAAAATAGATTATATCTAAAGAATGAGGTGGGGGCTATTTTTTAAGATCTTTCTTATTTATTCTCTAAAAATTAGCGATATATAATTCTACATATTATAATCTTATTTTATTATACTAACAAAAATTATATATATATCTTTGTATGTGTTTGATATATTAAACCGCTCTATGGATTTTTTTGAAATTCATACCATAGATAATATTTATAAAGAAAAATCGATCTGTGTTGGTTTCATATTGAAATTCGCCTCTTGCCATTCTTTTGTAATTGATATTATATTAATATTTTTTTATATTTAACATATTTTGGATTTTTTTTATTTAATTTATTATATTTATTATTATATATATAATATAGGAACAAATATTTTATCAAGTAAATTTGAATATTTTTTTATCTTGAAATGAAAATCAAGTTATTTTATTAATTTGTACTATTTTAGGAAACAAATTTTTGATGGGTAATTTTTAGAAAACCCATTTAACAATTGTAATAAATAATTAAAAAATTGTAAAATTTTTAAAGTTTATAATAATAAATTGTATAAATTTGTCAAAGGGTCAAGCGATAGCTCGGTGTGTGTTCCAGGTTATTATACTAAGTATTAGTTATAAAGATAAAAATACTAAAATAGCCGATAGTCATTTAATCTTATTTAAGTGACTTGGCAGCCAAATATTGTCAGGTTGATATTGAAATAAGATAAGAAACAAACAAAATTTAGTTTTCATATATATAGTACAAATTATATGACCTTCATTTATTTTTAAAATCTAACATTTCACCTATTATATAAATTATAGATATGTTTAATTAAAGATTATAAAATTTAAATGCACTTTAAAGTTTTTTATTTTGTCTTTTATTGTCACCAAAGTATAATAAATTAATCTATTATTTATTTTTATGTAATTTATGTAGTAGAAATAATTTAAATATTTACAATTTAATTTCTTTAATATTATATTTAAGTTTCAAATAAATTATTCCATTGAATTTTAATGAAATGATTAACACTTAACATGTGAAAATTTAATTAAATTTTAATGAATAATTTTGTTATTTTAGAATTTACTATATGTAGAATTCATTATTAAAATATAATAAATATATAGAATTCAATAAGATTGAAATACACAATCAACAATTTATATTTGATTACATTAGAATGAATAAACCGATATACTCGTAAACATTAAATAAGTTATTTACTTTGTTAACTTTTTGTTGATATTGCTTTTTGTATGTATTCAGCTCAAAAGGTGTTCTCTTTGATTTATGTTTTGATCTAATCCAGTCCCATTCCTTTATAAACACAAATATAATATAGTGAACGCTCTATATAAGCAACTCATTTGAACCAATTTCAATAAAAAAGTTTCTTATTGGGAAAATTGCTTATAGGGAAAAATTGTTTTTAAAAGATAAAAATATTAATAAATTAATTAACAGAAACTAACAGAAATTCTAGTAACTATTCTAATTAACAGAAATTAACTTCAATACTGGCAAAAAACATTATCCAATAAAATAATTTTTTTACAATTTGAGGTTATGTTGTGAACTCATTTGCTTTTAAAAAATAAGTTGCTTATACAGAACTAAAAAATGTTGCTTGTATAGAGAGAGGTTGCTTATATAGAGCGTTCGCTGCACATTAGATAAGGTAATATTTTCCAAATACATAACATTAAAACACAGAACAAAAGCATTCATATAAAAATTTATTTAAAGTTTAATAGTTAGTTTAATTAGTTCAATAGTTAAATTTATAATATAGATAATATAGATTTTCACAGATTTGTTTGTATTATAAATAGTACTGTATATAATATTATATTGTATAATATATAGTAAAGTATATATATATGGTGAGAGAAAGAGAAAGTGAGATATAAAAATATTCATACTTTTTGCTTCTTTTTCAACTCTAATATTTTGAAAATTAGCCATTTCTCCCCATCCCCCTTCTCACCCCTTAAAAGAATTGTTTTGTTTTTATCTTTCTTTTTTCCATTTTACACCTGCTATTGGTATATTATGTAAATTATGTAATTTAAAAAAATAAAACAAAAAAATACCACCTTCACCCGTTCTTAATCTACCTTTTTGCCCTTCCCCCACCTCCAATTCACTCACCCCTCAAATTCTTAAATATATATATATACAAACTCTAAAGAGCCTTTTTCTTTTTTCGTTTTTTTATTTTTTATTTATTTATTTTTTTCTTTCTTTTTAGAATTTAATTTAAAGAAGAAGAAGCAGCGAAAAAAAGTTAAAGGTTTACAATTCGCTTCTCTTCCCCTTTTTTTCTATATTCGTACGTTTTGTATCACTATGGGCGGGTTGAAGTGTCTGTTGTTCCCTTCTTTATTTGGATAGGTACAAAAAAAAAATTCAAAGTGTAAATCTCCATAAAAAGACATTCGCAATTTGTTTTTTATTGTTATTCTTTTTTTGCATCTTATATAAAAAAAGTTTTTTTTAAAAAAAAAGAAAGCAAAGCTGAATTTATAAATAATAATAATAATAATATAAAAAAGAATTTAGATAGTAATTTTGAATATTTAAATAAATAAATATATCGAATATTCATTAAATACACAATATATTTATATATGTATAATATTAACTAAAAAATAAATGTTGCTTGTTTTTCAAACATTGATATTGTATTGACGTAAGAAATATTACTAAAAAAAAATATATATATAAATAAATATTAACAAAGAGATATTGTATTTAAAAATTTTAGAATATTCTCACGTATGATGTCATTAAAATTAAATTTTTTAATATTTATATAAATAATTGTTGCTAAAAGAAAAATAAATAAATAAATAAATATTCTATATATTAAAGAAGTAATAATTTATTTGAAAATAAACACCAATCAATGTAAATATATGAAAAAAAATTCAGTTCATTTAGAGTTGTTTGAATAATAAACTTTTGTACCCCCCCCCCCACCTATTGAGTATTAATTAATTTATAAATAATATAAATTTATAACATGTAAGAATAAAATAATTCAATTCATAATATTAAATTCATATTATTATTCATGTTATTAAATTTATACAAATATTACAGTTATATATTTAATTTTATAAATTCATAAATTAATAACGAATATTACTTTTTAATAATAAATAAACTATGAATAATAATAATAATAATAACCTTATTAATATTTATCTTCAATTAATTAAACTATTAAAAATTATATTGTTTGTATGGATTCTAATAAATAATTATTTTTTATAAATTTGGTTATTCTATAAAGTATTTCTTGTTTACTTTATTTTTCCGTTTATTTTTTATTTTAAATTTAATTATTAAATATTACCTGCTTATATTAAATTGTTTAATTACTATTTCAACAAAACTTGGTTATTTGGTTGCTCAAATGAACAAAAAAAAATGAAATAAATAAATAAATAAATCCCTTGAACTTGTACTATTTGATGTATAGGTTATGTCAATATGAATTGTATATGCATGTATATTTACACGAGAAAGAGAGAGAGAAAGGGTCTTGTTTCACCCCCTTCTTTACTCTCATTCCATTTTAGAGAATTCATCAAATAACAAGAACAAAGAGAAGGAGAAAGAGAATGAAATACAGAGACAGATTCGACAAAAGGTTTTAAAATGGTCGAAACATTCAAAGACTCAAAGAAGGAGGGCTTAATAATAAAGTCTATTCAAAAACCAAAGAAGAAACTTAACTAACATCGTAGAGGGCAATCCATGGATTATACATGTAGTACTTCAGACACATACTCTCTCAATCTCTCTCTCTTTTTATCACTTTTGTCCCTTGATATATATATATATATATATGTAGTATATTATTGATTCACTTATGCTTATGTGACTAGATTAAGTTAACTGTAATTTCCAGCCTATATTTAAATATAATTTATTATTATTATCAATAAGTGAAGTACTTAAAATTAACTTGATATAACTAGATTTCATTAAATATTTATTTCGTTTCACATAAATATATATATAATGGTATATTGTATTATTATTATTATATATTATTATATTTGAATATAAATAAAATCTTTATGATACAATTAATTTTTTTGTTTACTCCCAATTTAATTTATATCTTTATATAGATATATACAACTTTAAATCAGTGGTCACCAATTTAAGAAATTCATGAAGCACTAAATAAATATTTTTAATTTTGGCAATCCACCAATATATATTTATAAATAAAAAAATACCTATATATAGAAAGGGTAATTAATTAATCTCATTAATTAATCAAAAGGAACAAAGATGTAGAATAATTATTTTAAAAAAATCTAAAATTTAGTTTTATTTAAGTATTACAAATTTTTTTGAGCAACATTAAAAGTTTTTCACTAATGACTTTCAAAAGAAATATAATAAAAAAATATTTATATATTAATATGATAAATATAAGTTTTTTTTACAAATATTTGATAATAAATTTGATGTCATTTTCCTCATAAACCAAGAATTTATTTTTTCATATAAATTGAATTTATTTAAATATATGGTACAAAATATATATATGCGTTGGTCACTTGAATGGAATTTTTTTTTTAGAAAAATTAACTTCTAGTTGCTAATATTATTAGTAGAAGCAATGTGTAAATGAATTATCTATACAAAGAATATTTTTTTAATCTATTTGTATATTCTATGAATCAGCGTTAAATGTCTAAGAATTTAATGATTGATATTTACCATATTTAATCATTGAAATTAGTATGTCTAGGAAAAGTGGATTTATCTTATTTATGTTGTTATACATGTTATTAATATAAAAATAATGCCTTATTATAAGATTTATATAATTATAATAATAATAATAATTTTTATACTTGTATATACTTACTTATTTTTATAAATTGTTTTGATTCATTATTTTATTAAAAAACAATTTCATTATGACGTTTAAAATTGAAATTTTGATAAAAAAACAATAAAAGACTCATTGCTAATTCATTGATAAAAACAAAAGTTTAATTAATTATACAATTCAAGATTTATATTGGCTAGAAGTTTTAATTATTTCAAGTCATTTTCTAACATCGACTAAAAAGAGATTCAAAGAACCCAACTAATTGGTGAAAGAAAAAAAAAGGAAAAGAAGTCTTTATGAATGAATCAATGAATACAACCAACACACTTCTCACAAATTATATAAAATAATTTTCAATCATATTACCATAATTAGCATTAGTTAATGTTTAAAATTTTAATTTAATTATTATATATTAAATTTAATATTTTTATATATATAAAAATGTAAAATTACAGTTATATCTTATCTTATTATACTAGCAAAAATTGTATTATATATATATATATTTGAAATATTAAACCGCTTGATGGATTTTTGTATTGGTTTCAGCCTCGGTAAAAATCATCTTTATTAGTTTTTTTTAATTTAAAACAAGAATATTAAATCAGCAAGTACGTCAGACCTTAAATACAAAATATTATAAATATAAATCAAATCAAATTACGAAATATATATTATGTTCAAATGTAGAAATTTAACAAAATACTATGAAAAATACTATTTCCGAGGAAATAGAGACAATTATGATTGATCCATCTATGTATCTTTGAACTCGAAAGTTCTTGGCCTCAGTAACTACATTCCTCTAAGTGTCCCTATCCTGAAATATAACCATCCAACTTCTACCCTCTCCCATTTCTCTCACGTCCCTTCCTACATTTTTCCAATTTTGATGAAGTAAAATTTAATTCAATATTATTAAACATTTCACCAAGAAATTGTAAAATTAAAATAAATTAAATTCGAATAAATATTGTCGAAAATTTAAGTTTTAACTAAAACGATTACTAATAGTTTTTAGATATTTGAATACGGCATCATCAATATTGCCTAGGAATTATATAAATTATATATAGAAAGAATATCGAAATTATTTGTTGGTTTGAAGAGTGTGGTGGTGTAGAGAGAGTAGAGTAGCTAGAATCTCGTTGTAAAATTTATAGCTAATATTAAACTAAACGAGTACGATATCGTTTTCGCCTTTATCAATAGAACAGAATATGTGGGTGGTGGAGGGTGGGATATATTACTGATGGTTAGTGTTAGGGTTGCCGAGTAAGGGCGGGGAAAGAGGAGAGGGGGTTGGATCTATCGTAAAATATCACGAACAAATAAAATATCTTCTTCGATTTCGTAGCAAAAAAAAGGAAAAGATAAGAGGAAATAGAATGAGATAGATAGATAGATAGATAGTGAGAGAAAGAAAGAGAAAAGAAAGATAGATGATCGTGTAAATGGGTGGAGAAAATATATATTTTGAACGAGAGAGAGAGTAAAATATAATTTTGATGATGAATGATTACTATCAGTTAAAAATGATAAGAGAATTATTTATTAATGAAAATATCCATTAAGATTTTTTGATTTTTTTTTGATAATAGATAATATTACTACATATATATAATTGTTGAAATAGATCAAGAAATGGATTTTCAAGAACTCACAAAAAAAAAAATATTGAATTTTTGACTTTTTCTTAAATATTATATTTTAAAATTAATCTTACGAGGTTTGTTCAAAAGAAAAGGTGAAATTTGAATTTCGAAAAGTACTTATTCATCAATATCCATTTTGTCCCCTTCAAAGTAATTCCCCTCAGATATAATGCACTTATGCCAGTGCTTCTTCCATTCGTCGAAACATTCTGAAATGCGCTTTTCGGTATGGCCTTCAGCTCGATCTTCGATTCCGACTTTATCTCATCAATTGTGGCAAAACACATTCCTTTTAATGGTCTCTTCAGTTATAGGGAGGCAAATCTGGTGAATACGGTGGTTGAGGCATGATTTCGGTATGGTTTTTGGCCAAAAAATCACGAACAAGCAATGATGTGTGAGCTGGTGCTTTATCGTGAGGCAGAATCCATGATTTGTTTTTCCACAATTTCAATCGTTTAAGCCATATTGCTAAACGCAAACGTTGAATAACTTCCTTGTAGTATTCTTTATTAACACTACGATCTGTTGGTAAGAACTTGAGATGCAGCACGCTATTGTAATCGAAGAAAACTGAGCAAAACCTTCACATTAACTTGGAGTGCTTTTTTAAAGCGCTTGTACCACATAAACATTTTTTTGAGACAAAGTGACCAAAAGGCACAGTCAACATTTTAAGTGAGTTGGAGCACTTTATTACATTTTTAACGCAAAATTTAATACAGATTCTTTAAAAAATCGAAGAACACACAAAAACGTGACTAACTTTTTCATTTGTCAAAAACAAACTACTAATCCAAAATGGTTGAAAATGTCAACATATGAGAAACAGAAAGTTTCATCGCAATCGGACGGGTAGTTTTTGAGTATTTGACAGACACACACACAGACAGACAGACATTGCCTTTTATATATATAGATATATATATATATTCATACACATCGTATTTTTAATATTTTTGTAATAATAATCAGTTTGCTGAAAAAAATAATTATGAATTTTATATATATATATATATATACGTATATAAATTTCATTTTTCTCGTAAAGCTGGTGCGCATTCCGTCTGCTTTCAAATTTCTTACGCACAAGTTTTCACTTCTGTCGGCCAGTCCCACGACTGCTAATTCGACTTTTTTTATTTATTTTTTTTTTTTATTTTTAATTTTCGATTTGTCAAAATCAACATTTATTAAATGGTACGGTAATTCTCCCCTCCCTTCCACTTCCATTCCCTTGGCAATGAAATTATGTAAATATAGATAGATTATTTCTTTTTCAGTAATATTTAAATTTTTTTTTTAATTCTTTATTGAATTAGTTAAATATATTTCTATTAAAATAAGTTAAATTTTATATAATAATTCGTTAAAATAAATAAAAATATTCTAGAATTTTCGTCGTCATCTACTATTTATCATATCTATATCAAATTTTATATTTTTCATTTGTAAAACAAATATATATATACATAAATTAATTTTAATAGATAATACAGATTCATTGTAATAAAAAAAATACTCTACTGTTTAAAACAAGCTAACAATTAAAATTATATGGTTTTAATTTCACTTTTAGTAATTCTACCAAAAATTATTCATGAGATTCAAATAAAAAATAAATAAATATTAATAGATTTGTTCAGCAATCAATTGTACTGGTAGAATTTATATTATTTATGTAAAATATATTTTTGTCAAGTCATTCCTATTTATTTATTTATTTGTTTAACATTATTTTAAAATAAATAAATAAAAATAACTTTTTAATATACACGGTTTTTAATCGAAAATGCCCTAAAAAACAGAAAATAAAATATTAACTAAACCTTGAATATTATCCTTTACATATAACCAACAAAAAAGCGTAGAGCGCATATAATAATATTAAATTCTTTACCTACTCTTATGTTGTTCAGAAGCGCTCACGCTCTTTTGTTGAGTATATGTAAAGGATAATATTCAAGGTTTAATTAATATTTTATTTTTTACTTTTTAGGGAATTTTTTTATTAAAAGGCGTGAATATATATTAAAAAGTTTTTAGTTTTTTAGTTTTATTAACTCCACTTTTCCGCCTGTCTGTAATGTTCAAAATTTGTAATTGAATTTTAACCCACTTCTAGTTGAGCGATTTCGCTCAAATTTGAAACATATATTGAAGGACGACACTGCAATAATCAAAAAGAAAAATTTTGAATTTTTCAAAAATACGGATTTTTGAATTTAATTAAATTGTTTAAAAATATAAAAATTTTAATTTTTATTAATTTTGTATCAAGATAAAGATGGTGAAGGATTTTAAGATGAATTAAAAAAAAATTTTAGAGAATAATAATTTAACTAAAATTTATTATAATTAAAATATATGTATTATAATTAGATTAATATATATATATATATGATTGTAATTTTAATTTAATTAAATATACATTTGCTAACATAGCTAGTTATAAATATCACACTTGAATATATCCTTTAATTTTTTCATTGTGGAATTTTAATTTTAATTATATATATATATATATATATATATATATTTATTTAATTAAAATTAAATATATATATATATATATATATATATATATTCGTATGGTTAGGAAGGTATGTTATAAAAAAATAAAAATAATTAAAAAAAAGAATATTAAAAAAAGTTTCCTTTGTTTTTTTTTAAATATTTGAATTTTTTTAATTATTAATAGATGATCAAAAAATTAACTGGCTTGTGTGCTTAGTAAACAATCACTTTCGATAAGAGTTATTCAAGATAGGTTTGTGTGTGTGTGTGTAATCAAAAATTTATATAAATTTGTAGTAATAGAAACTGATTTTTATTTCATATACGAAAGCAATTTGATGAGTTGCAAAAATAATTCTATAATCTGAAAACTATTTAATTTGTTTGTTTTTTTTAATGATTTACATATTTTTTTATATTATATATATATATCACAATCTATATATATAAAAAGGTTTTTGTCTGCACATTGCTCAGAATTTAAAATTTTTTGCATATCTTCGCGTTTCATGACCTCTAGAATCCAAAAGTGACTTTAGAATTTTTCATGTCTGTCTGTCTGTCTGTCCGGAAAATTACTATTTTATAGACTCGGAATTGGCTGAGCCGATTTCCATGAAATTACATCACAATATTCTTATATACCCCTAGAGTAACATAGGATATAAATTTTATTTATATGTCAACAATAACCGCAGAAATTAATTTTTTAAAGTTTATATATAATTCTCCGTGTTGTCTATCGGCTCACTGTACCTAGCGGAAGCATTTTAAACAATGAATTATCATAGCGCTTCCCAATCAAAGAATTATTATAATATTTCACTTTTTATTTTAAATTCTAATATTCAAATATCAATTCAATTAGATAATTTATTCTAAAAGTTCCCATTTTAATTAATTTAATAAAATATTTAGATCATATTTATATTAACTTAATTTTTATTTATTCTTACTAATATTTGAATATTTCTTCTTTTCTATTTGAAAGTGAAAGGTTAAAAAATCTCGCTAAGAACATTCAATATTTCTATACACAAATTATTCAGAGTATTGGCAAAGCGTATCACTCACAATCAGTTTAATTTGAAATTTATATAAATTAACAAAGTGAAAATTTTTATTTGTTTAAATTTTATTACAATGAATAAAAAAAAATTAAATATATAGATCACATGATTAAGCGAAGCAGGAAACTTGAGGGAAATAACTGTTGGACGGAGGTCGGACATGACAGAAACTGTAAGCGAAATCTTCATATTGCGACTAATAATTTTCAAATCCCCTAGCACCACAGAATTAGATAAGTTTCTTTTAAGGGAGGAAATTAACTATGATCTAAAAAAATTAAAAAATGAACTTAATAATAAAAAAAACAATTAATATAAATTAATTAACTATTAATGAATGTATATATTGTTAATTTATCTATAGTTTTATACCGTTAATTTTTATAAATTGTCTCAAGTCTCTATTTTTGCATTTTCTCAAGTTTCATTATAATTAAAAATATTCAATAATAATCTAACAATGAAAATAAAATATCAAAATGAAATGATCAAGAAATATTATACTCTATTATAACATATACAATACTTATAAACCATAGGCGGAGGAAATATTAGACGATATCATTGAGGGTTCATGCCAAATCGATCAACATTAATTAAGATATTTTCATTATGACAGATATTAGGAAAAAAATCGCGAATTCAATATTTCTGTTCACTAATTATTTGTAGACTTTAGTAAAACATACGCATGACTCAATATAGATCAGCATAAACTTTTTCAAATTTTGATCTTAAAATTTATCTTGAAGGTAGTAAAGAAAGAGTAAGATAGGGAAATCAATTGTAAAATATTAGGTTACCCAGACGACTTAAATATAATAGGAGATTCGGCAATTTCAATTACAGATAGCGAGGAAAAATTAATGGAGGTTTGAAATTAATAGTGATAAGAAAAAATATTTAGTAACAAAGAGGAAGAGTATTAACATACAAAATCTTAAGATACAAAATGTAGAATTTGAATATGTTGAAAAATTGAATGTAATCACAAAGGATAATAATATTTGAGAAGAATTTAAATCGAGGTTGCAATCGGGAAACGCCTGTTATCTTGCAATAAAGAGGTTTATCTCATCAAGATTATATCAAAGGGAATATATAAAAAAATTATTTTGCCTGTAGGATAGGATTCTTCCCTGCATTTATTGGCCAAAAAAAGATGAGGTCACCGGGGAATGGGGGAGACTGCTTAACAAGAAATTGCATGGCCTCTCTGCATCTTCAGAAATAGTTAGGGTTATAAAAGGGAAAAAGCTGCGATAGGCAGGGCACGTGGCTAGAATGGGAGAGGAAAAAGATATTGGTGGGAGACCGATTGGAAAACGTCCGCTTGGAAAACCAATGACGCGTAGGAAGGGACGTAAGAGAGATGGGACAAGGGCTCAGGATAGGGACACTTGGAGAAATGTGGTTGTTGCGGCCAAGAACTTTCGAGTATCTTTGAGCCACATACATATATATACTATATACAATAATAATATATATAATTAATTTACTGATTAAATAAAAATATATTTTAAATAAGAACACAAAAAGAAATGAATGTTTTATGAAATATATTGATTGAAACAAAATGAATGAAAACCTTTTACTACTTTCAACCAAATACTATGTACCACTCGGGGGTACAGGGGGCGGAGCCCCCGTCTAGGTGTGAAGAGCGCCGAAGGCGCTCTGAGCAGCTAGTATTATATAATTATAAAGAAATTAATATAATTAGATAGAAAAATTAACATTTTTCCTTTCTTATGGTACAAATATAAAATTTATGTTCAATTCTTATTTCAATTTATTATTTTTCTTTTGTTTTTGATTTTTTCTTTTTTTTTTTATTATTTTATTTTTTTAATCATATTTTCTCTCTTCATTTTCCCGTACCCCTGTTCATTTTCTGTATCTCTTCTAATATAATAGGATTCTTTGTATTTGTTGTTGTGTGTTATTTATTCTAACTGACACTGATCTAATAAATTTTATCTTGAACTTGAATTAAATTTTACCTCACCATTCACCCAACCCCATCTACCTATATTTTTTTTTAACTTCATTTTACCATCCAAGTTGAATACCTTTATATATATATATATATATATATATATATATATATATATCAGATATATATGATAAGAGTAAGATGAGAGAGAAAAAGAGGGAAAGTCATATGAATTTAAATAAGCCCAGGGACAAATAGATTCTGGGAATATTCATTTGTTTGGTTCCATCCCCCAGCATCATTTTATTCACCAATGCACATTGATTTGACAAACAACTCAACTAAAAATTCAACAATAATATAATTTTACTATTTTTATATTAATTTAGAATAAAATATATGGTTCACCTTATGAACTATGAATATTTAAGATAAAGATTATTATTTAAAATAAATAAATAACAAAATTATTAAACAATTTCAAATAATTTAAAGAAAATAAATTAAAAAAAAAAATAGTCATAAAACATACATCCCTTAAACGTCCTTATTAATTTACTGAAAGACAGAAAAGTATGGCCTGTGGATATAACATAATATATATTTCATAATTTGAGTACAAAATATTATTAAAATAAATATTTTAATTTTATTTTAATATTTCGTATTTAAGAAAGCGCTATATATATAGTTAATTAAGTTAACCATAAATTTTTATCATTAGATAAGTTTAATTTACAATTTTAATATTATTTTTCAGGAAATAATTAAAGTCAAAATACATAAATAAAATACGTCGAATATATACATATATACATACACAGAACGGGATAAATATAAATACCTATATCAAAGGATATCGTAAAGATAACTTGAAAAATTATTAATCCAAAATCTATTTTAAGATGTTTAAATTATAAAAAAAGGCTTTGTGAGTCGTGCGAAATACTTATTATTAATTAATTTATTAATTTTTTTTTACATTTTTTTGTGTGTGTTATTTTTACTTCAGAAAATCACTGAGGGCAATGTAAATTCAAAGAATATAATAAAAAAAAAATAATGATTAGGGGAAAAACACAGCATAATCCACATTTAAAATATCGACAATATCGGTAAAATCACAATTTATCAAAAAATAAAAAAAAATAATAATAATCAAATATAGAAGAATTTTTATTGTTTTGTTTTTCAAGTAAAAGTTTAAATATTTTCCATAATAAAATATATATGAACAAAACAAATTATATAAAGAGATATTGATAATAATAATAATATTATACTTAAATGATTTCAAATACAATTATATTAAAATAAAATAATAGATTATTAATATTATAGAACATTTTTTATCATCATTAGTGAGATGTGAAATCCATCAAAATGGACAGGAAAAAGGGAAAAATTAATGAACGTTCATGTAGCAAATTAATGTTAAAACAGTTAGATAGAAGGACCAATCAAGGTTTCCGGGTTCAAATAGATACAAGATCTTACTAAAGAACAGTAAAATTTAATACATCTTAAGATTGTATTCTATTAAAATTTTATTGACAGTATAAACACAAATCCTATTAATATTATTTAAAATATTATAATTATACATTAAATTCTTAATTTGAGACAAAGAAAAATTAAATTTCCAATAAATTAATTAATTTATAATTATAATAGTATCTAATATAAAAAAATAAGAGTATAAAAGTATTAAGTAAGTATTTCAAATAAATAATGTATTTAGGAAAAATCTTAATATATATATATAATTACAAAGGCATTGAAATCATAAACAATTTGCTTAAATCCTCCTTGTCAAATTTGTAATAGATAAATAAAATAATATTTTAATTTGTTTTCAATAAGATAATCAATTATTTATTTTTATTTATTTAAATGAAAAAAATTGAAGAATTTTTATAATTAGAACACAATTTTTTAATTATTTTAACTATAATTGATAAGTAGAGTAAATTATTAAATATTTATTCTTGTCTGATGATGGATATAAAATTATCAAAACAGTAAATAATACATTTTAAATTAAATAAACTAATAATAATTATTAATTTAAGAAATAATAATTTAATTACCACATTTATTTAATTAGTTATTAATACTATTATTTACATATAAATAATATTATTTATTATTATAAATCTTAATTATTAATTATAATTAATTTAATTATTTAATTTAAAATAAATTAATAAAAAAAAAATAAATTATAAATTATCTATTATATAAATTAATATTTCTATATTAAAAATAAAAATAAAAAAAATATAATAAAAATATTTTATAAAAATAATTCAAAGAATATTAAAGTAAAGGTTTTTTTTTATTTTAAATTATAAATTTCTATTTTAATATATTTTATGTTTATGGTTTTAAATTATTATTATTATTAATATTACTATTTATTCTTATGATAAGAGTAAAGTTGAAGTGATTAATTGTTTTTTTTTTACATTTATTCTTATTCTTTATTTATTTA
The DNA here is from genome assembly GCA_963082975.1 of Labia minor. Classification (NCBI taxonomy): domain Eukaryota; kingdom Metazoa; phylum Arthropoda; class Insecta; order Dermaptera; family Spongiphoridae; genus Labia; species Labia minor. The sequence goes on from OY720346.1 coordinate 58,259,958, forward strand.
TTTTAATGTTTTCTAATGATATGTTGATAAATTATTGATAAATTAAAAAATAAATAATAATAATAATAATTAAATTAAAAAAATAAATCTAATTTAATCATTGATAGTGTAGAAGGAGGATGGTTAATGATTAGTTAGTAATTAATAGATGTCAATATATATATATATATATATATATATATAAAAGAAGAGTAGTAGTGTAGATCCACGTGTCACATGTCAAAATGGCATATTCATTCATGCCATTGACGCATCGATTCATTTCAGTATAATTTTGACATTTTGTCTATTTAGTTGTTATATTTACTGACCATCTGCAAGGGTGAAGGCGGCGGTGGTGGCGACGACGAAGAGGGCGAGGGTGGCCAGTGTCGTCGTCGTCGTGCGCAGCAGCAGCAGCATCCCGCAGGACCACCGGCCAACGGAATCAAAGAAACGAGCGGAGACGACGTCGACGTTAACGGGGGAATTATAATATTAGTAACGTTGAAAAAAATAGAGAGAAAAAAAAATCACGAAAGAAAGGGTTGAGGTGGCGGTAAAATGCTGTGATGATAATGTCAACAATAAAAAAACAATAATAAATTAAAAATCCCCCCTGGATATTATTTTAAATAAAAAAAAATTAATATATTCTCAGTTTTTATTTTATTTTTTTATTTTCTATTATTTTGTTAAAAGTTTGAATTAAATTTATTTATTTATTTATTTATTGGGATCGAATTCAATTGTAGTGTATTGGATGAAAATATATATAAATATATAATATAGATATATAGATATATATATTGAGACGAGTGAGATTTATAAAGAAAACGCGCACCGTAAACTTATATGATTATGTTTCACCTGGCAAATGCACCACTCGACTAACGGAGGAGCGCCTAGGGCCCGTCAGACAGGGCCAACTTGCGCCACTAGCACACCATGCGGCCAAAATACAAAACAATTAGACACTACCGCATTGATTCAAAGATAAATATCTTATCTTATTATGCTAGCTAAAATTGTATATATGTATTTATCTATATATATTGGTTCTCAAAAACCGCTCTAACGATTTTTTTCAAATTCACACTAGATATAGTATTTATAAAGAAAAATTAAGTTTTATTGATGATATCTCTTGAAACATACAGCTTCATTATTAATTTCTTAATTGAAAATTATATATGGAAAACGTCAAAATTTTTAATACTGCCTGCTAAGACAGTAAAAAAATGACAATTTTTTATCTAAATACATATAGTCCAGCGGTTGGACTGATGTTTTAACGAGTGGATTTCGTCGGTTCGAAACTCGCCGGGTGAATCGTTATTTAAAAATGAAAATAATGATTTTGTTATTTTTTTTTCTTTTTATCTATTGTTTACTTTTTAATAAATTACTATTCTATATTTATTTATTCATTGTTCTTTTATTAATAAAGTTTTAGATAGTTTTATAAGTTTTAATATTTTTTCAATAAAATATTATTCAATATATTTATTAATATTATTTTATTTATTATTATTGAGTACCCGAAGTTCCATTCATTTTAATCAGATTGATGCAATGATGCAACAGTTAATAATTGTAATATTGTAATAAATTTCTATCTTGAAAATTGTTACATATTATTCAGGATATTTTAAAAACTATTTCTTTCTTTAATTAATATTCATTTTTTCTATAAGTCAGATATATTTCCAAATATTAAATAATTTTTGAAGTGAAAACTTCTTTAGCGGCGTTGAGCACTTTTGCGGGATGGGGAAAAAGTATAGAACTCGCGTGATCGTGACCAACACCATGAAACCATCTGCTTTCAAATTTCTTATAACAGAGCGCGAAATTTGAATTGTCATTAGAACTGTTTTATAAATTATCTCTAACATATAAATATATATTTATTATGTAAAGTTCATTTCATATATACATATATAATCAAAATTATACGAAATGAACTTCACATAATAAATATATATTTTATGTTAGAGATAAGAATTATAAAACAGTTCGTATTGCAATATTTTAAACAAAGTTGTGTATTTATATATATATAAATATAAGTTACAAATTTGTTTAAAATATATGTTTAAAATAATATATAAGTTATATATATATACATGCATATGAAATTCATCTTTCTCGTGAAATAGCGCGAATTTCGTCTGTTTTAAAATTTCTTACGCAGAAGTTTTCACTTCTGTCGGCCAGTCCCACGACTGCCAATTTTGCTTTTTTAATTCCGAAAAGCTGCAAAGCACGTTTTTTTGTCTTTAGTTTGTTTTATAACCACTTGGGGCGCTAAACAGTTTTTCAAAAAAACACTATAGAAAAAAAATATATGTACCTATATATTATATATTTATGTATTATTGAGGAGCACAAGTTCATTAATTTTAATCAGATTGATGCAAATGTGTAACATTTAATAATTGTAATAAATAATTAAAGAATTGTGTATCAATATTTTTTAAAGGGTAGAGCGAGAGCTCGGTGTCCCAGGTATTAATATTACCAGCCAAATCCAATAATAATGAATCATTTTTTTTAACTTAAGTACCGAGCCGAGGCTCGGGGTCCCGGTACTATGTATATATGTGAATATTAATCAATTATACACTATTTTCATTTATTTAACAAAGAATATTATATATTAATAATTACTAAATTAAATTATTTTAATAAAAAAAATAATTAATCAAATAATAATAAATAATTAAATTTATTTATATATATATATATATTAAGGATTTTGTCTGCCCATTGCTCAGAATTTAAAATTTTTTGCATATCTTCGCGTTTCATGACTTCTAGAATCCAAAAGTGACTAGAATTTTTCATGACTGTCTGTCCGTAAGGAAATTCTGACGTTATACCCTCAAAATTGGCTGGTCCGATTTTGATGAAATTACAACACAATATTCTTGCATATCTCTATTTGAACATATGCTATAAATTTTATTAATATCTAATCAATAACTCCAGAAAATATTTTTTTAAAATTTGATATGTACATGTTGTCATTCAGCATCGGAAAAAATACAATACAAAGAATGTTTACATATTTATATATTTATTTTAATTTTTCTAATATTTACATATTTCAATTGATCATATTGACCTTTTTAACTTATTTAACACACGGATTATAGTAACTGTTTTTTAATTTTTAAGATTATATGAATAAATAATTTTAATTTTGATCTCATAATTGGATTTTCACGTAATGGGTGGAAAATGTAGGAAGAGACGTGAGATAGGGACATTTGAAGAAATGTGGTTGTAGCGTCCAAGAACTTCCGAGTACAATAGATCCAAAGAGATAGATAGATATAACATATACAATAATAATATATAATTAATTTACTGCTTCAATTAAAATATATATTTTAAATAAGAACACAAAAACAAATGAATATTTTATGTAATATACTTAGTTGGAGTGTCTCCACTCGACTATCTCGCAATTTGAATTTTATTAAATAACATAATATATTATATTTAAATTGATTTAATTAATTATAAATTAAAATTAAAAAATAATATTTATTAAACCAGCGCGTATTTGGCTCATTGTTGATGGCACCACGTCACGTGTTGGCGCGTGAGATTTGCAGTGTTAAAAAATTAGTTAGGTACTTTCAGCGATTCAATCAAGCTTAAATTCTATATATAGCAATTTTATACGATTATTAATCATGTGAAAAATTATCAAACATATATCTTTATTTTTACGATTACTATAGAGGAAAAAAAATCAAAACGTTGTAGGTAATGACCCTCTTCCGGTTGAGCTACATTTCTCAAAAGTTGATAGAAAACTATGAATTTTGAATAATGCCCATGTACCAAATTTCATCATTCTAGTTCAAACCGTTTTTGCGTAATCCTGGTTACATACATACACACATACACACACACACACACACACATACATTTTTCTCAACCTTAGTGAAAATGATTCAGGAACCTTCAAAACCTATAAAAACATCAAAATCTCATCATCGAAAATTTTCGAGATCGCAATACTATCTCGCCAGAGATAGTAAAAATGGATGAAAACCTTTTACATATAAAATTTCAGCCAAATACTATGTATTACTTCGGGGGTAAAGGGGGCAGAGCCCCCGTCTAGGTGTGAGGAACTCCCAAGACGGTCTGACTTTAACCTTTATTTTCTGTTCTTTTTGAATTATATGTAGGCTGTAATTTAATGTTTAAATAAAGTAGGTGAAATTACATGAAGAGTTTAAGATTTTTAATCGAAATAACAAATATTTTAATAATAATTATATTGTTTATAAATATAATAATTTTCTTAATTAACATTTAATAATATAATTTTTATTATAACAAAACTTAAAGATTACCTGTATTTTTACAATTGAAATTAATAGAAATTCACGAATATTAAACACTTAATTTAATTTAATGCTTTTACACCAACCTGATTTAAATTACAATTTTACAACATAAACAAAAGTTGTTCAATATACACCATTACATTCACCATTAAAGACACATAGTTTGTTAAATTAGCAATCAATATATATATTTCTATTTTTTATATTTATATATTCGTATAAATAATATAATTTGAATTTCCTTGTTTAAGAAACACACTTGAATAGATATAATATACTAGTATATTTAATTTTTTTATTATTATTATTAAAAAAAATGATAATTATAATTATGAATATTTATTTTATCATCATAAATTCATCGGCATACATATCTCTATCAATTGACTTTTTTTGGGAATCACCGATGATAAATTTGTATTCAATTAACTTTAAAAGTCTCTTGAAATAAAAATTATTTACTAATAAATTGTTTATTCTATTTTATTTTATTCTTTTATTGAATAATTTACATATATATATATGTAGGTACATTGAATAAAACAAAATCCATTAATCATTTTTTATCTATTGTGATATTGAAAATATAAAGAATTGAAAATGAAAAAAACTAAAATATAGGGGTATTAAATAACAAATTATAAAAAAATTATTTGATGTATATTAAAAAATTCATATAAAATTATAAAATATTTATAAATATATAATTATTTTCTTCTCTCTTGATTAGACTTAATACCAATTAAATTTAAAATATTTTATATTAATTAATTCACATATAATATTAATATTAATAATTATTAATTTAGTACTATAAATGAATAAATTATAAATTAGTATTTTTATAATAAGAAAACAATTTTTTTGTACGTTTTTATACGTTTTACGCAAAAAAGGTTTGAGCTGAATCATGAAATTTGGTACATGGGCATTATTCAAAATTTGTAGTTTTCTGTCAACTTTTGAGAAATGAAGCTCAACCGGAAGAGGGTTATTACCTACAACGTTTTGATATTTTTTCCTCTAAAGTGACAGTAAAAATAAAGATATATGTTTGATAATTTTTCACATGATTAAAAATTGTATAAAACTGCTATATATAGAATTTCAGCTTGATTTAATCGCTGAAAGTACCAGAATTAATTTTTTAGCACTGCAAATCTCACGCGCCAACATGTGACGTGGTGCCATCAACAAAGAGCCAAACATGCGCTGGTTTAATAAATATGATTTATTAATTTTAATTTATAATTTATAATTAATTAAATTTAATTTTTAAATATAATATATTATGTTATTAAATCCATTTCAAATTCCGAGATAGTCGAGTGGAGACACTCCAGCTAATTTATTTATTTTGATATTGAAAATATAAAGAATTGAAAATGAAAAAAACTAAAATATAGGAGTATTAAATAACCAATTATAAAAAAATTATTTGATGTTTATTAAAAAATTCATAAAGATACACACACACACACACACACACAAAATTTTAAAATATATATTTTCTTCTCTTTTTGATTAGGCTTAATACCAATTAAATTTAAAGTTAATTAATATAATATTATAGGCTAATAATAATAATTTATTAATTTAGACCTATAAATGAATCAATTATAAATTATTATTTTTTTTTATTATTTCTAAATTTAAATCAATTTAGTATTTTATTCTTTATTATGAGTTTGTTGCTTTTCTTAAAAAAAAATTAAATTAAATAATACATATATATATATATTATAAGATTGTGAAAAAAAATAAAGAAATTGAATTTCTCTCTTCGTAATTGATATTTGATAAAAAAAAAGAAAGAAAAAAGAGCCTATCCCTAACTCCTCAGCCCTATTTAAGACTTAAATGGGTGGTGGAAAGAGGAATGGAAGAGGTTTGGATGAATGCAATTCATTCCATCCAAGTCAAGAAGCAGGGTGGCTTTTTAATTAAAAAGAAGAAATTGAGAGGGGGTTATAGGGGTGTAGGGGTTGTTTCTCATGAGAGAATGCCACCGCTTCTTTCATCTTTCACACTCATACTATTCCTTACAAATCCACCCCCTCTATTCGTCTATCCATCCATTAAATATCATTTACTTTGCTGAAATTATTAATGATAATTTGAAATTGTCTTTTAAAAAAAATATTATTGAAATTTCAATATTCTATATTTTTATATTAGATAAATTTAGATGTATATATATATAGTATAAATAATGTATAAAAAAAAGAAAACAAAAAAGAGAAGGAGGATACAGATGTGATTATGAACGTCATTTGTAATCCGATCCAACCCTTTTCTTTTTTTTTTTTGAAAAGTTTTTCCAGACTAAGTTTCTTGATGAGAGACATTTCAGAATTGTTTTATTTATTATATTGTTAGAACACGCAAGGAAATATAAAACAAAAAATAATATTTAATACAATAAATCATTTTTATTAAATAGTTTTTTATTTATTTATATTAAATTAAAGTGAAAATTTTAATGTTCATATTGATAAAATAATAATCAAATCACAATCTCTCTCTCAATCGATTAATTCAAATTTTTAATAACTTAACAATAAATGTTTTATTTGTATAATTTTAAAGATTTCTACATAGGTTGTTATTGATGCGCCAGCTCCTAACATGAGCTTCCTTAATTTCTCAGTAGTTCTATTATAATGGTCCATAAGTATACCTAGAAATGCCAAAGGATAGCCATTTTAGTTTTGGTTTGTGAAACAGTGATTGAATGTAAGGTTTTAACAACTTTCTTCTAATTAGTGTTAATGAACGAAACGTTTCGCAAGATTTTAGTAGTGATTGAATTTATCCTGGTAATATGTTAAAGTTTAATCCATTGTTAGTTTTTTTCATATTCAGAATATAAATTTACTTGGCGTAAACTGAGTCTGGCTGGTTCTTGCTAAGCAATACCGTGCTAATTGCCTTAAATGAGTAGCTGTATCTGCCCGACTTTTCACAACTACCGAGTTTTGAATTAAACAAATTAAAATGTGAATAATAATAACCGACTGAATAAAATCAACAAGATTTACTTATTATAATAACATTTCAAGTGTAATAATTAAATGGATAATTAATCCCCAATTAAATTAATGATAATTAACTCACATAATTAAATTAAATAATAAATTATTAAAAACATATTAATGATAAATTTATATTGAAATGACAAAGTTAAATCTTCAACTCTCATTTGTCTCTTTGTATATGAGAGGGGAATCTCTGCCCAATTTAGGAAACCCGTAGCCTAATGGGCCGATGAAGAGTGTTTTAATTTTTCAAATATATAATTTATATTTTTGATACTTATTACTTCTGTATAGTAAAAAACAATATATAATGTAACGATTGCACTAAATATATATATAAACCTCTGACATTTGTAAATCCTAAGCAAGGACAACGCCTATCAACTCGGTTATATCAATTAGGTCTCCTATGATCAGTACAACGGGTCCTATCAATCTTTACATTGATTTTCTTGATCAGAGGCATGGTTATCTCCATCCCAGACCCTAGCTAGAGAAATTTTCCGGGTCCAGGTCCGGGATTTGAAGCCGCAACTACGAGGATGTGAGCCAGCTACGTTTACCTCTCACCCTGTGGTGCCTTCATATATATATATGGATTTTACAACAAATTTTCTTTAAGCGGACTTTCGATATAAACCTTTCCCTATATATCTATATACTTAAGAATCTTAAGTTTCTTTCAAACTTAAAAAAACATACAACATAAGATAACAATTCAACTTTTTTTCTTCTCAAAGAATATTAATACAATATTTCTAATATTTTTCGTTGATTTATTTTCAAAATTGGCAATATTCCTATCCTGTGAATATTAATTTCATTACAAGTCCATAATTCGTGATTATAGTAGTTAGCGAAATTAAGCTTTCCATGCTATTAATGTTAATGTAACTACTAAAACACTCATAAAGCATAACAATAAATCAATTTAAAGTTACACTAAGATTTTTTTTTTAGGTATACATATGTTTTATTTTTTATTCTCTTTTTCTCTTTTCTAAATATAAAAATAAATTTAATAAATGAAAACAAAACATTATTCATTTTATATTTTAAATGAATGAAAGAAATTATTATATACATATAATAGATTCATCAAAGAAATAATTAAATGAATGGTTTGTGAATGTTTTATATTATTTTTAATTGCTAAAATTGAATGTTTTGAATAATGTGGGTGGGAGAAAGAGAGCGAATGAAATGAGAATCTCTTTTCATATGTATACTAAGAGAAGTGGAGGAGATAAGTAAAGAGGGGGTTTATATATATATATATATATATATGTATATAGAGAGAGAGAGAGAAAGAGAGAGAAAGAAAGGGAGAGAGTAAAAAAGGAATTAAGATTTGTGAGTGTGTGTGTTGGTGATGGTTTAATTCAGTCTTTTAAGCGACGTCTTCTGACATCTGCTTCAGTTATCAAATCATCATCGTCGTCGTCGTAGTCGTCGTCATGAAATCAATGACAACCGCCGACAATTCCACAAACCATTCATCCATTCTAGAAGAGAATAATCATTCTATGAATAATCAAACCACAGTGAGTCAAATAATAATAAATAACAAAAAAATCAATTTATTTATTCCTAATGAGTTTTATTATAAAATAAATAAATAAATTATATATATATATATATATATATATGAATCTTATTTATTTATTTCTTCTAAAAGAAATAACGGACTAAAGAGACTTCTTGATGACAAGAATGATCATTAGAACAAATTAGAATTGAAATTTTAACAAAATATTTTTTAGTTTTAATCAATATTTTTATTTATTTTATTTTTAGTGTTCCTTTTTGAGATCTATCCCCTATTCAATTATTATAGAATGTTATAATCTTATAATATTGTATATATTCAGTCATTAAAAAAGATTCGGTACTTTAAAAAAATTATTCCTTATGAACTATGAATATTTAAGACTAAGATTATTATTTCAAATAAATAAACGACAAAATATGTGAAACAATTTCAAATAATTTCAAAGAACATAAATTAAAAAAAAATAGTTATAAAGCATACAACCCTTAATGCACTGAAAGACAGAAAAGTATGGCCTGTGAATATAACATATTATATATTTCATAATTTGTTTACAAAATATTATTAAATAAAATAGAAGTATTGGGCAAATTACAATATGATATGCTATCTCTTAAGTATAATTTGATTAAATCAAAAATAATTGTTTCGTCATTTTATCAATTAACAGATAATTAAATTTTAGTGGAAATTCTAGAAAACTTTTCTTGATATATTTACAAAAATAAATCTAATAATAATAGTAATAATTTTTTGATATGTATATAATCTTTTAAATATGATTAGTATTTTTAAAGTATATAGAAAAACTAATATGATAATAGAATTTTTAATATGTATTATTGTATGTCTTCATTTAAGTTATTCATGAATTTTATTTAAAGTTAACCAACTATTCAAAAGAATAAATATTATGAAAATTTAATAATTTTATAATTGGCTCAAGAGAATATCTGCAATAGGAAATGAAGTTAAGAAATAAAATTCACTTATCTTCATTTTCACCAATTATCAACATTTCGGACCTGATCAAAACAAAAGAGAAAATATGATTTTTATTTCTTACCTTCAATGCTACTTTACTCACCGTTCTAAAATATAAATAAAGGTTATTTTGATTATAATAGAAATAAAAAGATAATAAGACAATAAAATTATTAGATAATGCGATATATAATATAATAAATTCAATAAAAAGACAATTGGGTTTAAAAATCAATGAAAAAAATAATAACTTATTATAGTTTAAATTTAAAAATATTTGATAAAATCGATTGGAAGAGACTTCAATAAATTTTGTATATATGGAAGAGAGAAATTTAAAATAATAAATTAATTTACATTCTTATTATAAAATAAAAATCTACATTTTTTGAATTTATTTATAATTATCAAAATGCAAATTTCTATATAAAAATATTCCAGTATTTATATCCTAGTATTAATATATCTATTTCGGTGCTACATTGCAATCCGTTACTTAGTATAATTTGTATGATAAACTATACATATACAGACATATTTACACATATATATCTATATACTTTCATAATAAACCTAAATTATTAATATTATATTTAATAAATTAATTATAATAATTATTACTTTTATATAACTTAAAAGAAGTTAATTTTTAAAAAATTATATTAATGCTCTTCATAAGTGGATCACTAAGAAAGAGAATAAAAATAAGTTAGATAAAGATTTAGATGATTATTTTTATTTATTAATTCTGTTTATTAATTAATAAATTACACTTAACAAGACCTAGTATTAATAGATGAGTTCAACTAATATCTTTTAAAATACAAAAAGTTTTAAATTTATATACTAAATAGATTACTCATCTTTAATCACAAAACAAACAGAATGAAACTTTTTTTTCTTCCGCATTTTAAAATGCACAATATCTTATTACTTGGAAAAATATAATTTGAGTTTCCTTTTATTATTCATTCATTTCCCTTTATTTTATTCATCTGCCCCCTGGACCCCCAAAGTAATAGGATAAAGTATTAAGTCGTTGGCCCCGAGGCAGTCATTGGCCCCCTATCACTATAACACAAATGATAATAAGAGATTTTTATTTTAAAAATTGCGCTATTAACTATGGTTATATTATCGATGGTTGTATGGTTGTATAATCACTATAGAATAAATACCTAGGCCAATAACTATAACAGGGGGCCAATAACTGAATTTTTTAGGATTTTTGCGTGCTTATTGAATGATTTTTTTTTATTCATCAAACTTAATTTGACACAGATTGTTCCGCAATTTGCCCAGATATGCATTAAAGACTGCTAGGAATTGCTTAAGGGGGCCAACGACTGTATGCTTTACCCTACATAGAATTTGCTTGAAGGTCTGTATGCAAAAGGTTTTAATTCATTTTATTTCAATCAGTATCAGTAGTGAAAAGGCTCCGTCCACGATGGGGTTCAGTGTATATAGTTAAACTCCTTCTTTGTTTATCACTTTTGAGTAACATATCTTATTTTAACGACTTTTAAATTGTTTATATACCATATTAATAATGACAACTGATTGATTTGTAATAATGACAACACGTTCTTTAATTGTATGTAAATTACTGTATAGATGTCCTCAGACAAATTAACATGGTTTAATAAACCAATGTTTAATATATATCATCATAGGACATCTTTGTAAAAAAAAATATGTAATAAAAATAAATAAAATGGGCTAACTTATAAATTTTCACTACTACTTTTTAGTGATATTTACAACAAATGTAAAGTAACAAAATACGTTAAGAAATAAATAATTCTATAAAATATGTGTATAAAGAAAATAGCGGATCAATATCATCATCAAAACAAAATTTACAGAATTATTTTAGTTGCGAACCTAAACTTCAAATTAACTTATACAAATTTTTGCCGAGATAACTATCGTGCCCTTCTTTCTTTAACCACACTCACAATCGACGTTTTCTCTCATTTGGATCTTATTTTTCACTCATATTTATAAACTGCACAATTTTTCAAAATATAAATTTAAATAAAAAATATAACTAATTTTGTTTTAAATATAAAAATATTAATAATTAATATATAATGTAATTGAAATTAATTTAAAAGTAACAATCACAATATTAACAAAAATTAGATATTTCATACAATTTATATACAATTTGAAATTAATTTATTCATTTGATTTGATTCAATACAATTTGAAATCATTTGTTTTTTATTTTTAATCTGTCATGGTGGCTTTAAACTTTAAATTTAGTTTTATTAAAAATTTCAATATAAAAATATTACTTACTTTGTTTTAGAAAATTTTAGGAGAAATATTTAATTTATTTTAAATGAAATTGATTTTACTTTTAATATAATTGAATATTAGAAATTAAAATAAAAATTTAAATATTATTAACATTTTTTGTATGGAAATTTCTAGAATTATATTAATATTATATATTGAGTGTAAACTTCTTAACACACCAGAGACGCCACATGTAGTGTTTGTTATATATAGAAGTATCTAGGCTGTTATATATATGTCTACAACATGAAATTATTGTATATATTAATTCTATAATCACAGGGTCTTTCATCAATTTTGGTGCCCTGGGCTATAAACCAATTAGCGCCAAAGGGCATAGGCATTAAAATTCTCAAATATGATTTTAAAAAATCATATTTATTTATATATATTTAATATTTCATTGCAGTTATATTAAAATTATTTTGTTAAATGAAGTTCCAGTTAACGTATATTTAATTTTTAGTTTAGGCAAAACATATTTAAAAATTCCTCATCTTTACGTTTGTGGCGCCCCTTAAGTTACTGCGCCCCTGCGGTCTAAGACAAATAGTCCATAGGGTTAGTATTGCTCTGCATAGTCATAAGAAATATAAAAGAATTAACAAATTTTTTTCTGAAAAGAAATAAAAAATTTAAATATTAATATTTTACCTATGTTTTTTTTCGTTTTGTATTTAAAAAAAACAATTAGAACTCGAGAATCTGTTGTTGTTTTCAGTGGCTGTTTTCATTGTTGTTAACGCATACAACGAATTCCCCATCTCTTCTCTGGACGTTCATCTCTGTTTTGTTTGGGTTGATGGTTGTAGGTTGTCTTGCCAATTTACTTTTAATCATCTGCATATTACGATTTAAGAAGACAAAGGATAACGAGGAAAGGGAACATTTCATTACCTTTCTACGTAAGTAACAATAAACAATGGATTACCATTTTGAATTAACAATAATAATCTGTAAAATAATGAAAGACAACAATAATCAAGAAAATAATAATAATAATAACAATCATAAATAAACTATTATAATTTTAAGGAGATTTAGTGGATTAAATAACTTAATTTTCATGTTAAAAGATATAACTAAATTCATTTAAACATTTATATATATATATAGATATAGATATAGATATATTATATATTTTAATGATATTTTATTTATATTTAATTCATTAAATTTAAATATAAATAAATTATATTATAATTTAATATTATATTAAAAAAGCGCCACAAGGTAGGAGGCAACATCGTAGTCTCAATTCTTGTGGTCCCGGGTTCAATCCCCTGACCTAGCAAGGAAATTTCTATAGCTGGGGTATATGGAACGGAGTCACCCCAGCCTCGGGGTAAAAATTAGGAATCTTCTTGATAAAAAGTAGCGCCTCCGATCAAGAAAATCAAGATAAAGGTTGATAGGACCCGTTCTACTGAACATAGGACACCTAATAAATATAGCCGAATTGATAGGCGTTGTCGGTGCGTAGGATGTACACAATTCAGTTTTTGATTTGTTTTGTTATTTTAATATTTTATTAAATCTATAAGAAAAAATACCTACTTGCTTTTAGAAATATTTTGAATAACCCTTATTTTGTATATTTGTTTGTATATTTATTCAGTTATATTGAATTACAATTATTGAAATTAATATTAATAATTTGAAAATAAACAATACTTTTAATTTTCTAAATTATAATTTATTTATTTATTGATTGATTTATTAGTACGATATTTTTTTTTATTTTTTTTAGGTCTCTGCGCTTGTTTATCGTTTGTTGATTTGTTATCATCATTAATCGCTTGTCCACTAGAATTGATAACGCTTGCACAGCTTGATGGACACAGTTGGCTCTTTCCTGATAATTTATGTTCTATTTTCCGTGGCTTTGAATCATTTGCCGCATTCATCTCCATTTGTATATTATTCTTAATTTTTATTCAAGTCAGTTTGGATAAGAATGATAATAGTAAGGTTTTTTCTTTTATTTTCATTTCATTTTTATTTTATTTATAAAATCATTTAAATTTGACATCTTTATATAATTTCATTAATTATCACCAATTAAAAATTATTAAAAATAATACAATTTAATCTATATTTATAAAATAGATTGACAGTTTATGTATTCAATTCGTTCAATTAATTCTGGCAGAGATATACTTTATTACTCTAAAAAAATTACGGATATATTTTTATTAAAGGGATTTTTATTGAAAAATAATTTGATGATTATTTATTTATTGAATTAAATAAATGTACAACGTTTCTACTGCTTATTCTGCTGTCGTTATCAAGTACTGTACGCTTGGTGCATCTCAAGCGACTCAGTCGAAACTTTGTACGTTTATTTAATTCAATAAATAAATTATACAAATATGTGGTCTTTCAATAAAAATCAATTTTATAATTATGAAATAAACCACAAAAGTTTTATAAAAAAATACATTCGTGACATATTCTTAATTAAAAAAAATTAATTATAAGAAGGTTTTTTCATTCTCTATATAAAAAAATTTAAACAAAAAGATGCATTCATAGATATTTTAAAAAAGTAATTCATATTTTTTAAATTATCATTAAAATTTTTTTTTTAATTTTTTTTAATAAGTTTTTTTTTATTTATCAAGTATATATTTTAAATATGTCATATTTCTGTGTATCAATTATTATTTTTTTAAATTAATTTTATTTAATTAACAAAAAAAAAAGAAATAATAGAAAAATTATTATAAGAGAATTAGAAGGTAGGAATTAAATGTCACATATTTTATATTAATATAAAATATATTAGTATTACTTTTTTGTGAGGGGGATATTAAAGTTTGAATGGGACACTAAGAAAGATTGGTGAAAGGTTTATGGAGATAAAACAATTGAAAAAGAGATATATTAAAGAAATGGATAATATTAATTGAAATTAGTAAAATGATAATAAAATCAATCTTGAGGATTTTGTTTTATTTTAAAAACTTGATATGGGAATCAAAAATAAAAAAATATAAAATAAAATGGAAAGAAAATATCAAGTCTTTTTTATTATAATTAATCAAGTTGAGTTAACAAAGAATATATATAATTCTTCTTAAAAAATACAGTGAAGTGGAGGGGGGGAGTCCCAGAACCTAACCGTATTATAGAATAAGCTGGAGTTTCTCCACTCGAATATCTCGCAAATTTGAAATCGATTAAATAACATATATTAATTTAAATTAAATTATAAATTAAAATTAATAAATAATATTTATTAAACCAGCGCGTGTTTGGCTCATTGTTGATGGCACAACGTCACGTGTTGGCGCGTGAGATTTGCAGTGTTAAAAAATTAGTTCTGATACTATCAGCGATTCAATTCAAGCTAAAATTATATATATAGCAGTTTTATACAATTTTTAATCATGTGAAAAATTATCAAACATATATCTTTATTTTTACGATCACTATAGAGGAAAAATCAAAACGTTGTAGGTTACGACCCTCTTCCGGTTGAGCTACATTTCTCAAAAGTTGATAGAAAACTAGGAATTTTTAATAATGCCCGTATACCAAATTTCATGATTCTAACTCAAACCGTTTTTGCGTAATCTTGTCTACACACACACATACAGACATTTTTCTCAACCTTAGTGAAAATTACTCAGGGACCTTCCAAACATATAAAAACATCAAAATCTCAACATCGAAAATTTTCGTGATCGCAATACTATCTCTGGCGAGATAGTAATAATTTAAAATAAATAAGAATTAATTATATTTTGTTTATTTATTTAATTTTTAATATTACTATTAATAATTTTTATGTAGGTTTTTTCTATAAGGCTGCCTTCCTGTTGAGTTCTGCTATTTCAATGAGCCTCATTGAATTTACATTTGCATCGATTATTCGGCCCCATTCTGGACGGCAGCCGGTCTGTACGTTGATTGACCGCGATGCCAGAATTAAATTAGCGGCCGTTTATTTATTTCGTTTCATACCTTTGAGTGAGTTTATGCAATTCATTTAATTATCATTTGTACCCCCCTCCATCCCTCTCTCTTTCTGTTCTCATTTTCCGCATTCCATCCACCCTCCAATGAGAAAAATTAATGAAATTCATTTTAAATTAAAAAATAAATAAATAAAGTCAAAATCAATAGAATATTAATATTTTTCATATTTATATTCTAATGAAAATAATTTAAATGTATCTTCAGTTATTTTGATGATTTAATAGTACCGCCGGTTCAGGCAAACAAGTTGGCTATTAAATTCTAACAACTGAATCCCTTTTATAAAACCTTTACTAAATGGAAATCTTAACCCTTATATATATATATATATAAACATAAATTGTTCCCTTAAAAATAAAAGAGGGAAGTTTATGTTGAAGTCACCCCTCCCACGTATCTCTTTTCTCCACCCACATTCTTACAATAACCATGTATGCTTCATTGAACGCCGTTTTTATTCTACACCCTCCTGTTGTGTTGTTTTTGTTGGTATTCTTAAACTTAGAAGAGAAAAAAAAAGAATTTTATCTTTATACCCACCCAACACTGCCTCCTTCCCTCATACGTTCTACTTCAACACTTTATTCGTCATTTATTTTTATTTAAAAAAATACCCGTTTGCCTCTTGTTTTATTATCGAATGTTGTTGTTGTTCTTGTTTTTATATTTTGTTTTTCTTTTCTAGGCTTTATTTTCTATGGGACAATTCACTCTGCTTACAGAAGATTCTATCTACCAGCAAATTCACCAGATGGAGAGACAACAAAAATACCCACCTATCGCAGGTAAAAAAAACTTCAAACATTCCAAAAAAAAAAAAAATAATAAGTTAAAATATTTTACAATTAAATTATTTAATTTTTTTTTTTAATTAAATATTTTTATTAAAACAGAAATTAACAAGCACCCGGTATTCCATGCAATTTCTATCTTCACTCAATATCTTTCTACTCACTGGTGGTTTTACAGTTGATTTCCCTGTAAACAAACTTCTCATTCATGTTTTTAATCCATTCAAATCATGTACATATTAAATATTTCAATTTTTTTTATTTTTTTGATGTTTGGATTAAAACCAATTGAAAGTTAACTGGAAATCCGATTTTGCTATCTCTTAGATCAGTGGTTCTTAAACTGTGGTCCGCGGACCCCTGGGGGTCCGCGAAGCCTTTACTGGGGGTCCGCGGTCCTCGGAAAAAAATCATCGTAAAAATATATACATATATAAATATTTAAAGTTCATTGTGTAACTATATCCTCCTAGAGAATTACGGCTATAATTTAATACTATTAATAATACTATTTTATTTTATTAAATTGATAATTATGTCAATTAATTTTTTGTGAATAAATAAACATATATAAAAAACTATATATAAAATTTGAATTTTCATCCATTCATTCATTTAAAATCATTTTTCGATTGTTCCTTTAAAATAACCCCTCTTAGGGGCTCGGAAGGGGAGGCATATAAGGGAATTTTCTTTCACTTTGTTATTGGGGAAAACCAGGGGAGGGGACAGTCTTACCCGGAAAAACCCAAATTGTCAGCGTCCACTCTGGGGTTTTAAACAGTTTTAAAGCAAATGTTAATTATAAGTTCATTTCTCAACGAGTTGTATCTTTAAATTATTTTTATTAATGTTAATTATAAGTTCATTTCTCAACGAGTTGTATCTTTAAATTATTTTTATTAATTTAATTAATTATAATTAAATTATAGCTAATAATAGTTTATTATAGCTAATAATTTTTTTTAATTTTTAGTGTAATTTGCATGATCATTATTTTATAAAAACACTAAACACATTTTGCAATTTCCCAGAAAGGCTGTTTTTGAGAGTAAGTATAAGTTAGTTTTATGAATAAAAAATATTTATTTTAATAATATTTTAGAATCAAATTACGAAATTAATAATATTTTAGAATCAAATTACGAAATTAATAATATTTTAGAATCAAATTACGAAATATATTTATTATATAAATTAATATTCATTTAAAATGATATTAAATCATTTATTTAAAATGATTTAAAACATTTATTAAAATGATTTAAAACATTCATTTAAAATGATATTAAAACATTCATTTAAAATCATATTAAAACATAGCTAGTAAATAATAATTCGTTATATTTATATTATATTTATATTATATTTATATTATTGTAGTTCAATGTTAATAAATTACTCCATAAAATGGATCGTTGGCTACAAACTGGTTCAACACAGAAACGGAAAGAATCAGATGATGAGGCATCAACAGCAAACTCTACCAAGAAACGCAAAACTAGAAAATATTCGGATGATTATTTATCATTTGGATTTACTTATATTTGCAACAATGATGTGGAAAGACCAGTCTGCGTTCTATGTCAGGAAAGTTTATCCAATGAAAGTATGAAACCTGCTAATCTCAGACGTCATTTACAAACAAAGCACAGCGAGCATGTTAGTAAGTCTATCGAATTTTTTAAAATGAAAAAAGAAGAACTTAATTCAAGTCAGAAATTGATGGTAAAGACGGGATCTGGTGGTATGAGTAAGAAAGCAGTAATGGCATCATATGAAGTAGCTCTACTTATTGCTAAAGCAGGAAAGCCGCATAATATAGCAGAGCAATTAATTCTTCCTGCTACAAAAGTAATTACAAATATAATGTTAGGAACTAAAGCAGCAAACGATATAAATTTGATTTCATTATCAAATGATACGGTTAAGAATAGGATTGAAGACATGTCATGTAATATAAAAGAAGAATTAATATCGAGAGTGCGCAAAAGTCACTATTACTCATTACAATTGGATGAAAGTACTGATGTCACTAATAATGCCAATTTGTTAGCTTTCATTAGATATGAGTTTGAAAATCAAATACAAGAAGATGTATTGTTTTGTGATTCACTACCTTCACGAACGACAGCTAATGACATATTTAACAGTTTGAATAATTTTATAACCGAAAATGAAATAGAGTGGCCAAAATGTGTTGGAATTTGCACTGATGGTGCTCGTGCAATGTCAGGTACAAGAACTGGATTGATTGCTCTTATTAAAAATGTTGCGCCTCAGGTTGTTTGGAATCATTGCTGCATTCACAGAGAATCATTAGCAGCCAAAAATATGTCACCAGATTTGAAAAGAACATTAGACGAAGTAGTTAAAATTGTCAATTTCATTAAGGCTCGTCCACTTAATTCCAGAGTTTTTAAAATTTTGTGTGAGGAAATGGGTAGTCAACATACACATTTATTATTACATACAGATGTACGTTGGTTGTCCCGCGGGAAAGTACTCATTCGCCTTTTTGAGCTTCGAGATGAAATACGATTGTTTTTAATAGATGCGCATTTTGAACTGACCGAATGTTTCAATGATTTTATCTGGTTAGCTAAGGTGGCTTACTTGACTGATATTTTTACAAAATTGAACGAACTTAATTTGAGCCTGCAAGGTACTGTTGTAAATATATTTAAAGTTGAAGATAAAATAGAAGCAATGATTAAAAAAATCGACTTGTGGTCGAAACGCATCCAGAACGGTGTATTTGAGTCTTTTCCAACTCTCAATGATTTCATAGAAAGCTCCAGTGAAAAATTGCTTAATCAAACGCGTCAATTATTTGTTGAACATTTAATTACTTTGAAAAGCAACTTCAGGAAGTATTTTTCTACTCCTGATCCTTGCAATAACTGGATCAGAGATCCATTTAATATGGAAATTACAAATACTAAACATTTATCTGCACCTGAACAAGATATTCTCGTGGAATTATCATGTGATACAACTTATAAACTAAAATTTAACAAAACTGAATTGAGCAACTTTTGGTTACTTCTCAGGTCAGATTATCCTGCGCTTGCAAATAAAGCACTTCAACACTTGATTCCATTCTGCACAACATATTTATGCGAACAAGCTTTTTCGGTACTATTTTATATTAAGTCTAAATATAGAAACAAATTAAATGTAGAGCCGGATCTTAGATTAAAAGTTTCCAATATTAAGCCAGATATTGAGATTCTTGTTTCAAGAAAACAACTGCATACATCTCATTAAATATGTAAGTTATATTTAATGAGATAGATGCAGTTATTTTTTAAAATATTTCTTATTTAATATTTTCTGAAAAAAATTATAAAATATTTATATGAATTTAATGTAAGTACCCATTATAATTTGTGAGATTTGTTGCTATGACAATGTTTGTATTTTCTTTCTTCAATATTATAATTTCTAATAAAATGTGTTCTACAATATGCAAAAAAATCGTTATTCACCAATCACTGTTAGAAATATTCATCATATATCCTTGTCCTTATGAGATCGTAAGCCAGAAATTAATTAATAAAATGACGTAAAGTACCTAAAGTTGTGATGGGGGTCCGTCAAAAAAAATTTTTTCAAGTGGGGGTCCGTGGAGTACATAAGTTTAAGAACCTATGTCTTAGATCCTTAATAAAACTTCAATTAGCGTCTAGTTTCCAAATCATACAAATGTAAACTGGATCCTAGGATATAGTCATTAAAATATAATGTAATTGTTTAATCTAACGTAATAACGTGATATAAAAGTAGATTCCTTTTTTGATTCTAAACAAACTTTCCTCAAGAAGTATGTGGCGGTCGCTTCTTAGTTTACGAGATAAAAAATTATTAAAGTTTGCATAAAAAATGTGTAGTTATGAATGAGCAGCCATTTAATAATGTTTTATTGGCTAATTCACTAATTATTAACTTATTCACTAATTTTCGGTTTTTATAAGTTCGGTTTGGATATAGAAAAATTATTTAATTAATTAATTTTTTAATCTTCTTATATACAAACCGAACTTATAAAAACAGAAAAATAGTGGAGCCCTCTGGTGGTCAAATAATATAACATGGTAGCTATAGAGAATATCAATGGATTCATATACAAACTTTAATAATTTTTATCTTCTAAATTAGAAGCCACCGTACTATACTGCTTAAGGAAAGTTTGCTTTGAATCAAAAAAGGAATCCACTGGTAAAGTTTTTTTTATAAAAATCCATGATACATCGGTTAGAGTAAACAATTACCAGATATAACTATAAATTATAAATAAAATAACTATGAATGACCAAAATTAATTATAAATAATTATTTTGGAATTCAATTATCCTAAAAGACCCATTTAACAAAAGTTTCAACTTCATTTATTAATTTAGTATTAAAAATTCAATAAATACTATAATAATATAATATAATAACTATAATAATATTCGAATATAAATACTTAGTTCAAATTGACATTCCCAAAATTAAATATTTATTAGGAACAATATAAATTTATCATATTTAGTTTAGATGGACATTTTGATAATTATATTAATATATTTTGGGAGAGAGAGGTCAAAATACAATTTAAACTTACAAATAATATATCCATATATAAAGTGGAAGGATTTGCTATTCTGGGGATTATTAGGATTATTAAAATTTTAAAAGGTGAATAATATTTTTTTCTAAATTTACTTTAAAGTTTTAGAATCTTTTAAGAGTAAAAAAAAGCTTCCAATCTTGCAAACATCAAACATTATCTCGGATCTAATTTTTCTCCATGATTGTGGAAAATTTTTTTATGGATCTCCAGTATCAAAGGCTTTAGAGATGGATCTAGTTGACAGCGCCACTTTCATAACCTCTCTAAATGCATAACTTAAAGTAATATCTTAATTTAAAAAAGTCTAATTTGACTGGCAATCTTTTCAGTCTAATAACTAAAATTTCTAAGAAGACAGGGTTGAAAATTCAAATTTGTATCGGAGATTGAATATGATTTGATTGTGTCATACCATCACCCCTCGATACCTCCACCAAATTGGTCTTAAACAATACCTTCCTTACTATCGTAGGTCGGTAAAAAGATCCTTATTGTAACTGCATCATTGGCGAGGATATTGACATGAATCATAAATTTCTTTTTTGCATCAAAAACATATAAAATTGATAACAAATTACTTATGGACAAAATATTTCACTAATATTATATACTAAGAGGAAATATTTTCCAATTTTATATATACGTTCAGTTTATTGTGTTAGATGCCAAAAAAAAATTATAATTAATTTAATACTAATAAAATAATTAATAAAAGATCATAAATATAATAATATATAAATAATGACCGAATGTTATAATATATATAACATGGGATTTTTTATGAATTTTTATAAAAAATAAAAAAAAAATTATGTTTAGAGGTGCATAGAGATCATGTAAAACCTTGTTTGTAATTTCGGGCATTCACTGATGATTCAATCCTTTTTTGAATTCATAATTGTTGTGATGAATTTTACCCAGAAATATTTATAAAATTATATTTAATTTTTGGTAAAATAATTTATTAATTATAGAACAATTATAAATTCGGTGGGTGGATAATTTAAGAAGAAACGTGCAGGGGATGAAATAAAATAGAAGTTGGATGGATGTAGCTCAGGATAGGATACTTGAATGTAATTGCTGCGGTCAAAACTTTCGAGTTCCATAGAGCCACAGAGATAGATAGATACAATTGTAAATTTCGTAAGATTTTAGAAAGAAATAATTTTATATTAATTAATTAGTACCTGGTTCACCGATCCGCCGCTCGGTCATTAAAAAAAATTATTCCTTGTAATCGGGTTTGGCTGGTAATATTAATATATGGTTCACCGAGCCGCCGTTCAAATAATTTAAAGAACATAAAATATACAGTCCTTAATCGTACGAATTAATGCACTGAGAAAGACAGACAAGTATGACCTGTGGATATAACATAATATATATTTCGTAATTTAATTTGATTTATATTTATAATATTTTGTGTTTAAGGAAGAGCTTGGTCTGACGTAGTTGCTGACGTCATTTAAATTTCCTATTTTTAATTTAAAAAAAAAACTAATAAAGATCGATTTTTCTTTATAAAAATTATCTATGTGTGAATTTCAAAAAAATTCTTCGCTCTTTTATATTTGAAAAATACAAATATATATACAATTTTTGCTAGTATAATAATATAAGATTAATTTAACATATAATGAATGAAAAGATCGAGTCCAAAGAATATATTATGTATTATATCATAATATGTTTAAAAGAAAATACTATTTTTTTTATTTTCTTATTTAATTTTTAATTAAGTATTACATGTACATTTATTTTTGAATTTTTTTTTTAAATCAGCAAAACAATGTTTGATGGGATGGGTACAGAATATAAAGGGTTGAATTGTAAGGACTTCGAGTGTATAAGAAAAAGAAAGGATGGGTATTGGAGAAGAGGGATGGGGATTTAATTAAAAAACGTTGACGGCAATGAATAACGTAATGCTTATAAGAAGAAGAAAAAAATTTATAAGAGGTTAATAAAAAAAAAATTAGTCTATAGATGTATAAATAATCTAAGATGTATATACATTAATTAAATGAAAAATTCCGAAAATGGTTTTCGTTTTGTTTCTCGTTAATTCAAGACAAATTAAATTTTAAAATATAAAAAATAAATGAATAAATATTATAATAAATAAACAAATAAATAAATTTTATTACACTTGAAGAATTTTTTTTATAAAAAAAAGAATTAATACTTTATAAGTTGAAATTCCTTTAAACTTTTTAAACTAAATTTTGCATGAATACCTACATACATTTTTTATATGACATAGAATGAGATTATAAAGATTTTTTTAATTTAAAATTTTTAAGAATGGAATGAAAAATGTATATTAGTCGCTATTCTCTCGCAGTTTCATGTTTTAACAATTAACACGTGATTTTTTTTGTAATCTCTTTATCTCTCTCTGTGTCTCTACGGAACTCAAAAATTCTTGGCCGCAACACATTTCTCTAAGTGTCCCTATCCTGAGCCATAACCATCCGACTCCTACCCTCTCCAATCTCTCTCACGTCCCTTCCTACATAGTCCACCTTCCCCGTCTTTGGTCTTCCAAGCGGACGTTTCCCAATCGGCATCTCCACTAATATATTTTTTGCCATTCTTTCCTCTCCTATTCTAGCCGCGTGCCCTGCCCGTCGCAGCCTTCTCCATTTTATAACCCTATTCGCCATTCCCCGGTGACCTCATCTTTCTTTGGCCCATAAATATTGATAAGAATCCTAATCTCAAATTCTCAAAATCTACTCTCATCTCCAGGGTTATAGATATAGACATATAGACATACTTCCCAGCCATTTAACACAACAGGTACAATAATTATTTTATATATTTTAATTTCGATCCCCTTTGATAATAATTTTGACGAGATAAGCCTTTACCTTTACTGCATGATAACAGGCGTTACCTGATTACACCGTCGAATATTATTCTTCGTGATTACAGAACCTAAGTATTTAAATTTTTCTACATTTTCAAATTCTACGTTTTGAATGTAAGATTTTGTGTTATTTTTTTTTAATAATAATATATACATATTTATATGGTATATTACTTATAAAGTAATGGAAATATATTAGGAGAATATATCATTCATTCAATATTAAAATAAATATTTTCAATAAGAACGACATTAGAAAAGAAATATGAATTTAATATTTTTTGTACATTAATTATTCGAATATTTTAACAATACATATGAGCTAGTAGATCGAATGAACCTTTTTTTCAAATTTTAATTTTCATAGAAAGCCCAAAATAATTTTTTGTTTAACTCAAATCTTTCATGAGAGAAGTAAAGGAAGAGAGTTGGAATGAATAATCAAGTATCAGAACAATTGGAATTTCAAATGAATTGAAACAAGAGATCCGATATCACCAATTGTTTAATTTAATCTAGCATTGGAATAAGTGATTAGACAAATGGAGTAGAAATCCAACGAAATCCAATTAAACACAAAAAACAATCAAGTATTAGGTTACATGAACATTTTAAATATATTATGAGACTCAGTAAGTTCAATTCAAAGTTTTTCATTATTTTATCAATATATGTATTACGATAAAATATCAAAATTAAAATCTATTACACTATTGTTTGGCCGGTCACGTATATAAGAGTGAGACGTGGTTAATGAGTTTAATGGACGAGAGTAGATTCAGGGTAACAAAGATGAGATAACTAACGTGAGTTTACATGATCTCATTACATCCCCAAATATAGCCAGCCAATTTATAATTTAAAAAGAGCGAGAGAATGAAATGAGAAAGAGAGAAGGAAGTTCGAAGGAAAACACGGAGGATTAGGTCAAGTACGCGATTTATTTAAATAAAATAGCTTTAAAAAAATGGAATGAAATCGAAAGCAAAAAGACTTTGTGTAATTAGAGTTTTTGTTTCTTTTATAAATATTTGGGGGGGGGGGGGGGTGAAAAACATATTTTTACTATCTCGCCAGAGATAGTATTGCGATCATGAAAATTTTCGATGTTGAGATTTTGATGTTTTTATACGTTTTGAAGGTTCCTGAATCATTTTCACTAAGGTTGAGAAAAATGTCTGTGTGTGTGTATGTGTGTGTGTATGTGTGTATGTGTGTGTGTATGTATGTAGGCAAGATTACGCAAAAACGGTTTGAGCTAGAATGATGAAATTTGGTACATGGACATTATTCAAAATTCATAGTTTTCTATCAACTTTTGAGAAATGTAGCTCAACCGGAAGAGGGTCATTACCTACAACGTTTTGATTTTTTTTCCTCTAAAGTGACCGTAAAAATAAAGATATATGTTTGATAATTTTTCACATGATTAATAATTATATAAAACTGCTATATATAGAATTTCAGCTTGATTGATTCGCTGAAATTACCAGAATTAATTTTTTAACACTGAAAATCTCACGCGTCAACACGTGACGTGGTGCCATCAACAAAAAGCCAAACATGCGCTGGTTTAATATTTATTATTTATTATTTATAATTTATAATTAATTAAATTTAATTTAAATATAATATATTATGTTATTTAATCCAATTCAAATTGCGAGATAGTCGAGTGGAGACACTCCAGCTAATTTAATGACATTTTAGTAGTAATTTCATTTGTAAAAATTTCAAATTTATAATTTTGAAAGTCAAAAGACATTATTCCTTACTATTTATAAATTTTAAAATAGAAAATTATATAAATTAATTATGGTTGCAATTTATTTTTTTTAAGTTTATCTATCCAATTTATATTAATTATTTTTCAATTCACTTACTTTTTTTTCAATTTAAATATATGAGTCTGATTAGTTCACATAATCATAAGATATGTATGACGTACTTACTATTTATGCAAAGAAAGTAAATAAAAAAATTTAATTTTTAATTTTTGTTTTTAATTTATTTACTTATAAATAAAGGGATATCTCGATGATGAGAATAAATGATTTATAAAACATTGAGATCCATTTATATAAATATATATAAATAATAAAATATATATATATCTAAGTTCGTTTAGGTTTCCGTGAAAAATTTTGATTATATTAAGTTTTTTCCGGGTTATTTCTTATTTTCTCAGTGGTGCATGTACGAGCCGAACCTTAGTTTATTGTGATATTGCTTGTGCGAATGACCAGGATATTTCGAATCCTCTCATACCTTTATAAATAAAACTTCATCAGTCCAATCAACCCAAAAATTCCCACTCCTGGTCACTAAGATTAAGACCCAGAATCCCAAAATTACCTTCACCTAACTCTCTTGGAAAATGGCTAAAATAGTCGCCGAATCATGTCTCAGCAAACGTGAAAACAACCCGGAAAATATTTATTATATATATATAAATGAATGTGTATATGTGTGTGGGTGTGAGTGTGATTTCATTCATCTATCTCAATTATTCAATTGGTGTTCTGATCCATTTGTCTGTTCCGTGTCTACTAAGCGTTTTAAATCGGATTGCACGTGGGCGAATACCACTCCAATTGTGATGACGATTAAAAATTACCACTCAACTGTCTATATTACTTTCTATTTATATATATATATATATATAAAATAAACCATAAATAAATTGGTAATTAATTAATATTATTTTCTATATATTTATTTTTTTCTGTATAAAAATGTTTATATTAAATTTATAATATAAATAACCTTTCTTATATATTTATTATTTTATTTTAAATTTATTTATAAATATATATTGGTAATAAAATATTGATTATAATTAGACACACATCTCACACATTTCTAATGTTTTTTTATTAAATATTGAAAGTGTTATTTTTTATCTATTTAATTTAAAATATATGAAATAATAAATTATTATTATAATCAATTAAATATTTTCTATTAATTATCATTATTTTTTTATTTCATTCATGACTTAAATCATTAGCTGT
Organism: Labia minor; assembly: GCA_963082975.1. Taxonomy (NCBI): domain Eukaryota; kingdom Metazoa; phylum Arthropoda; class Insecta; order Dermaptera; family Spongiphoridae; genus Labia; species Labia minor. Next base: position 58,287,476 of record OY720346.1, read on the forward strand.
TGAAGAAGACATGAAATGTGCAAATAAACAAATATTTATTAACTAATAATTGATTATTTTGATTTTAAATTATTGTTACTTATTTGGAATAAATTAAATATTTTTAAATTTTAGAATTATATTAACTATATTTTCAGTATTTATTTATTCGTTTTTCAAATGATTTATTCATTTATTGAAGCATTAAGAGAAAGATGTGTCGATTTTATACTTGTTTAAGTTTAATTACATGGTTGGGTTGTTTTATAGAGTTCATTTCTTTTTTTCGTTAAAAGAAACATAAAAATAAATGAAAATACTGTCTTTTTGTAGTTTTAGAGACATTAGAATAGGGGATAGGGCATGTAAAGAGAGAAGAATTGTATTGTAATGTGGATTGAGAGCAGATATAATTCCCTATAGTAATTAAAACCACCTTTGAAGAAGATACAAATACAAGTCAACCTACCAAATGAGAATACGAGTTGTTTTTTTCTATATTCTTTTTCGTTTAAAATTAATTGAAAGTTTTTGTTTAATTTGTATTTTTTTACATAGAAAATTCTCATTGGAAATTTACATTCATTTCTTTTTCAATAGAAAGGTCAAAGATATAATATTGTAATTTAAAAATAAATTATGGAATAATATATTTAATGATAAATATAAAAAAATAAAATATCTAATTATATGTTACAAAGAATATTTATATTGTTTGTTGGAAATTATAAATTATACAATTAATGGATTAAATAATAATAAATATTTTTTTTTTTATCAATTTCCTTAATTTCTTAATTAGTATTAAAGATTTTATTATAAATGACAATTTTAAAAATATAAATAATTTGTTATTAGAATTCATTATGTTTATTAGGTTTAAAAAAAGAATATTATAAATTAACAAAATAAATTAATTATTTAAATTTGATAAATAAAAAGATTTATTATTTTTTAATATAATATTTGTATTTATCTATTATGTTTATTAGATTTAAAAAAAATATTATAAATCATCAAAATAAATTAATTATTTATATTTAATAAATTAAAAGATTTATTATTTTTTAATATAATAATTGTTTATATCTATTGATTATTTTAATGTAAAACGAATTGCAATGCCATATTTTGAGTAAACATTTAATTTTAATAATGTTGTATTGAATAAATAATTTAAATAATACTAATTAAATGATACAAAATATATAGTAAATATTAAATATAATATTATATTTAATTAATTTCAATTATTTTTTTTTATTATTAAAATAATTGTTTAATAATTATAATCAAGATTATAATATTGTTGTAAAAATTAATGTTTAATTGTTGCAGCCAAGAATTATCGATTGTGATTACGTTGTCATTAACGTATATTGCCTTCTCATTGAATCGTAGTCTGATGTCTTTTCTATATTTGCGTCAACCACCTCATTCAGGGGAGCCGTATCATTTACCACCACTAGCTGATATTGCTGGTCACCCAACCATCACTCTTGCCCTTGCATTTGGACATTATACACTGACTGCATTACGTCCTTTGTGCATTCTACTACCCAGTCATCATTTAAGAAAATCATTAGTCGCCTGTTGCCCTTATCCATAAAATCATCACAAAGAAAACATGTCTTACTCTTTCAAAAAATCTATAAATATATAAAAATAACCAATTACTAACATCATTAATTTAATAATTAATTATAATTAAATATATTTTTTTATTATGAGCGGAGTTCAAAACTCACCAAGTTCACAAAAATTTAAAATATAATATTTAATGTGATTAAATCAAAACAAATGAATATATAATATGGTATAACATGGGCTTAAATTCATAGTGCCAATAAATTTTTTAAAAATAATTTGTTTATTAAATAATAATTAAAATTATGATAATTTGTTTTTAATTTTTATTATTTTATTTTTTAATTTTTTTAAAAGAATAATTACTTACATGTATATAACTAAAATAAAAATTAATTAAACTATTTTTTTTTAATTTCATTTTCATCTTATTTAATTATTTTAAAATCATGATTGTATAATTTTTGTATTACATATTTATATAATATTTTTATAATAAATAAATATTTTTTTTTTAATTATAATTATTTTCAATTTATTAAAAAATGTGATTTTTAAACAATTTATTAAATTAATCGTTATTTATATTTATTACCGACCGACGATAGTAAGGGAGGTATTGTTTTCACACCAAATTTCACATGTGGAGATTTTTACATATCTCCACGAATCATGCATTTTCTTAACAGAAAAAAGTATTTTTAGCATGATGTCTGTCCGTCTGTCCGTCCGTCCGTCTGTCCGTCCGTCTGTCCGTCCGTATAGATGTGTACAGCCTGAACGGCTTAACGGATTTTGATGAAATTTGGTATATTTACTTAATGCATCAGTGGGATGAATTGATCAACTTTTGGTGCAAATCCGGAAACCGGAAGTGGTAGTATTAGCGATCGACGATAGGAAGGAAAGGGTTATTTTCGCACAAAATTTCACATAAGGAGATTTTTTTACATATCACCACGAATGTATTGATTTTATCCTCGGGAAAAATCATCTTCATTATGTTTTTCTTAATTTAAAATTATATGACGTCACCCAGCCCTTCATGACGTCACAGCCTCGGGTAACGCCGGCAACGCCGGCTACTTCAGCTATATATTATAAATAAAATAAAATTAAAAATATTTATGTTATATCCATTTCTGTTTTTTATTACATTAATAGATATATTAAAATTATTTGAAATTGTTTCTGTAGCTGGAAATTAATTTATTTCAAACCGTCGGTCGGTTCGGACCTGGCCACAGGTCAACTTATTTTTAATTGTTTTAAATATTATATCTACATACGGATGGTCTGTGATAATAATAAATAATTAATATATTAATATAATAAAACACTTTGGTAAATATTCGGTTTAAGTTAGTTATTGTCGTACAATTTGTATATTTAATATTTAAATTTGTTTTGTTCGAATCTAAACACATTATCTTTTATGCAGTGGCGTACCTAGGGGGGGGGTGCGGTCCGCACCGGGCGGCACTTATCTTGGGGCGGCATTTTTTATATTTAGTTATAGTTGTAAGTTTACTATTTGATTTATATAAATTATGATTAACTATATGATTTCAAATATTATTCCTCGGTGTATATAAATGCATTTTAGTGTAAATTTTGAATTCTAATTCCAAGAACAGGATAATAATTTTATTTTATTGTATTCATTAAAATTCATTGAATTCGTAAACGCATCTATAAGATTTTGTTCTGCAAAATTTCTTCGTTCTACAATGAGTCAATTTAAGACTACAAAATCTTGCAATATTGTCAATAGAACAAGAAATTACAAATAATATAAATTTTAAGAGCATTATACACGATTTTTCTAGTATGAAAGCTAGAAGAGTAAATATTATATAAATAGATATGTTTACGAGTGCATACAAATATGTGTAAAAAAATTTACTCTGTGTATTAATTAATATTGATTAAATAACTTAATAATTTATTTATGTGTATTAATTTATAAAAACCACTATTTGATTGACTTATAATAGAAAGGGCGGCAAACTGGAGATCGCCCCGGGCGGCAAAAGTTCTAGCTTTTATGATAATTGAAAGCAGAGTGTATAGAGAAAACTGATATATCCACTATCAATTGAATTCACCCGCTTTTTCGTTTCATTTAGTTCTATTAGATAAACATAGAGAGCGCGATAATAATAAAAAGAAAAAAGGTATATTTATAAATATAAATTATTTTTGATTGTTTTCTTATACTCTAAAATAAAACAAATATAATTAATATATAATATTAATTATAAATAATAATTAATATTGTAAATGAAATAGCAAATTATAAATAAACAAAAATATTTTTATGGATTTGTTTTATTTATTTAATTTATTTAATTTTAATCAATTATTTTATTTATAATAAAAATAAAAATAACATTTAATTTATCATAAAATCATTATTTTTATTTTAATATAATATATTTTATTTATTTTATTCATTAAAAATATCTAAATAAATATTTTAAATATGTTTAAGTTAGAAAGATCCTTTAATAATATAAAATTAAGTTTGTGTCAACTTGTATTAAATAATATTAAAAAATCCATTCACAGCTGAAGAATTAAAAAGAAACAATTTTGTCTGTTTCTATAGTCTTTCTTTATATAAGACACTACCTCTTCAAATACTTGTCTAAAATTCAATCCCCCTGATTAAAGATAAAACCGGGACTTTTATTAATCTTCTAAACTAAACAGCCTCTTATCTTGACTTGATATTAGTTTATCATGCTGAGGCTCATAACTGAATCCCATATATCCACTTAGGTTTAATTAATGAATCATACACAATGACTATTAATCATATATTCAACTCTCAACCCATTGGCCAATCCTTTTTTCTATACTCTTGATTAAAGGAACGGTTAAAATTGATATATGTTTTATTCAGGTGAACTTCTAGGGATTTATTATTCATCGATTTAGAAGATAAAGTATTTTATCTAAAATAAATGAGATAATATAGATTAGAGATGGGTAAATTGTTCCTTTTAATAATTCGTTCTATTTTAACTAGCCCTTATGAAGACCATTTCTTTTTAACTTTTATTCTCAAACTTATTTGTCAGAGAGTTAAATAACAGAAACATGATTTTAGTAAATAAAATTATTTTAAAAAAAAAGAAAGAAAAAGTAATTAAATTATTATGAAGAAACTAAGTATAATTAATACTATAACTAAACCTAAATAATATACTACTATTTTTATTTATAAAAAAAACAAACTAAAACATATTCCGATATTAATGGATAAACATACCCCCCTTCCCCCCCACCGGCCCGACTACCACTAACTACTATACATACTTGTATAAACAAAGGAACTAATATATACAATTAGAATTAAAATTTAATTTAAAAAGTTTTTATTCATAAACATTATTTTGCTTAATTTTTAGAAGTGCAATAACAAAAGTTTTCAGTCATAATCTGTCTTGCTTTAGATTTTAGAATATATTTAGTGAATATAAATATATATACTTTCCTTTTTCCCAAAACTTACATAATTTTCGAATATGACAATTAAATAATTAGAATAAAACTTTATAAAATTATAAAAAGAAAAATCACCTTTTAACTGCTTAGTGCTGCTACATAGCGTTGTTTTTTTACAACTTAATTTTCTGTAGTTCTCAACTGTTCTCAACTGCTTAGTGCTGCTACAAAGCGCTGGATTCTTGAAACTTCTTTTTGTATAGCCTTGAATTGAACTATGATCGGCAGTTCATTAAATCCGGAACCGTTCATCGTAGTTCAATTGAACGACCGGTTTAACGACATATCTTTAATAAAGATTCATTTGGCAAAAAACCAAATTAAGGGGAGAGTCAAGTCTTTCCAAAACCACTCAGTAATAACAATTATAATAATAATAAATAATTGTTAAAAGTTAATTAATATTAATTTATTGGTAATAATAATTTAAATAATTGAACACAATTATAATTATTTTAAAATTAATATTCTATTTTGCAACTAAAATATAACTTTTATAATTCAATTATTATGGAATTAATATCAACATGCATACATACTAGAAATAATGTTTAATATACTTTTTATTATTTATTCATTATTTTTCAAATTTTTAATTTCAAAAACAAGTTAAATATTTTTTTTTTATTTTATTAAAGAGTTTTCTTAAACAAAAGAAATCCAAATAATGCTATTTGTATATTTTATATAAAGATTTTATTTAGAGAGGTATATGTATAAAGATAACATTATCACTGGGGTCTGTAAAAATGTAATTTTTTTATTTTTTACATTTAAAAATAAGATTGAAATATGTTGAAAAGTTGAAAAAGATTAAATAATATTTTAGAAATTTAAAATAAATGCCTCATTTTATTTCTTAGATTCTTAGTAATATATAAAAAACAAAATTCAACTAAAATCAGGTTTGTGGAAATATATAGAAGAGGTAAAACTTCTCCATTCTATGTACATATTAAATGTAAATACTATATAATTTTTTCAATTCTGAATTTAACAAAAAACGAATGATTAGATTAGCACTATATAGTATTTAATTCATTTAATTGATAATTATGATTAATTCAATGCCAAATGGTGATTTTGTTTTTAATTTGTTGGTAATGATTTTATCATACACCCAGTAACATCTGTCAAAAGTAGAAAGACTGATAAAAATCCGAGCCGAAAAACCTTCTCATATAGAGATATTGATACATACATATATATATATATATTTAGATAATTATATATATATATATTTATATATATAAAAAAAGAAATATAAGGAATAATAAAACATATATTAAAGATAAAATGGCAACTGATAAACATCCACCACCTTTATTTGAAATTGATATTAATACTCTTGAGGAGGAGGAGGAAGAATTATTTAAATCCGTTATGGAGGTATTTAATCAATTATATAAATTAATATTACAAAATATTTAAATGTAATATTTTCTTTTTACTTAAAAAAACATTTTTTTAAAATTTTTCTTCAAACAATGTCTACGTCACATTTATCAATTAAAATTATTAGAATTTATTATATCTCTATCCTTAATCACAATTGAATAATAAAATAATAATAATAATTGAATTATTTCTTATTATAAGATATTTATATATTTTTAAATGAAACTTGAAAAAAAAATTGATAACAATCAATATAAAATAACCCGTCTTTTTAATTGTATATTCTTTAATTACTATTAATTTATTTTCTTTTAATTATATCTTTTATTTAATTATAATTTTTTATACAAAAATTAAATGATTAGTATCTTTTTAATCTTATTTATTGAACTAACAAGGGTTGAACTGTCAAAGGAAAACTCACCACTATATTTTTAACAATTTATATTCATTTATTTTAAATAATTAAAAGAATACTTTATTTATCTTTAACAATATTTATTTTTTCTAAATTAAATCAACTATATTAGTTTATTTTTATTTATCACATTATATGAATTGATTTTTAAAAATATTTTATATTTATTTTAGGAACCTGTAAATATTTTCAGTGGTGGATTACATTTTGTAGAACATCCATTAAATAACTCCAAAGAAGATACCAAAAATGATTTATTCGAGGTGCATTTTATATTTGATTTATATTATTATATTTCATTAATATATTATTATTTAATAAAAATTAACAATTTATGTATTTTTTCTCTTTTTCTTTTTCTCATTGTTTCTTTCTTTAAAGGATGCCCAATCAAGTACAACATCTCCATCAACAATAACAACAACAATTACATCTCATTCTCAAATCAATCTCAATAATAGTAATAATAAAAATAATGGTCTTAATGATCAAGAAGTAATTAATTTTCTTTTTTTTTTGATTGATATTTCCGCTTATATCATAAATCCCCTGTTTGCTATTATATCACCTTTTCATTTTATACTTTAAATATTTTTATTTGAAATTTATTTTTATAGCCAAATGATGAACGTCTCGATACTAATGGCTCATCTAAACTTCAATCTCTTGAGGTTATTTTTGTTTTAATTTATTTAGTCCTTACCATATACAGATATTATATCCAAGTTTCATAATCATATTTTTAATAATAATCCTTCTAATGTCACCTATAAGTATATCTCCCTAATACTTCTTTTGGATATATATCAGTGGTTCCCAAACTTATTTCGCCTAACGCCCTTTTCCTGAAAAAATTTTACTCAGTGCCTCTGGAAATTAATTTTTTTTAAAATTTTAATAGCAATTATACAGAAAGATAAATGTACCAATTCGTAAAACATCGTAAAGAGAAAGGTGTAAATTAAAAACAGTAATATTTGAAATTATGAAACTATTTATTAAATTCAGAAAAAAAGATAATATAATTTTGCCTAAATGCACCCCTCTTTCTCGCTGGATCGCTACAACACCCATTTTGGGAACCACTGATATATATAATTAAAATATCTATAAACAATAAAATATTTTATTATAAAATTTACATTTAAATTACACTTTGTTTCATTAAGGAGGCTATATCTCGTGAAAAATCAGATGGATCTCAAATACTTTCCAAATCTTCCTCACAACAAGAGGTACACGTATTTGATTTTTTTCATAATTTATATAAAATATTTAAACAACAACTCAGTCAATAATTAATTTATTATTTTTTTAATTAAATACAGATTGAAAAAGAAAGTAGTCCACAATTTCTTGAAGTAATCATATCAGAGCCCCAAAAAATTGGTGAAGGAATGGGCGTTTATGTTGCATATAAAGTTACAACTCGCACAAACATGCCCTTATATAAAAAACGACATTTCTCTGTTTTACGTCGGTTTAGTGATTTTCTTGGCTTGCACGATAAACTTGTAGAGAAATATTTAAAAACTGGACGAATTATTCCACCAGCACCTGAAAAAAGTGTCATTGGTAATCAAGATTAATTTTAATAATATTCTTATTTTTCATTATTACATTATATATATATAATTATTTTAATTTTTATTATTTTATTTATTTTATTTTAAAGGGACAACAAAAATCAAAATGTCAAATCAGCCAGAAGGTCAAGGATCATCAGCAGACTTTTTAGAAAAACGTCGAGCATCCCTTGAACGTTATATAAATCGAACAGCACAACATCCAATTTTAAGCGTTGACCCTGATTTTAGAGAATTTCTTGAAGCTGGTATTTATTTTATTTTCATTTTAAATCAATAATTAAAATATTGAAGATATTTTTGTTTAATTTATTATTTTAATTTTTAATTTTTACTATTTAAATAGAAAACTTTTACAATTTTAGTTAGTTTTTTAAATACTATTTGAAAGTTAATTATAATTAAGTAAATTAATTATAATTCAAATGTTTGGTTTAAGGGATATTATTACAATAGTTTAGTGAATTTTAGATCAATTTCACAAATAAAATTCTTAATCGTATTTTGTTTTTCTCAAATAAGAGAACCGATTTAAAAATATTTAAAATTTTAACAATATTTAGGCAATATTCTTTATTTATATAAAAATAATGAAAATTCAATATTTTTTTTTTCTCTCCTTATAAATAGATATGGATTTAGAAATGTATATTTTTTATTATTTTGATTAGATATTGAATTACCCCGAGCTACAAATACGTCCGCCTTAAGTGGTGCTGGAGTTCTTCGTTTATTTAATAAAGTTGGCGAAACAGTTAATAAAATGACATTTAAAATGGATGAAAGTGATCCAGTGAGTTTATATATTTTATACAAATATTTATAAATTTTGAATTTTTATTTAATAATATTTTATTCTAAATTTTTAAATTTAAAAAAATATATTTTCTTTCTTTTTTTATTAAATTTTCATCCAATTTATTTTATTTATTTTTTTTAATGCTTTCTTTTTTGAGGAGCACCAGGTAAATAAATTTAAACAAAAAGGGTTCTTCAACTATTCTTAATTTTTTAAATTTAATTTGAAAAAATTTTCGTAAGAAATGAATAATTAATAAAAATATAAAATATAAAAAACAAATAAATACATTAGAAGTAATATGTATTTGTAACTTAGAATTAAGATAATAATAATAAATTACCAAGAATATCAAAATTGGATAGTCTTTTTTATTAAAAAATTGATTAAAATTCCTATTTTCATTTTTCATATTTTCAACCTTTTTTTAAATATATCTTTGTATTCATAAACTACAATATAAAAAAAATTATATTAATAGGCACATTAGTTTCAATTTATTGAATATTCATTATAAAATAATAATTGAATGATTTGTTCATATAGCATATAGTTTACTATTTCTTTTTGTCATTTTAAATAATATTTTATCGCGAATAACCAAATTTTGATATTTAAAAAAATGAATATATTTTTATAATTTTTACCAATTAAGATTTAATTAAAAAATATAATATAAAACTATAAAGGATTTGTGATAGTTTGAAGAACTCTTGTATAATATATAAATTAGTATATTTACTGAAAATGTTACGGTGGTAGAGTAAAATTTCAACTAAATTTGGTTCAAAAGTAGAGAAACAAATAACTTTCCTGGTGGAAAATATTTGTTAATATACAATCTATTTTTGTTTCATTATTATTATATATTTGGCATTTTATTTGTCACATAATCCATTAAAAAAGTTTTTTCGCCTTTTTTATCACTTTATATATTTATAAAGTTTGTTTTTTCATTTTATTTACTTAAATATGCATGTAATTAGTATTTCTTTATTTTGGTTGTAGGTCTTTCAATCTCTTAAACAAATCTCTTTGCCCAAATGTTTCAACTTTTTTATATATTTCTATTCAATCTTTCATATTTTATTATTTTTTTAGTGGTTTGAAGAGAAAACACAACAAGTAGAAAATTTGGATCAACAATTACGTAAATTGCATTCCAGTGTAGAGAATCTTGTATTGCATCGTAAGGATTTGGCAATTTTAACATCGTCTTTTGCTAAAAGTGCTGCTATGCTTAGCAATTGTGAAGAACATACTTCTTTATCACGTGCTTTATCTCAATTGGCTGAAGTTGAAGAGAAAGTAAAGTTTATTTATATTTTATTGTCCAATATTCATTGTTGTCTCATTGTATTTATTATTATTTATTTAGTTGAAGAGAAAGTTAAGTTAATTCTTGTATATTAAATTAAGGGCTCATATTTAAGTCAATTTTGTCCTATTTTCTTAAAATTTTTGTAAATTTTGTTTTGTGAGGAATTGTATTTGTATATTTTAATATCCACATTATTTGAATATATTAATTAATAGTCACCCTCATCATTTATTCTTAGTTGCTATTTATAATTGCATTTTTCAGGTTGAAGCATTACAAAATGAACAAGCTAATGCCGATTTTTCAATTTTATGTGAATTGCTTAAGGATTATGTAGCTCTTATTGGCGCTATTAAGGTAAAACATATTAAATAATAAATTCAATATTTTTACCAACCGACGATAGTAAGGGAGGTATTGTTTTCACACCAAATTTCACATGTGTAGATTTTTACATATCTCCACGAATCATGCATTTTCTAAACAGAAAAAAGTATTTTTAGCATGATGTCTGTCCGTCCGTCTGTCCGTCCGTATAGATGTGTACAGCCTGAACGGCTCAACCGATTTTGATGAAATTTGGTATATTTACTTAATGCATCAGTGGGATGAATTGATCAACTTTTGGTGCAATTCCGGAAACCGGAAGTGGTAGTATTAGCGATCGACGATAGGAAGGAAAGGGTTATTTTCACACCAAAGGAGATTTTTTTATATATCACCACGAATCATGCACTTTGTATTGGTTTTATCCTCGAGAAAAATCATATTTATTAGTTTTTTCTTGATTTAAAATTATATGACGTCATCCAGCCATTCATGACGTCACAGCCTGGTCTTGCATATATATTATAAATAAAATAAAATTAAAAATGTTTATATTTATTATTTATGTATCCATATCTGTTTTTTATTACATTAATAGATATATTAAAATTATTTGAAATTGTTTCTGTAGCTGGAAATTAATTTATTTCAAACAGTCGGTCGGTTCGGACCTGGCCACAGGTCAACTTATTTAAATTATTCAATTATATAAACAAATTCTAACAATATCAATATATATATACACCCTCCATTCCAAAAGAAACCGAACTATAAAAAAAAATAGTACCACTAATGCCATCTGTTGTAGACGGCTTAGTCCCTCATTGACAACTGGTATAAATTTTATGACATTTGGATGCATACAACAAAAGTTATTGCGTTTCAAATGTCAGTGTGTTTTGTACATCGGTCGGAAAATGAGTTTCAAACAAAGAGCTGCAATTGAATTTTGTGTTAAACTTAGTAAAACTTTTATTGAAACGCACCAAATGCTACAAAATGCATATGGTGATGATTGTCTATCCCGTACGCAAGTTTACGAGTGGTTTGGGCGATTCAAATCGGTTAGAGAGACACTGGATGATGACGAAAGATCAGGCCGTCCCAGAACAGGATCATCGGAAGAAAATATCGAAAAAATATAGAAAATTTTGTTCCAACCGGCCAGACAGTCACTGGAGAGTTTTACTTGGGCGTCATGAAGCGTTTGCTGTCAAGAATTCGTCGTATTCGACCAGAATATAGAGAAATCGGCAGTTGGACTCTTTTGCACGATAATGCACCATCACATCGTTCGCGACTTGTAACTGAATTTTTGGTCAAAAATCACGTTATTCCTTTGCATCATTCGCCCTATTCACCAGATCTGGCTCCGTGCGACTTCTATCTGTTCCCTAAACTGCATTTGACGATGAAAGGAAAGTGGCACGCATCGATTGAAGCCATTGAGAAGGCGACGACCGACGTCCTAAAGACCATTCCAATAAAGGACATGGAGAAGTCGTTTGACAACTTGTTGGAGTGTGCAAATTTGTGTATCGATGCAGAAGAGGAATACATTGATTAATAAAAATGATTTGTTCCAAAAGGTACATTGGTTTTTTGTTTTTTTTTAAAAGTTCGGTTTCCTTTGGAATGGAGGGTGTATATATAGGGTACGTTTGTTTAATAAATATTTCATTATTATGTATAGTTATAACACTATTCATAGATTATTTTTATTAAAAAATGTCTTTAATATATATTTCAAACTGTTTCTATTGAATATATTTATTTTCTGTAATGCCTTTTAGGATAATAATTTTTATTCTAATTTTTATTTTTTAGGAAGTTTTTCATGAACGTGTAAAAGTTTATCAAAATTGGCAACATTCACAACAAATGCTAAATAAAAAACGTGAATTAAAAGCAAAATTTGAATTATCTGGCAAATCAGATAAAGGAAACCAGGCTAATCAAGAAGTAATTGAGGTAATTTGTAATTGATTAATAACATATTTTTACATTCATTTATACATATTCATTGTTTTATATTTTTATATCCATTTCAGAAATTGATTATATATAAATTAATTAATTAAAAAATATTCAATATAATTTAGGTTTTTTTTAACTATTATTTAATTAATCTTAACATAATGAATTATTAATGATGTGAGCTTTCCATCCCCATTATATTTAAACACAATGCTTAACTTATTTATTTAATTTTCAAAATAATAAATATTCAAACTTTATATCTATAAAATTATATTTTTAAATAATTTAAAGTTTATAATTATTTATAGTCATTATATTAGGTTTTTTCTAGGAATTATTATGGATATTTAATTGATTTATTTATGTTTTTTAGTGGGAGGCAAAAGTAGAAAGAGGTCAAGAAGAATTTGATAATATATCAAAAATGATAAAAAAAGAAATGGAACGATTTGAAGTTAATCGTGTAAAGGATTTCAAACAAATAATTATACAATATTTGGAAAATTTAATGAGCAATCAACAACAGGTAATATTTTAAATATGAACAAAATGTGATGCTCAAACACTACTTGATTTTACTTAATTTCTATTTTATCAAAAGAAAAATCTTCTTTAAACATAAATTTAAAGACATTATTTTTAATTTTCAAACAAAATTACAATTACTAAAACTCTTCTTAATACAGCTAAACTATATAATATTTTTTATTTTGTTTCAGTTAATAAAATATTGGGAAACATTTTTACCAGAAGCCAAAGCAATTGCATAATTTTATTAAATTTGAATAATAAGGAAAAGATGAAATAAAAATCAAAATTAAATAAATACTCAATTCTTTCTTTGTTGAAATAAATATAAATAATTTTGTAAGAATATCAATTTTAATTACCTATTATATTTAAATAATTACACTATAAATCAATTCAATCCATTCCTTTGAAAAAATCGTATATATATTTATATACACATTATATAAAATAAATAAATATATAGATCATTTTAACATTCCATAATTTTTTTTTGGCTAATAATAAATATAAATATAAAGAAAATAATGGAATGTTTAATATTATAATTATTACTTTTATTATTATTTTTATTATATTTTCAAATTTTAATGCATATATAAATATATCTATATCTATATATATATATGTGTGTAATATGTAGGTATATATATGAATATATAATATATTTTATGTTATTATTTTAATAACTTTAAAAAACAAATAAAATTTAAATTAAAAACATGACATTATCTTTTATTTCACTTTGTTTATTTTTTTTAAACCTTTTTTTAAAAAAAAAACTAAACTTAAATTAAAAAAACATTTATTTTATGAACATTTCAATTTTTAAGCCCTAATGACATTCGAAACCTACTGAGGAAAAGTATATCTATTCGAAAAGTTGTTTGGTTTCTATAAATGTATAGGCGGGAATATAAGTATCGATACTAGCAACTATCATATGAATATGAATTTTAATAAAAACAACATCTCAGAATTGGAAAGGATGACTAAAAAAGTCATATCCATCTGGATCAAAATAAATAATAAATAATTAACAAAATTATTACTCATTAAATAAAACATAAATTAGAAACCTTAATCGTTCTTCAACCTTTTTAAAATAGAAAAACGTTGGTGTATAAAACAAAAGTGGTAGGTTACAAAGTATTAATTTCATATTCATTGTCGGAAATTTTTCACTTAAAATATAGTAATAATTAATAATTGAGTAAATAAACTAAATAGAAAAACCCAGATAATTTCAATTTAAGTTTAAAAATTTTTTTTTTATACTTTATATATTATATATAATAATGTTATTTGGAAATTAATTTATGCCGGTTCTGAGCCATTTTTTAATTTATATTTCTTATTTCTATTTTACTTTGAAATAAATAACTGAATTATGCACATTTAGTTTATTTTCGATCTTCCGAATAAATCGAGGGGGGGTAGGTTTAATCAAATAATTTTAATTTTTAATGATAATATAAATTCAGAAAATTGATAACCAAATTTAAAACAAAATTAAGCCATAAAAATATGTTCATAAAATAATGAATTTTCTTTTATAAAAAATTTACTTTTTTCATTAAATTTTATTTCCCTATTTTGGAATGAAAAAAAGATTAATATAAATTCTATAATGATAAAAATCAGCCTTTCACTTCATTATGATTCATTATTAAATAATAGTAATAACAAATGATATATTTACGTAGACAATTAGAGAGAAATTTAAAGTTAAATTAAGATTATTATTATTCTACATTGTCTAGAATGAATTCATTATATATACATATATGAGTAATTCTATTTTAATTCTATTTTAATTAGAATAGAAATTGATAATATAGATAAAAGATAATTTTGGTATTATTGTATTTTGGTTTTTCTAAATTGATTTAAAGATTTAAAATGAATCCAATTATTGAACAAGAATATAAAATAAATGTTTTTAAAATTTTATAAGTTTTAAGGCATAAAAATGTCATTCCTTAATTTGCATGGTTATAAGAATTCCTACATTCATTAATGAACAATTATTGAAAATTTCGTTTTGATATTAAATTAAAATTTTAATTAATTATTATTTTTTTTATTGTTATATATTTCATTAATAATTTTATATATAATATATTTCTGAATTATATAAAAAATTCGTTTAGACAATAACACGTTTTATTTAATAATTAACTGTTTCTTTTTATAACGCTTGATATTGATCGAAATAAAATTTTATAAATTTCAATTTATATGATTCAGTATTCCGTAAATTATCTGTTTAATTATATAATAGAAATAACTTATGCATAATAATGAATATTTAATGCGTTTATTTTTTTTTTTTTTAATAAATATTAATTTATTTTTTTTATATTATTTTTTCTATATTATAAATTTAAATATATAATCATTTTCGTGTGCAACATTTGATTATAACTGTTTTTTAAAACATGATTATTTTATTTTTAAATTTATTTTGAACTACACAAAAAGCAGGCATTTGTAAAGGCATATTTGAAATTTACTATATTTGTAGAAATAAATTTATTTTATTTTATTTTTTAAAATTGCAGTTATGTATGTAACGACATTAATTATCATTGGTCAATTGATTTTCTTGTAAAGTAACTTCTTATCTATTTTATTCACCTAATTTGGGTTAAATGGTCCTTTTATAAGATTTATAGTAACCGATTTTCGAATACCTAGATTATCTAAAAATTAAATTTTACTCCATAAAATACTAAATTACTGTATTCAATAAAAATAATATTATTAGAATTAAATATATTGAATTGTTAATACTACTTGTTTAATATTGTTGTAATAATATACGAGGTTAGTTCAAAAGAAAAGGGAAATGTGAATTTTCGCGGGCTGTGTAGATTCGATTATCGATTTTGTTTTTTTTTGTTATGTTGGTACACATATGTTTCTCATATGTTAACATTATCAACCATTTTAGATTAGTAAGTAGTTTGTTTTTGACAACTGAAAATGTTAGTCACATTTTTGTGTGTAACGATTTTTTAAAGAATCTGTATTAAATTTTAAGAAGAAGAAGAAGCGTTAAGAATGGAATAAAATGCTCCTACGCACTTAAAATGTTAACTGTGGCATTCGGCGAGTTTACTTTGTTTCAAAAAAATGTTTATAAGTGGTACAAGCACTTTAAAAAAGCATGCCAAGTTCGATTAAATGTGAAGGTTTTGCTCAGTGTTTTTTTCGTTTACAATGGCGTGGTGCATCATGAGTTCTTGCCTACAGGTCGTACTGTTAATAATGAATACTAGAAGGAAGTTATGCAACGTGAAGTAATACGGCTCAAATGATCGGAATTGTGGAAAACATATCATCGATTCCGCATCACGATAATGTACCAGCTCACACATCATTGCTTGTTCGTGATTTTTTTGCCAAACACAACACCGTAATCATGCATCAACCACCATATTCACCAGATTTGGCTCCATGCGACTTTTTCTTATTCCCAAAACTAAAGAGACCAATGAAAGGAAAGCGTTTTGCCACACTTGATGAGATAAAGCTGATGGCCATACCAAAAAGCCCATTTCAAGAGTGTTTCGACGATTGTAAGAAGAGCTGGCATAAGTGCATTATATCTGAGGAGAATTACTTTGAAGGGGACAAAATGGATATTGATGAATAAATAAATACTTTTCGAAATAATTCAAAACTTACCTTTTCTTTTGACAAATTTCGTAATTTATTTATTTATGAATTTATTATCCGTGGCTAGAATGGGAGAGGAAAGAATGGCGAAAAATATATTGGGGGGGAGACCGAGTGGGAAATGCCCGCTTGGAAGACCGAGGACGCGGTGGGTGGATAATGTAGGAGGGGACGTGAGAGAGATGGGAGAGGATAGGGATTGGAGGATTGTGGCTCAGAATCTGGATACTTGGAGAAGTGTGGTTGCTGCGGCCAAGAACTTTCGAGTTCCGTAGAGCCAGAGATAGATAGATAGATTAATTAATTATCCTGTATTTCAGATTATACCAATTATATATATTTATATACATATTTAATTATAAAATTAATTATTATATATTATTATTATTATTATTATTATTATTATTATATTATATTATTTTTAATTTGTCCCGAATTAGAAATAAGTAAAAATATTAATGCATTGTATTAAAATAAATTTGAATATTTGATTAAATTTGAATTGTAAATTTTAAAAATGAATATTACTCGAAACATGGTAACTTTAATTTTGCTATCATATTATAAGGATTCAAAAAAACTTCTCTATTACCTATTTATTAGATTTATTTTAGTTGTAAGATATATAAATAGATATATATTCAGGGAATGAATATTTTTATATATCTCTCTAGTCAAAATATTGTTCATGTTTAATTTAAACAAAGATTTTTAGGGAAATTTATATAATAGGATTTTTTTTATATTTTAGCGCACATTATACATCAAATGAAAGGTAACCAATGACAGGTGAGATTTTATCATCCCCACCATTATTCCTAACTCCTAATTGTGGTTTTTCAACACCAAGCAAGTCACGTTGACCTCATGACATCTTTTTATATACAATTCCCCTTCATAAAAGTATGACCAGGCATAAATAGTTTCCATAGGCATTCAATCCGACGATCAACAGCAGTCAACATCAAAACCATACCTTTTTGACAGCTGTTGACGTTGACATTTTTCAGGACATTATTTGTTTAATAGGCCTTTACTACTTTGTAATATAATAGTAATAATAATAATAATAATTCCAAGTTAATTTATTAATTAAAATATAATAAATAAAATGTCAGGTTATTTCAATTGGGTTTATTCTATTTGGAACATGGTTATTGCCTTCTATAATTTAATACGTAAGTATACAATTATTTTATTTATTTTTATTATTATTTATAACAAATATCTATATAAATTTAATCAAATATGCATTTTAATTTAATAAATTTAAATGAATTTATATCAATATTATGATTTTTTTTATCCAAATAATAATATTAATTAATATTTAATAAATAATAATTAATTATAATTAATAATAATAAAACAGAATAAATTTTAAATAATTATAATAAAAAATAAATGTTCCATTCAAATTATATATCTATTCCAAATTACAATAATTATCATTTTTCATTATTATTAATAAATTTAAATAACTCAATGAATGCAGAAATATAAATTCTATTTATTTATTATATATTTATTTTTTTATTAGTAAATTATTTTGATAACTTATCATAAAAAATTATTTATAACTTATATTGTTTATATATCTGTGTTTTAAAACTATTCTTATAAGTTTATATATCTATATTAAATAAAATAAATACATAAATGCATTTTCCTTATTAATCAATCTTCGTCATTTTTTTTTATTTTGAGTTTTTTTATTAATTAATAATTTATTAAATTATGTAATTTTTAAAATAATCATTAATATAATAGAGCCAGACAATGGTAAAATAGAAATATAATAATAATAAAAACAATACAAAAGATAATTTCAATTATTTCATTATTCATTAATACATGAATATATAAAAGACAATTATAGTGAATTTTTATATGGTATAGAAATAGAAATATCATTAAACTTCTTTTTTTATA
The DNA here is from genome assembly GCA_963082975.1 of Labia minor. NCBI lineage: Eukaryota > Metazoa > Arthropoda > Insecta > Dermaptera > Spongiphoridae > Labia > Labia minor. Next base: position 58,306,528 of record OY720346.1, read on the forward strand.
TTGCAACAATCTTTCAATTATAATTTTAAATAATTTTCAATTTGTACATTATCATGATTTTCTTATTAATTATAATATATAAAATTATTCTGTTTTACTATTTAGTATTTTCAAAAATCAGTAAGCAATAAATCAATTCTGAAATGTAATTTAATAATTTAATAAATTCAATTGAAATGTCATCTACCCATTGTTGTTAGGGAATTTTAGACAAAAGTAACTAAATTGAGTCTCACGTTATGAAACAAAAGCATTCTAATCATATATATATATATATATATATATATATATACTTCGGTTTGTCTACTCATTGCTTAGAATTTAAAAAATACATTACATTTCATGACCTGGTTAATCCAAATCTAACTTTAGAATTTTTCATATCTGGCTTTATATCTCTGCGGGAGATTGTAAAGCTACATACTCAAATTTGGAAGGCTATGATACCACAGTATTCTTATCCCTATTTGAACATAAGCTGTAAATAATACAAAAAAAAAAATGAAGTTTTAAAAATTTATGTAAAGCTCAGCATTTTTCACCCAACTCATTGAATCTTACCATGCATATTTGACAATAAATATAAAAATATTTTAACAATTTAAATACAAGATATAATTTTAATTTTAATTTTTAATATTCATATAAAGAGATAATTTCAATTATTAAATTTATCCTTTTTTAATTAATTTATTAAAATTATTAGATTGTGAATTTATTAAATTATTTTTATTTTATTTGTATATTTCTAATTTTCTATTTGTAGGTATATAGAAGGATAAACATTTTATCAATATCTAATCAAAAAAAAAAGTTTTTTTTTTAGTTTTTTATTAATACTTGAATATTAAAATGCATGTTTTTTAAAACTCAACTATTATTTAATATTATTATTTTATATATTTTACATATTTTTTTTTAATTTTTCCCTTATAAAATTAAATGAATTTTTAAATTCGTTATAAATTCAAATTATTTTATTCGATAAGTTTACTAAATGTTAAATCGAAGTCGATAAAAGAAATAGAATATATCTATTCTAACACCTTTAGGGTATATTGTGTACGATCAAAAATTGATTAGACAATTTTAGAAAAAAAAAATTTAAATAAATTTTACAAAAATTCAATACAATACAATAAATTTATCAAAAAGTTTTTTTTCGTAATTCATTATTTATAATTATTCAATTATATAAATAATAAAATATTCAATTGAAAATATAAATTAAATAAAAATTTTTTGACTATCTATTAGCAACTATAAAATTTGAAAAATTAGTCCATGTATAAGTTAAAAATATAATATATTAAATGTAACTATTCTAAAAAAGTTTAGAATAAAATATAAATTATATTTAATGAACGGATATTAAAAGTTAATTATTTTAGAAAATAATCTTATAATAATTATTCGTATAGTTGTAATTATTTATTAAATCTCTAAGGAAAGTGTTCTATTATAAATTTTGAAATTCAGCTGCCATGCCGTCTTTCAACCTAGTGGTCCCGGGTTTACAGGCTCGACAAGGAAATGTTTCTTCTAGTTAGGACCTATGAGAACGATTTCCACCCAGCCTACGTGATTAAAATTGGGAAGCTAATTAAACTTGAAATGTTAGCAAATTAAGATGAAGGTTTTGAGAATGAGTTGTACTTATCATACAAAACCTCTGCTAGGCATCTCCAGAGTGAAGAGACACACTCTTTTCATAGGATGTACAAAAGTGAGAGATTTTCTTGGAATTTGGATAAATACATTGGTTTGAAATAGAAGACGAATTATAAATTTCTTCTAATATTATTAGAATATCAATACAAATTCAGGCCAAATAGATAGAAACTTATTTGTGGTGAGACCAATTGGAAGTCGACCGATAAATAGATAATATTGAAAAATATTATTCAAATAATTTAAGAGTATTTATTTCTACATATTTTATGTTTCAAATTCTTTTTGACTAATTGTAAATAAAAATATATTTATATATTTTTAATAATTATATATTCTTATTTGAAATACAAATTTTAAAACAAGTAGATACAATCGTGATTTTAAATCCTTTATAAATGCAAATAAAAATTAATACTTTTATTACCTTTTAAAATACTAGAGAGAGAGAGAGAGAGAGGAGTTTACATTTGTTAAATTCTACCTAATATTTAAGATTTATTTAATGATTTAATATATCGTTATATTAACACTACATTATTTTTTTTATTGACTTAATGTTTAAAATTACATTAATTTAATTATTATTGATTATTTAAATATTTAAAGATTTTTCAAAAATAAATTTTTACTTTAAAAAACATTTTATTAAAATATTTAAGATTCTTTTGTATGAAGAAGATGATGGCGTTAAAGAGAAATTTTCTATTCAAAATAAGGAAAATTTCTACGAATATTTAAATATTTTACAGGAAGAATCTACTTTTTAGTTTTATTTTGTTTATATTTGATTTCTATTTTATTTTTATATTTTTAAATACATCTATTAATCATTAGATTAATCATTAGATCACATACCTTTATGAATATTATAGAATCATATTGAAATGTTATTTTTGGATTTACCGTAATGAAATTCAATTTATATGAATATTTACAAAGTCAGCCATAATCATTTGTCGATATCATTACCTATATTCTTAACTATTATATATATCTATATATCTATATATAGATTTGATAATTACAATAATAATTGAAAATTCTTAATAAAAACAATCAATATTTCCCTAGAAAAATTACTTGAAGATTGATATATCTATCTTTTGCATTCAATTTTTATTTAAATTTAGTGTTTTAATATATAAAATATAATAATTGTATCAAATTGTTTTATTGAATTATTTTTAAACAAATTAAATAATTTATCGGTTATTTTTTTTTGATAAATTTTGACTCTAAAATCACAAATGACTAATATACCAATATATTTCAATAAATAAATAAAAATACATATTCTATTTGTATCGATATGTATAATATATATTTATACTAAGGCAAAATATATATATTTTGGATGAGTTGTATGTCTTTGGGTATAAAAGAGTGAATGTCTTCTATTTGTGCTACTTTCTCAATCGTTAATTTTCAAATGATTTGGCACGATTCTAGTCTTTTCCTTTTTTTCTCTTTCTCTCTTTTATCCTTACAGCTTCGATGAATTTCATTGCATATACTGCATTGCCGGTTTTGTACTAAAAATTCACTTATAAAAATAAAATAATTATATAGACAATATTCATCGATTACAAATGACATTGGAGGTAAAATTAAAAAAAAATAATATTCTTTTTTCAATTTGCTTCTCACTCATTTCCATAACGTCATCATTTAATAATTTAATAATATTAACATTAAAAATAAATAAAGATATATTATTATCTTTATTATTATAATTCCTTATTGTTTTTTGAAAATTATAAAATGTATTTATATATTAAATAAAAGCAAATTTAACAATAAATGTATTTATTTATTTATTATTCACTATTTATAACTTCTAGATGAAATTTATTATATTCTATATAATATTTTTTCAATTTATATACAATTTAATTTATTTTTTATTAATATCACATCACAAAAGAGAATTTATTAAACATTAAACATAATAAATAAAAACAATACCTTCTTATCGTCGGTCTGTAAAAAGAAACTTTTTAATAAAATCTACCCAATTTAAAAAAAAAAAAAAATTCAAACAATTCCTTTGTATCATTTGTCAAAAAAATCATGTTTTAATTTTTATAGTTATAATCAATAGATCATTTTTGCACTTAAAATATAGTTGTAATTAATAATTAAAGTTTGAAAAATATTTTTGAGTTCATAAAACACTAAAATAATAATTTTTGTTTTTTTTATTAGACATTGATAAAATTTATAGTCTGTACAAAAGAAAAATATTCAAATAAAATAAGAATAATTAAAAAAAAAAATTTAAGATAAATATCATCTAAATATTTGAGTAAATTAATTAAAATGAGAATTTTTTAAATAAATTAAATTATTGATATGAGATATATTTGAATATTAGATTAAAAATTAAAATATTATAATAATTCTTTGTACTTTTGATAGAATTATTTTTTATATTCATTGTCGTGAAGATTGTTGGATATGCCAACGATTTTGTAACATCTAGAATCTAGAAATTATATACAAATACACACCTAGATTCTAGATGTGTATTTGCGTATTTAGATTTATATGTATGTATATTGTTACCTAATAAATAAATCATCAAAAAATATTTATATATCTTTCTTTTATATTTATACGGGGTCGCCAGGAAACTCGCAATCATAAATGGGGTCGCGAATGAAAAAAGTTTAAGAAGCCCTGGTTTAGATAAAAACCTTAATACCTATATCTATAGAATATAGATATATATTTAGTATATTTAGTATTTATCTTTTTATAATGTAGATAACATAGTAACAATTTTGAAAAAAAGGAAAGAATAAAGAAAATAACTAAATTAAAAACTAAATGAGATAACAGAACCATTATATTATTATGAATTTAAACAATGGTATCATAAAATATAGAAAAATTCAAATAATTATTGTAAGTTACATTGTTACTTTTTCGTTCCTAATATAATAAGGTAAAGTTTTAAAAAAGTTCATACATTTTATAAAATTCCTTCGATATAATATATAATAGATTTGATATAAATAAATTAAATTTTAGGTATTCATCTTCTTCAATATGTATCATAATTCAGTCTGAGCTCTCCCAAATTTTCTATTATAATAACTGTAACACATTGTATTTAATGATGTTTATTCTCTCACTAATGATCTTAATATCAACTTCCATATCTTGTAGAGCTTATTTAAAGATTTTATCCAATATATTGATAATATATATTTATCTTTTTTTTCCCATAATTGATCTTAGCCAATCTTTATCATTCTCCAGAGTGATATACACTGTTAAATAGTTTTATCACTAGATTGATGTTAACATTAATCAATTTTACCATTTCTGTTCGAATTTCATCTATTCCCACTTCTTTTCTATATTTTTGAGATCGAGAACAGATATTTTCAGATGAATTTTGTTTCTTTTTCAATTAGTATTAATTTTCTCTTAAGACTCAAGCACACATAAAGGAGCCTGTTGCGGATAGAAGCGATACAAGACCAAATTAGTCAGCTGTGGTTATATTATACAATGTTGCATCGGTTCTTACCGACAGAACCAAATACGGTAGTTCAAAAATAAAACTTTTCTAATGATCAACCACTTCTTTCTGTAAATATTAGTGACCATACTGAATTATTAATTTATATAATACTATATATTTTATAGTATTTACTAATTTTAAAAAAATATTTTATTCCAAATAACATTATGAAACAAGCAAGGGTCGAAAATTGCTTCCCATCGCGCCAAGGACATTCATAAATAAATGCAACTTCCTTTAGTTTTTTGGAATATATTAAATATGTTGATTATCGTCATTAGATTCTTCAGTTCACCGTCATACTTTTTTAATTTATTTTTTATTTTATTTTCCAGTACTTTAAACCTGATTATAGATGGCTAATCTTCTCTATCCCATCAGCTTAATTATATCTGCCTTTTTTCCCTTCTGATTTTTTTGTGTGATGCAGTGATAATTTTATTGATATGAGTATCATTTACTCTCATTAATCAATTTCATTGGAAATATTTATATTTTTAATTTTTTGAGTATTTTATTAACTACTCTACTAACTTAAATCATCTAATCACTTCATTCTTATCAATTTCTGGCGAGAATTATTTATAATAAATTTTATTAAAAATAATTTTTAATTCAAGAGTGAAAAAAATATAAAATTTGGTGTAATTATAATTAAAATGGATTTTTTTTTTTTGTAGATTCTGGTGGTCTTTGTATTCCCAACCAAGAATTAATTTTTGAAGATGAACGAAAAGAACAAGAAGAGGAGGAAGAACAGAGGAGGCAGGAGGCAGAGAACGAAGCAAAGAGAATGAGATCAACGTTGCAAAGCAGAAAAGTAAAATAAACTTGTGATGAAAAAAAAAATAATTGATAAAAAAAAAGACTATTTATTTTGTTATAAATAATTCAATATATTTATAAATAAATAATAAAATAAAAAGTAGGTAATGGAATATAAAATAGAAATGAAAATTGATATTCTTTTAAATAATATATATATTCAATATTTTAGAAATATATATTTATATAATAATCTGCACTTTTTTGTCACTAAAATGTCATTTATATGGATTTAATTTTATATATATATATGTAGTGCCCCACACATATATATATTTATAAGGTGAATGAATATCTATATCTATATCTATATCTATATATATATATATATATATATATATTCATTCGAAGGAGAGCAAACAACTTTTACCAATGTATGATGCCTTAATTGGATTATAACGATGTACAATTTCCGCCCAGAACAAAACGTAGATAACTTACAGTTTAGATGAAATATCATCTAGTAAATTTATAACGGTTTCTAAAACAATAAATATTATAATCAATAAATTGTTAATTTATTGAAAATTATTTAAATTTAATTGAGTATTGTGTACATTTTGAAGGTAATTCGACTCATATAAAAAAAAAATATATATAGACATACTATACTTAGTGGCGAATATAGATTTTTTGGGAGGAGACAAGAGTGGACAAAAACTACAAAACTATTTGTAATATTTCTCTTAACCTTTCTATTTTATTTTACAATAGTGAAATTATTTAATTTATATAGTATATTGTGGACATATTATTGATTTATTCATTATAATTATTCAGATTAGTTAATATTTTCTTATTTTTCTCATTACGGGGGGGGGGGGGGGGAGTATTTTACTTATTTTAAATAGAAAAGCGAATAAGTATCAAAAATAAAAATTAATCACTATTAATGTACAATAAATGAGAAATTGAAATATATAATTAATATATTTAATATTATATACTATATATATATATATCTTCTTAAAAGAATATTAATTTTTTATATATTATTATTGTATAAGAAGTGCAATTATTGTCTAGTTAAAGTATATTATTTATTTTATATATATATAATTTGTATAAAATATAAGTATATTTTATATATATTAAACAAAATTTAAAAATAAAAATGACATCTATTTATTTACTTACCTTGAAAAATTCCCTTTAAAATTATTTTCTTAGCGTATTTGTACAACAAAATGATTAATTTTTTCAGAAAATATTTACAAAAGTTGTTAATAGAATATATCAATATGTATGAAAAATCTATTATATATTTATCCAACATTGCTTTGAAAAAATGTAATTTTTTAAAGTTATTTTTTTTTAGTCTAGTAATAAAAATTTTTGAATACATATTTATTGCATAAGATATTTGATTTTATGCAATAAATATGTATATAAATAGTCCTCAATAGATAAATGCAAAATTTTACACGATAAAAGAAGAAGATTAGTAAAAAAAAAGCTTTTCAATTAGTATATTATTATAATTTTCCATTCTCAAAGAATATTATGATATACATAAAATTTAATAAATTAATTTTATTTATTCTAAAGTTTATTTTCTAATTTTTTTATTAATAGCCATTTCATTTTTTAAATAAGAATACATTAAATCAATATTGAGTCATGTTCTCAATAGATGGCAGTGTAATATCTTTAACGTTACATGATGTAATACAGCCTACATTTAAAAAAATATTTATAATTATTTAAATAAGTTTTAACGAAATTGGAAGTAAATAATTGAAAATTATTTTATAGAGCTAGATTAGGGTTCTATATTATTAAGTAAAGACTTTATTCAAAATAAAAAAATTTTCAATTTAATAAAACAAAGAAAGAAAAATAAACATATATTGATAATAAATAGTCCTCAATAGATAAATGCAAAATTTTACACGATAAAAGAAGATTAGTAAAAAAAAAGCTTTTCAATTAGTATATTATTATAATATATATTATTACATACTATGTAATAAAATTAATATAAAATTCAAATTTATAATACAAAATTACAAATTTTTATTTGAATCATTAAAATACACTATATTTTCTTATACTTAGATTCACAAATATTTTATGCAAACAATAATGAATCCTAAACTAAATTTTCCGATTTATAAATTTTTGTTAATATTTAATATGGATATAATTCTTAAATTATAGAAAATATAATTCTTCTACTTCTTTTATATAAAAATATTTGTTGAATCCGAATTAGAAGAAAAATTTTTCAATTTTCATTTTTATTTTATTAGATGTTATTTTTGTTAGAATTTATTTCTAGCCCATTATATTATTAATTCATTTTGTAAAATAATTGATTAATTACAAAATTGGTAACAAAAAAAATATTAATAATTTCTCTATTGCTCTTTCATTTTCATATTTATTAATTAATGATGAATTTAATTTAATCAGTGATGATTTTAATAATGTCTAAAAAAAATATATAATTTCAAATAAAAATCATACAAATATAACTTTTAATATATAGTTCCACAAAAAGGTAATATTTAATCTATGAAATTGTTACCGTTTATTCCACTTTACCGTTTAACCCGCCATTAAGTTTAGTTAAATACTACTAAATACCAACAATATAATTAACTATATTAACATACAAAAATTGATGGTTTAATCTACATATTTTTATTCTGGAAAAAATTAGTTGATTAATAATAATAATATAAACATGTATGTATATTCAACGTCAAATTTATAATTTTTGTTCTTAAATAAATAACAAATAAATAAAGTTTTAAATAAATTCAACATTAAGTGTAATATTTATCTTTTTGCATCATTCTTTTAAACCTGATTGTGTTTTCTCTATCATTAAAATGCAATTGACTCTCTTAATGATATTTTAATATAATACCTATATAATATCTCTCTCATTCTCTCCTTTTCTCTCTCTCTCTCTCTCTCACACTATATATATATATATATGTATATTAGTATATTATAGATTAAAAATATATATGAATGTATAATAAAGAAATTCTTCTAATGCTTGTGCACGTGACTGCGGATATATGACGTCACGCCGACGTCGCAGAAAGCGCCTAAACGATTAAATTCACTACCCCTACTCTTTCTCCTACATTTTCAACCCTCTCTTTTTCTTCAATCTATACATATACTATCAAAATCATATTTGTTGTTCTTGTTGCTTGCTCATACTAATACCATATGAATATTTACAATATTTTTTAAGCAACTCAATAAATTAACTATTAACCAAAGAAATCTCATCAAATATATATACTTCCATTTTTATTATTATTAGGTACTTATTATTTTTCAAATGTATCTAAGCAATATATATATATATATATATTATATTATATTGTGTATTGTATTTTTATATACTAAATCATATTAATTAACATCAAAATTAATAATAAACAAAATTTAATTTTAGTTAATTAATTCATATTGAAGATTAAATAAACCCAATTACATATTTATATTTTATTTAATTAATTAATAAATAGCTATATATATTTATTTATTGATTAACTATTTTATTGTTTAATAGAAGCTAATCCCTCTCATTCACTCTTTCAACTACTATCATATCTATCAAATTGAGAGATCAACAGGTTTATTAAAATCCCTCACAATATCTTCCTATACCCCATTCTCATGCCCTTCCGTTTTTTTTTATATATCAAAATTCCCTCCTAACCCTTTTATTATTTCATATTCGTTTTTTTTCTTTTTCACTTCTATTATCTACTTTAGAAATATGTCAACCTCATATAACTAACTACTCTCTTCTTTATAAAAGGAATTTTTTTTGTCCATTTTTGTAGCCAGTTTGACCTTATATTAAAAAATAGAGTTTCGGAGTTATAGCCAATATTCTAAAGGATTAAATCTTCATAATACGTATTAATCTTTTCTCCTAGGAACTAAAATCATTATTATATTATAGAATAACATACTTATCTATATATATAAAGGAGAGTGTTTGTATGTATGTATGTATGTAATTTGTTTACTTTTGCTGTCATAGAAACAAACAAAAAAGAATTCCCAATCAAAGAATTATTATAATATTGAATCAATTAAATAATTTATTCTAAAAGTTCTCATTTTAATTAATATAATAAAATATTTAAATCATATTTAACTTAAATTATTTTGTATTTATTCTTTCTATATTTGAATACTTTTTTTATTTTAAGGGAGGGAATTAACTATGATCTAAAAAAATTAATAAATGAAATTAATAATAAAAAATCAAATAAATCCATTAATTTAAATTAATACTATTAATGAATGTATATATTATTAATTTATCTTTAGTTTTAATCAATACTTTTATACCGTTAATTTTTATAAATTAATTTTTATAAATTGTCTCAAGTCTAACTGCATTTTCTCAAATTTTATTATAATTAAAAATATTCAATAAAAATCAAGCAATGAAATTAAAATATCGAAATGAAATGATCAAGAAATATTATACTCTATTATAACATATACAATACTTATAAACTATAGGCGGAGGAAATATTAGACGATATCATTGCTGGTTCAGGCCAAATCGATCAACATTAATTAAGATATTTTCATTATGACAGATATTAAAAAAACCGCGAATTCAATATCTCTGTTCACTAATTATTTGTAGACTTTAGTAAAACCTACGCATGACTCAATAGATCTGGATAAACTTTTTCAAATTTTGATCTTAAAATTTATCTTGAAGGTAGTAAAGAAAGAATAAGATGCGGAAATCAATTGTAAAATATTAGGTGACCCAGACGACTTAAATATAATAGCAGATTCGGCAATTGCAATTACAGATAGCGAGGAAAAATTAATGGAGGTAGGAAAAGAGATGAGGTTTGAAATTAATTATTTAGAAACAAACAGGAGCAGTATTAACATACAAAATGTAGAATTTGAATATGTAGAAAAATTGAATGTAATCACAAAGGATAATAATATTGAGAAGAATTTAAATCGAAGTTGCAATCGGGAAACGCCTGTTATCATGCAGTAAAGAGGCTTATCTCATCAAAATTATTATAAAAGGGAATGAAAATTAAAATATATAAAACAATTATTTTGTCTGTTGTATTATATGAGTGTGAGACATGGTCTATGATCTTAGGAGATGAGAGTGGATTCAGAGTATTTGAGAATAGGATTCTCCCCAGCATTTATGGGCCAAAGAAAGATGAGTACATCAGGGAATGACGTACGAGAGATGGAACAGAGGCTCAGGATAAGGACACTTGGAGAAATGTGGTTGTAGCTGCCAAGAACTTTCGAGTATATAGATATAACATATTCAATAATAATATATATAATTAATTTACTAAATAAATTAAAATATATTTTAAATAATCACACAATAAGAAATGAATGTTTTATGTTATAGATTGTTTGAAACAAAATGGATGAAAACCTTTTACTACTTTCAACCAAATACTATGTACCACTCGGGGGTACAGGGGGCGGAGCCCCCGTCTAGATGTGAAGAGCGACGAAGGAGCTCTGAGCAGCTAGTTATATATAATTATAAGATTAGAGATCTATAATGTATTTTTGTATATATATATATATTTATAGGGCTTTTATAACTATAATATTATTATATTAATAATTTAAATAAATAAAAATTTATTCTTTTTTGTATTTTTTCTATTTCTATTTTTAGATATACATGGGTTTTTAATAAAAAAAATTTAATTCCTGTAACGTTAAATTTTTGTTTTTTTGTTTTTTTTTCTTTTGTTTTTTTTTTTCTTGTAAATCCTTTACACCAAATAGGATAGAGATATACCTGGTTTTATATATAATCTCTTTAATTAATTAATTTAATTAAATTATTTTAATAATAATATACTAATGTATTATTAATGTAGTTTTCTTTCTTTTGGTTTTCGAAAAATTTGAAATTTCTATTTTTAAACAATATACCAGGTTATCACAAAAGAATCGTGCGGTTTTGAATATGATTTAAATCATAGGTTCCTAAACTGTTTTGTGTCGTAGACCCCTTGCCATGTTTTTCGGTTTTGGGTAGAACCCCTAAATTGATTTTTACCTTTTGAAAAATCAAAAATGTTTTAAGAGCCATGTCGGAAAAACAATTTACCTTTTTTTTAAGAGCCATATTTAATTCTAAGATAGTATAATGTAAGTAAATAGTCTTGAGATCCACTATAGTAGACCCCCATTTTCATTTTATTGACCCCCAAATTTTTTATTCGCTGCCGTAGACCCCTTTTAGGCTACCATAGACCTCTAGGGGTCGATATAGACCACTTTGGGAACCTCTGATTTAAATGATAACAGAATTACTTACAGGTTGTTTTTTTTATTTCTAGAATTTGTTGTCTCAAACAGATTTTCTACATAATTAATAAATTTCATATGTGCGCCTTTAGTCGCTTGACAAATGTCCAAATGATATGCAACTTTTTAGTTAACATTTGGTTGTCAGTGAGTGCTTCATTAATCCTGTTTTTTAAGTGGTTTAGGTCTCTAAACAACGCTTTTGATGTACCTCTCAAGAAAAAATCTTAAGGTGTCATTGAACCCGGTTGCTTTGAACGAAAAAATTGAAGATCGATTGATAGGGCGGCAATGCCCTATTCTTTGACCTCCTAGGAGTCCAGACATATAACACCTTGCGAATTTTTCTTGTGCATATATAGTGACGGAAAAAAGTAAACTCCAGGGTGGGACTGTTGCCGGGCAATCATCCGGTGCCGACAACAGCGCCACCATGGCGTTTACTTTTTTCCATCATTGTACATCAAAAACGTTATTTATACTCAAAATATTCGATACCAAAACCACTTAAAAACAGGATTAATGAAGCACTTAACAAAGAAACCCTTAACAAAGAAATGTCAACTAATGTTTGGAGAGAAGTTGAATATCATATGGGCATTTGTCAAACGACTATTGAAATTTATTCATTATGTAAAAAAACTGTCTGAGAGGAAAAATTAAAAAAATAAAAAACAAACTCTAAGTAATTCTGTTTTCATTTAAATGATATTCAAAACCGCACCATTCTTTCATGATGACCCTGTATTATATAATAGTATTTTTTTTTGTTTAAATTTTGATTGATATTCTGTTTCGTTTTTTTATTTATTGTCAAGTAACCACCATCAATAGCGAATGAATGACGGACATTCGAAAGAGATTGAGTGAAATTTCACCCTCCTATCTCTCTCAATCAACTCCTACACTTTATTCCCCATAAAAATAAATAAATAAATAAATATATAATATATTATACATATATGTTAATATTTAAATATATATAAATTTAAATATTGAAAATGTCAATTCTCTCTGACACTTTATGAACAAATGACAGTCAAATTCACATAGATAGTATAATTCAATAACATTAGTTATATATATATATATATATATATATATTATGTATATATATAAGTTATAATATGGAATTAAATAACCAAACCAACATTCTCAACTAAAAAGGTAAAGAGATAATACGTATATTATAAAATACATATTTTTTTAAACATTATTAATAAATCTGGTTTAAATGTTTCCCTTCAATATAAAAGATTTATTTTTGTGGTAAGTTGTTCCATATGGGCTGATGATATATGATCATTAATATTCAGGGATGACAATAGGCTTAACGTAGAATTGTGGAAAATAAATCGTTAACGGTTCGAGTATTCCAATGTGTATGTATATACTTGTGGAAAGTGGATTCAATCTCTCATCATCATCACTACCACTCCCCCGAACCCCTTCTTTTATTCCCCTCCTTATTCTCCTTCCAATAACCCACTAACTCTCCTCTTCACACTTCACATTCTCACTCCTATTAGATTCAATTCCATTAGAATTTACTATTTTTTAAAAAAAAATTATCTTGTTGATTTTATGACAAAGATGTAATTAGAATAATAACTACATAGTCGACTATAAATTTTCTTTTTTAATTGTTGAAAAACTACACAGAAAATATTTAAAATCTAATATAATTTTTCAGAAAATATTATGCAATAATCCTGGAAAATAATTATTTATATGACAACAATGACCTTATTATTATTTAAAATATTATTTTAATATACTTATATTTAAATAAATTATATATAAAAAATCAATGTATTTATGTTGTACCCCTAAACCCAAATTAGAGAGGGGATGAAGCATATACAAAAATAAAAAAATATAACAAAACGCTAATAATTAATTATATATAATATAATGGAAAGTTATATTTAAATATCAATTTGTCATTTATCCATGAAGTAATAATAACTACTCAAATATTGATAAAAGCGTTCAATTTTATATAAATTAATATTTAAAATAAAATTCGATTTTTTTTTAAATATTATTATTATTATTATATATAATAGATGATTTAAATATCAAAAATAAAAAATAATCAATTGAAAAACTGGATTGAGAAGGAAGGAAAAATTATGGCTGTCGTATTATTGTATATTGCTAGTTTAACAACAAGATTTTGTATAATATTAATTTCTAAAGTAAAGGATTATATAAAAATTATATACTATATATAATAATACTGGACAAAATAATTGTGGATGAATATTTTTTTAATATTAAAAGTAATTTTTTTAAAAAATCTCTTTGATTTGTTGATAAATATAATATTCATTAAAAGTTACAATAGTATTTGACCTCTATTTAAAAAATTTAGACAATAAATAACCTTAAAATTTTCTATATTCTTTGTACTATATATTTTGTATATGCTATGAAGTAGAATATAAAAAATCAAATTCTTAAGATAAAAAAATACTGAATTGAAACAATATAGAAAAGAATAAGTTGACCTGTGGCCAGGTCCGAACAGACCGACGGTTTGAAATAAATTAATTTCCAGCTACAGAAACAATTTCAAATAATTTTAATATATCTATTAATGTAATAAAAAACAGATAGGCATATAACATAAATATTTTTAATTTTATTTTATTTTTAATATATAGCTGAAGTAGCCGGCGTTGCCCGTGATCATAATAAGGAGACTGTGACGTCATGAAGGACTGGGTGACGTCATATAATTTGAAATAAAGAAAAACATAATGAAGATGATTTTTCCCGAGGTCGTCGGTAAAAAAGAATTATGGCCACATTGCCATTGTATTATTAAGGATTTATAATAATAATAATAAAAAATTTTATAATAATTGATTTATAATATAATGTAAAGTTATATTTATATATCTATTTGTCATTCATTCATATAGTAATAATAACTATTCACAATATTGATAAAAACGTTGAATTTTATATAAATTAGTATAAATTAATATTTAAAATAAAATTCGATTTTTTAATATTATTATCATTTATATTATACTCGTATATGTATGTACTATAAAAAGATGATTTAAATATCAAAAATAAAAAAATCATTAATTAAAAAACTGAATTGAGAAGGAAGGAAAAATTATGGCTGCCATATTATTGTACATTACTATTTTAACAACAAGAATTTGTATAATATTAATTTCTAAATTAAAGGATTATATAAAAATTATATACTATATATAATAATACTGAACACAAAATAATTGTGGATGAATATTTTTTTAATATTAATAGTAATTTTTGAAAAAAATTCTTTGATTTGTTCATACATAAATGTAATATTCATTAAAAGTTACAATAGCATTTGACCTCGATTTAAAAAATTTAGACAATATAAATACCCTTAAAATTTTCTATATTCTTTGTATTATATATTTTGTATATGCTATGAAGTAGATACGTCCAATAAAAAAAATCAAATTCTTAAGATAAAAAATACTGAATTAAAACACCATAGGAAAGGAAAAAGAATTATGGCCATTACCATTATATTATTAAGGATTTATAATAATAATAATAAAATTTTTATAATAATTGATTTATATTGATTTTTATAAATTAGATTGAACTGATGTTTATAGTTTGCCTATTTCTTAGTTGTTGATGTTTGATTGTTTTTGTAGTTGTTTAATCTTGTTCTTGTTGTTGTTGCATTAGATAATAATGGAATGGGTGAAGGTGATGGTGAGGGTGGTAGTGGTGAATGCCTTGCCTGGGCCTCTCTCTCTCTCACTCTCTGGGGCGGAGGTATTGATCCTCGCGAGCAGCAAACCCTTTTGTCTCTCTGTGTGCGTGCCAATGTTTGTTGCCTACTGCTCTACCTACCTACCTAATCTACCTTAACTGCCTGCGCTGCCCAACATACTACATACTTGACTTGCATTGCTGATTAATCAACTGGGAATGTGACGTAACTAAGCGGATAGAACACTTGTTGTTGTTCTTGCCCCCCTATCCCCTCTATATTCATATCTATGTACAAAAGAATGTTAATCTAATTTAAACTCATGGTATGATAATTGCATTATAATCAATCTTATTATACCATTCTTAGTAAAGAGATTGATATAATTTCTAAATAAAATAAATAAATGAAGAGACCAATTCATAAAAATAACTAAATTTATTAGACTATTAAAAAATAAAAATAAATAATTATAAATAAAAATGATTTTGTCTTCTGCATCATAGACATGTTGTTTTCCCATATTATTGAGTATTATACCTGTTGTTGAATTAGATATGTATTGAATGGAAATTGATCCTTTTTTTAGATGAAAGGTAAAGATCCATTAGCATCTTTACGACTTTTCACCCACCGGTGTGGAATATACAATAAAATAAAACTGAGAAAACAACAACAAAATAGAGACACAATGACAACAACAACAAGATCATTCCATGTTTTTCTCATATATATATATATATATATATATATTTTTGATAAAGTTTCTATCATTTTGACCTAGATAGAGTTATTATAAAGTTTACACAGAGAAAGAATAATATATCTATTTTTATTATTATTATTAACTTTTTAAAAAATAATATATTTTGTTTAATGAAAATGATATCATTCAATATTTAAAAATTATTTTTTATTTGTCTAATTATTGTTAGTTCATTTATCATTAAATATAGCTCTTAGAATATTCACTCACATTCATATATATACTACGATGGTTGGTCAACAAATCCGTGACTTTTTGAATGAAACGCAGGTTTTTAACATATCGTACAATAAGTCCCGAGACTAACAACGAAAACAACATTTTTGTTGCAAAAATCATTTTTATTCATCAATATAATCTCCTTTTAGAGAGATACAATCTTTCCAACGCCTTTCCAACATTTCTATACTATGTTTATAGAAGGCTTCAAAATTGGCTTCAGTTTCGGCAATGACCTCCTCATTCGAGCCAATTTTTTTTCCCTGGAGCATTTTTTTGAGATCAGCAAAGAGCCAGTAGTCACTGGGGGCTAAATCTGGCGAATACGGGGTGTGGGGAAGCAAATAAAAGCCCAATCATTTAATTTTGCCATTGTTTTCATGGACATTGTGCATTGTGCCATCACGGCACCCACGTGAAAAAAACCTTTTTCATGCTCAATTTTTCATGAAGGATTGTAAATTCGCTTCCAGATGATATCTGTGTCATTTCTGCAATCTCACGGGTCTTCACTTTGCGATTTTTCATTACAATTTTTAACACTTCACTCACATTGTCCTGTGTAACGGCTACTCGAACGTTTCGCATCGTTTGTGTTAAATTCAGCATATCATTGTTTTGGATGGAGAGGGGTCCGGTAAATGTTTTTCAAGCCATTTCTGGGCTTCGACGGTGTTTTTACCCATTAAAAAACAATGTTTTACCAACACGCTAAACTCCCTTTTTTCCATTTTCCAAACAAATTACAAAGTGACTTTACTCTAACCTCGATAACTCTGCTGTCTGTGATCCGATCAACGTGAAATTTTTACACGTTTCATATAGAGGTTCTCACTCTATGGAAACGTGGCCACTTTGGTATTACTAGCACCATCTCTAGTCTCGGGACTTATTGAACGATGTCTTAGATAAAAAATTATTTTATTTTTCAATGTAGTCTCCTCTGAGCTCTATACACATTGTCCAACATTTCTCCAATTTTTTATCCCTTCCAAAAAATAAGATTTATCGAAGACATCAAAATAGATTTGTTTGTGAGATGATTTCATCGTTGGAGTCAAATCTCTTTCCGCCGAGCCATTTCTTCAGGATTGGAAACAAAAAATAGTCATTCGAGGCTAAATCCGGAGAATAGGTGGATGAGGGAGTATCCCAATTTATAGATTTTCATGGAAATTTACTTTATTCCATTTTCTTCTCAAAACACGAAATAGTCTGCTATTATGGATGTCAAACAAAAACTAAATGACACATTTCGACAGGAGTCAGCTGATAGTTGCCTGCTGATTGGAGCAGTGTTGCCATTTCATTTAAGAGACGAGAAATTTAAGTCACGAACTTATGGAGCTGCCCTCGTATATATATTATAACCATAAAAATAATTTAAATAATATTTTTTATACTAAAAAACTTTAAAGTTTTTAAAAGAATAAATATTTTTTAGAATTTAAACATAATTTTAGAAAATATGGACTCGAATTTTTAATAGTTTCATTATATTATATTCTAGAATTTCTTCAATATTAAAATGTAAAGTTATAAACTCTTTTAAGCCACTTGAATCATCTTCCATGTATTTCTTATATTTATTAACCCCTAATCATTAATGACTTTAAAAGAGACAAAACTAAATTAAAATTAGTTATCTCAAAAAATAATAAATTATAGACATATAATAATTATAATTTTAATTATATCAGACAATAATATCTAAACTCAATACTTTTCGGAGAACCAGTATTTCTTTTTAAATTCTCTTTATATTATAGAAATATTAATTTAAAGGTGAATATAGAATCCAAGATTTTGCAAGTGATTTATTATTTGTGTAATATTTAAACTATAATATAAATTTTATCATAAACCAAAAATTGTTTTATTCTATATATTTATGGAATTTTTGATATTTAAAAAAATTATTAATTTAATTTTTTTCAATTTAAATATTAATTGTAAAATTTATTCACAATATATATAATTTAATATATTATTTGATATAAATTCATTTTATTGATTTAATTAAAATGACCAATTTTATAGTATTATTAAATATATATATATAGATCTCTTAAAGTTGTTTTTTAAATATTTTAAAAATTTTTATTGAGGATTGATAAGTTTAATTTTTTATTCAAATGGTTATGACTCATGGCAATTTAAAAGAATCTTTCATGTAATTTTAATTATGATTAGACAAATCAATTAATCAAGTTTTCTTCTCATCATTTGTTTTCTGAATGTGGTATTCTTCTTTTCACTTTCCCTAGTGCTCATCACTCCTGATCTCACTCTCCCCACCCTTTAGATCCATTATCTTGTAAACAGTCATTTTTCATTAAATTCCTTCATTAAAAAGTCGTATTCAAACAAAAAAAAATAATACGACAGTTAAAATTTAAATATTATTAAAATAATAATTTTCTATAAGAAATAAAAGAAATGAAACATAAAGTATAAGTACTAATTCACTAAAATAAGTCAAACAATAAATTATTCCTTTTTTTTGTTTTATTTTGTTTATACCATCATTTATTTAAACCCAATCCATATGGTAAATGTATCACATTGGAATTTCTCCTAATACCTAAATATATACCTTTCTCTCTTTTTTTATCCACACACCAAACACATAATTTAATATCAAGGTTATTCCTTTTTTTCCCTATCTAAAATGTAAATATTAATGTAATAATAGTATTAGTACTAATAATGACAATAATTCCATACTAGTATGAGTAATAAATGCCAATGGAGGGATGTTTTCTATCCGTTTGATTATACAATTCAAACGGAGACAGGAAAAATTTATTATTGTTTAGGTTTACATTTGCATTTAGGTGCATACGCGTGTATTTAATACATATACTCTCTCTCTCTCTCTCTATCTAAATTATAATTTATTTTTGGATATACTAGAGAATGTCCTCTCCTTTAGATTAAATATGTAATAAATATATAATTTAATTAATTATTAGTTTTTTGATTTTATTATAAATAAAAATAATATTGAAATTTCAATATTGTATTATATATGTATATAATCAATAAATACCTGGTTCACCGAACCACCGCTCAGTCATTAAAAAAAATTATTCCTTATTATCGGGTTTGGCTTGTAATATTAATAAATTCGTTGGGGCATTTTTAATGATAATCCTCTTTGCTTCTATTCTTATCTTATAATCTCACTTTTGTCTCTATTTATATATACACTCTCCATTCCAAAAGAAACCGAACTTTTTAAAAAAACAAAAAAATAATGTACATTTTGGAACAAATCATTTTTATTAATCAATGTATTCTCCTTAGGCATATTATTAGATTAAATGAATATTAATTAAATAAAAAAATAATTTTTAAAATATAAATAAGAGAGATAGAAAGACAGAAAGATAATATATACTTACAATGTTTGCAAGAATGATAAGATTAATTTTAGATTAATATAAAATTTTAAACTACTAAACCATTTAATTTAAATTTAAAAGAACATATGGTAAATTAAAAAAAATAGTCATAAAACATACAGTCCTTTAACGTACGTATTAATGCACTGAAAGACAGTAAAGTATGGCCTGTGGATATAACATAATATATATTTCGTAATTTAATTACAAAATATTTTTAATTTTATTTTATTTTTAATATTTTGTATTTAAGGAAGCGCTCTCCGGCGTTATCCAGCGCCATTTTTTTATTATTATAATTCCTATTTTAAATTAAGAAAAAAATAACAAAGAGAATTATTCCAGAGGCTGAAACCAATACAGATCGATTTTTCTTTATAAAAAATTATCTATGGTGTCAATTTCAAAAAAATCCTTAGAGCGATTTAATATCTCAAAAATACACGAATATATATACAATTTTTGCTAGTATAATAAGATAAGATAAGAATATATTAATAATTATTTTGAGCAGATGTCTCAGTGTTCTAAATATTTTATTTTCTTTTAATTCAATTAATTTTAACAGTTTTTTTGATAAACGAATGAATAGTGTTTATTTACAACTTCACTTTATCTTGATTGAATCGATATACGGAATGAATTATCATTAAATAGTCTAAGATTCCCGTGGGATAGATTCTGACCAATGAGTTACACAATCATTTGTTTAAGTATTTGGATAGATAATATATATATACTTTATATTTGGAATGTATGAGTAGTTGAATGAATATTTAAATAAATAAATTAATTAATTAATATAAAACTATGCCAATTTCATTAATTTATTTCTTTTGAATTCTTTTTTTAAAGAGTGAACATTAAAGCGTTTATTCTAAATTAATTATATTATATTGGAATTTTATATAATATAAAATAATTAATATACTAATTTGTATAATAAATTAATATAATATAATTTTTTTAT
This sequence comes from Labia minor, assembly GCA_963082975.1. NCBI lineage: Eukaryota > Metazoa > Arthropoda > Insecta > Dermaptera > Spongiphoridae > Labia > Labia minor. The sequence goes on from OY720346.1 coordinate 58,327,975, forward strand.
ACATTCGGTTTAGTGGTTCTTTTTTCTTTTGTAGATAAATAATTATGGTATCAAAAATTTATGTCTAATTAAGTATTGTTTATAAATTATATATTTTCTGATTTATTATTTTAAAGTAATTAAATTAATATGTAAAAATGTAAAAATTTTGTTTATATTTCAAACAATTTAGAAAAACTTGTGTGCTTCAATGGCCAATTAATTTTTAATTGGTTTAATTATAGATTATACATATATATATATATATATAGAGAGAGAGAGAGAGATAAATAGATACTATATATATTTAAAAGTAAATGTTTATATTTTACTCAGCTCTCCGTTTTTTTTATAATTTGCCGATTTAAAAATATTTTAATTAATCAATTATAATTAGATCAGAAAAAATATCCACGGTTAATGATGACCTATTTATATACAATATCACGGGTGTCCAGTTGTCGGACCAATAGCAGCTCAGGTTTTTGTTTTATCGTTTAAACTTTCTGTGGGATCGTGATAAAGTCATACGTTCTCTATTCCTTAGCTGTATTGTGTCATCTTTATGTATATATATTTAATACAGCGTTTCTCAACCTTTCAGTATTTGTGGTCCAATTTTTAATTATAATTTCACTTGAGCCCCACTCCCTCTGCGTAAAATCGCATGAATGCGCATGAAAAATCGAAAATGTTTAAGAGCCTGATCGCAAAAACATTTTACCTTTTTTTTAGAACCATATTGAAAAAAAGTCGGAAATGTTGTTGAAAATCACTGATTTAATCAATTTTTTTAAATAAAATTTTCTCTTGAATGCTTGCCGCCTTTAGTGTGATCGCGCCCCCCTAGGGAATAACTGATTTAATATACTATTCTTAAAAATAGTTTTCATTAATAATTAATACTCACTTCATCCTAGCATTTGCCGTATCTACTGGTCTGTGATATAAATTCGAAGAATTTGTGATACATAATTTTTTTTTATCCCATAACATAATAAAAAAAGGGTTTACAATAAAATTTACAATAAATTGAAGACTCATGGTCGTAATTAGTATACATTTACATTTTTATTTTTACAGTGAATTTCATTATTTACATTCTACATAATTTTGAAATAATTTTTTTCTTATTTTTTTTTTTTAATTTTTTAATTTTTTTTTATTTTTTTATTTTTTATGAAAGTCTCTGCCTGACGCCTGAGCGGGAGGGGATATGTGTGGGATTTTAATATTGATTGGTGGAATTTTGTGATTTGAATAAGATTTGGGACGCGACTTCCTCAATTGGAGGCGAGGAAAAGTCGTGGCTTGCGTGAGCAGGGTCGCATCCCTGAAGTGAACCTTTCTCTATCAGGATCATAGAGAGTGTCCACCCGCTACTCGTTTTTTAAATAATTAATATATAAAATTTAATTCAATTGATATTTATTATAAATACATGGCATTTTAATAATTTATACTTATGAACTGGATAAATTGTTTTAAAAATATTGCGCATTTACTTTAATTAATAAAATAAATCAATTTAATCATTTTTTTTAAATAAAAATTTCTAAAAATGATTTTATACTTTAAAATCTCATATTAAGTAAATTTCATAAAAACTGAACAATTTCGAAAATCAAAATACATACATATCTACCTAACTAAAACTTTTCTATCACTATAAAATTAGATATGTTATGTAAGGTACACCACAATTAAATTTAAAAATAATATCATTAATTAGAATAATTTTTAATAAAATGAATTAAACTCTTTGTGAAGTTTCTTGTTTATTGATAAATTTGCTTTATGCGCATTTCGGCTTTAATACCATCATCAAGTTTTTTGGAGGTAGTTAAGAAATGATGATGATTTAATAACCGAAATATGTATAAAATTAATAAATATTTCAATAAACTGAAAACTTAATCTTTAATTTAATTTTTAAAAAATAATCTTATTTACTTTTTAATTTTCTCATTTTCATAACATAATAAAATGTTTCAACTAGTGTCTATATATTTGATTCTATTAAATTCATATATATTTTGATGTTATCTAATTTAATTAATATATTATATTAATATACAATTCAAGAATGTTTTATACTTTCATAGAAATGGACCATTAAATTAATTAGATAATCCCTCGCTCTTTTATTATATAACTTAAAGTTAATTTATATTTATTATATTAAATTAATCTAAATAAATAATTAATATAATTGAAAAAATGTATGATTTAAAATTATTTAATTGTACCTTTTTTAAACATAAATTATTTATGATTATTAAATACAATTTATACAGCTAATTATACCTTTAATAATACATTTAATTAATAAGCATTAATTAATTATATTTATAAATTATATATATATTCTCTATTTTAAATTAACTTTAACTAGCTGCTCCGAGCGCCTTCGGCGCTCTTCACACCTAGACAGGGGCTCCGCCCCCTGTACCCCCGAGTGATACATAGTATTTGGTTGAAAGTCTGTATGTAAAAGGTTTTCATCCATTTTGTTTCAATCAGTATAAGTAGATAAGACATGTATTTGTTTTCTTGTAAAATATATTTTAATTTAATCAGTAAATTAATTATATATTATTATTGTATATGTTATATTTATCAAACTCTGTGTCTCTACAGTTTGCGAAAGTTCTTAGCCGCAGCATCCACATTTCTCTAAGCGTCCCTATCCTGAGCTACAACCAAATCCTACCCTGTCCCATCTCACCCATGTCCCTTCCTTCATTGTCCACCCACCTTGGTCCTTGGTCTTCTCCCGGATGTTTCACAATCGGTTTCTCCCAATTTCTAGTTTCTCCAATTCCAACCACGTCCCCTTCCCATCCCAGCCTTCTTGATTTTATAACCTTAACTATATCTGGACATTATTTCTCGTTATGCCATCTCCGCCATCTCCCTGTGACCTCATCTTCTTTTGGCCTATAAATGCTGCGAACAATAATAATCTCACAAATACTCCAAATCTACTCTCGTCTCCCAGAGTCATCGATAGGGTGACCAAACGTCCCGTCTTTAGGTGCTCTGTCCCAAAAATGTCTTCGGGACACCCTACTGTCCCTTTTTTTCAATATTTAGGACATTTCGTAATTTTTTTTTCAAAATTTTTTCAATTTAGTTGTAAAAAAAAGGTATACCGTTTGTCCCGGTTTGGTGTTTTCGAAATATGGTCACCCTAGTCATCGATCAACATGAAAAATAATTGTTTTATATATTTTAATTTTGATCCTCTTTGATGAGATAATCCCCTTTGCTGCATAATAACAGGCGTTACTCGATTTAAATTCTTCTCGAATATTATTACCCTTCGTGATTGGAGATCTTAAGTATTTAAATATTTATACTTTTTCAAATTCTACATTTTGTATGTTAATTGTTTGTAAGTCGTATCCGTATCATAATTCTTGAATTTTTTTGTTTAATTACATTTCGGTTGATTTTTCCCCAATTTCTCTAATCATATGTCTCCTCTTCCAGTCCAATTCATTTACCTCTCAATGTTGAATAAGGAATTTAAATTTCTTAATTTGGCTAGAACACTCCATTTTTTAAAATTTTAAATAGAGGGAGAGAGAGGTTCTAATTATATATATATATCTGTTTCTATGACAGCAAAAAAGTAAACAAATTTCATACATACAAACACTCTCCTTTATATATATATTTCTGTAAAAAGGAACACCCGCAGCTCAGCTCAGGAGTCACCTAAGATTCTAATTTCTTTTTTATTTTTCATCTCATTTGAGGTACCCTTCACCTCAGAAAAATTTGGTTACCTTACTCCTTCTAGTTTAGGCTCTGGAGTTTTTTGCGTACAGACGGACACTATCGTATTAAATATATAGATAAAATAAATCATAGAATTTTATTTTTCATGAGATTATCATCCAGGGCTGTGGAGTCATGTCAAAATGGCACCGACTCCGGTTCCAGTTCCGGCTCCGAATTCTTATTTTTACCTAAATTTCACGTATCATCTAATCTTAAAGAATACCCGATCATAAAATAACTCAATCATCACCTTACATTACTTTTTGATTTCTATTTATAAACTGTTAACCGCTTATACCCCTCCTTAAGTTCCGATGCTGCAATTAACTTAGAATTGACCTTGAATTTCAATAAAGAGCAAGACCCTAACCTAATACAGAATTTTTCATCTCACGTACCCTAGGATTGTTTTCATAACAAATTTCACATGTGAAGATTTTTACATATCTCCACGGACCATGCATTTTTTTTAACAGAAAAACGTATTTTTAGCATGATGTCTGCCGTCTGTCCGGCCGTCCGTCTGTCCATTGTGTGTCTGTTTAGACGTGTATTTATTTCTTGAATGACTCAATGGATTTTTATAAAATTTGGTTTTGGTGTATATCCGGAAACCGGTAGTGGTAGTTTCCAAAGTATTAATTTTGTATTCATTGTAGGAAATTTTTCATTTAAAATATAGTAGAGTAATTAATAATTGAGTATTTAAACTAAAAATAAAAACCAAGATAATATAATTTAGTCATTTTAATTCAATTTAAAAATATTCTTTTTTGATTCTTTATATATATATATATATATATATAGAGAGAGAGAGAGTGACCATATTTCGAAAACACCAAATCGGAACAAACGGTTTACCTTTTTTTTAGAACCAAATTGAAAAAAATAAAATTTATAAAAAAGTCGAAAATGTTTAAGAGCCTAGTCCCCAAAAACGGTTTACCTTTTTTAGAATCAAATTGAAAAAATATAGAAAAAAAAGTCGGAAATGTTTAAATCCGGGACAATAGACTGTCTCGAAGACATTTTTCGTGACGCCGGGACAGAGCACCTAAAATCGGGACAATCCCGGAAAACCGGGATGTTTGGGATATATAAAATGTTGTTTGGAAATTAATTTATTTCCAATTGTCGGTCGGTTCTATGCCTCGCCACAGCTCATATCTTATTTTAATGTAGCCACACTCTTGTCAGAGCAGATCACTTTGACATGGCTCTGCAGCTCTGATTTCATCATTTATCTATTATAAAGCTCACGTAGGTAATTTGATGATTTAAATAAATTCAATTTACAATAAATTAAATTTAAATATTTCATTTTAAAATATATTTTAAAATAAATACGAATGCTGATTTGACTGCCCCCTCCCTGGTCCCCAATTAAACTATTCAGTCTGCTTTATAAATGGGTTATTTGGTCTGTTCTGGAAATTCCACTTGTGTATTTGTGTCTTAATTGGGAACAGATTCCGAAGGCCATTATATTATATACATGTATATATATACGCTTGTCAATTAGATCCTTTATCCCTTCTACTTATATATTAGTATAAATTTTTAATAATTTGATATATTAATGTCTTCGTTTCAAAATTTCCTTCAATTTATGTCTAATATAACTGAATTATTTTGATTTTAATTTAAATTGAGATTCCCACTGAACTGGTAATACGTGTAATGTCAGTCGTAGTGCCAATTGCTAACCTCCCAGGGGCTAAAATGAAAACAACGTTCTATTATAATTTAAATGCAATTCAGAATTACAAAATTTATTCATTAATAATTTAAATTCATTTTAATGCCCAAAAGAGACATTTTTTTTAATTATAATAATAAATAAACTTATGAGAGAGCATCATTTTTTATTTTCATTTACTTTATCTCCTAATAAAAACAATAATCGAAATAATATAATAGATATTATTAATAGTAATTTCAATGAAATACATATATGATATATTATATATACAATATACAATGTATAATATACATATATACTAGTCGTGCCCGTATTACATATGCTGTCGGCAGCATAAAACTCTTTTTAGAGGGACAGGCCGGCTTCTAGTTTCAAATACTTACAAAACAATTCAATGTTTAAAATATTTAAATGTTTAAATATAAAATTATTAACTTTATTCAAATCGTAATAAATTTTTTATTTGACTCTTATTTAATTTAACAAAACAAAATTTTAAAAACATAAAGTTAGTTACAAATTAAATTAATTTTGACAATTTGATTGTAACTAACTTCATAATGTTACAGACATCACATACATACATACATACATACGACGAAAATTATATATATATCTAGGGTGACCAAACGTTTTCCGGGATTGTCCCGATTTTAGTTGCTTTGTCTCGGAAAATGTCTTCGGGACAGTCTATTGTCCCGGTTTTTAAATATTTAGGTCCGACGAACTTTTTCTCACAATCAGTTTGGCTCTTATTTTCGGTTTTTCATTCAATATGGCTCAAAAAAAAAGAAAAAAGGTAAAATATTTTGGCGATTTGACTCTTAAACATTTTCAATTTTTCATTCAATATGGCTCTAAAAATTTTTTTTAGAAATGTCCCGGTTTGGTGTTATAGAAGCTATAATTTTTAACATTTTCTCGTGGTCCCGGGTCTGGCAAGGGAATTTCTCTAACTGGAGTCTATGGGACGGGGTCAATCAAGCTACTTGATAAAAAGTAGCGCCTCCGATCAAGAAAATCAAGGTAAAGGTTGATAGGACATAGGACCCGTACTACTGATCATAGGATACCTAATTAATAAAAACCGACTTGAGAGGCGTTGTCCTTGATTAGGAAGTACAAAAGTCAGAGTTTTTTTTATATAATTTTTTAAAAAATATAATAACAATAATAATTACATTGAAAATAGAATAAAAATGATTTCGGTAATTATTTTATATATCGTCGGTTTGGAAGAATACCGTCACAACTCAAAATTAATAGATTCCCAGGAAAGGCATTTCAAAATTTGTAAAATATTAAAACAATTATATGTTTACAGGGATAGATAATAGAAACAAACGGCTCTACATATAATTGAGAGGCATTTTAAACTATGATTTCGACTAATAATTTGTAATTTATGTACACTTACGAACTCTTTTACACCCCCTTATTTAAATATGTAACAGACTTGCCCAAAAAATAGTTCGCCTTTTTAATACTGCTCAATAATCCAACACAAAACAGCGCTCGCTATTCACCAAAATCAGGCACTTAAAATAAAATGTGACACTATTTCATATAATTCTACAATAACAATCAAGACACAACTAACATGTGACTGTCATACACAGAATGGCCATATTAAACTGCGGTAATTACAGATTTTAACAGTAGTTACAACTTGAGCCTCTCTTCCACATAATATATTGACAATAAGCAATAGTTTTATATAAAAATCTCAATTATGATAATTTTTGAGTTGTGACGGTATTCTTTCAACCCGACGATATATACCTTATAAATTCTTATAAATTTTTAAGGCACTATGTGAGTGTTATATTATCTGACAGTAACTCTCTAATAAGGGAATTTAATTTTTGATCTTTAATTTCTAATTTTCAAATTTCTAATTGTGAATTATTGAAGGTGAAACGGTAATTGTAATATTTCATTGATATATTTAATATATTGATATATTTTAATATTTCATTGTATAGTTTAAGAGCAATTCATTACAAGGCAAAGGTCATGATTATATCTTGTATTAAATGTATATATTTGTATATAAAATGTATTATTTTTATCAAAATAAAGATTATTATTATTATTATTATTATTATTATTATCTGATAGTAACTTGTTAATTTGAGATTAACTGACCATCTATAAAATGAAATTTTAAAAATGAACAGAATAAATTAGAATGAAATGAAGAAACATAAAATATGGAAATCAAATTTTAATAAGCTGTTCTTATAATTAATGAACTATTCAAACGGTAATCACATGAATGGGAGATAATAAACAAGTCATTTAATTTTGAAAATTTAAATATAACAAAAAAAAACATGAATATAAAACTGCTTATAAATATAAACTTTTATATTTTTTTTTCTTGTAATTTTAAGATGCCATAGATAGGGATTTAGGGATTTGTTGCCTCCAAGCACATTGTGAAATGAAATTTAAATAAGTTAATTGTCATTTTAAGATACTTAATTTAATTACTAAATACTACTTTAGATAGAAGAAAATTACAATATTTTTTTGTAAAGGATAATTTTTTTTTTCCATTCACAATTTAATGCTCCTTAAATATCCAACGGTCCAGAAACTTTGCCTAATAATTTTACTATAAGTAGAATATTATTATGATAGTTTTTTTATATAAAAGGGGATAAAGTAATCATTAAAATTTTAAATCTCACCAATCCAAAAGATATTAAAAAATAAAAAAAATAATTTGAATATAGAATTAATATAAATGCAAATTTTTTTTTTACTATCTCGCCAGATTACGCAAAAACGGTTTGAGCTAGAATAATGAAATTTGTTACACGGGCATTATCCAAAATATGTAGTTTTCTATCAACTTTTGAGAAATGTAACTCATTTGAAAGAGGACCATTACCTACCACGTTTTCATTTTTTTTCCTCTAGATATATGTTTGATAGTTTTTCACATGATTAAAAATCGTATAAAACTGCTATATAAGAATTTCAGCTTGATTGAATCGCTGAAAGTACCGGAATTAATTTTTTTATATGATGACTGCTAATAACTCGCCAGTACGAGACGTCGTGCCATCAATAAAGAGCCAAACACGCGCTGGTTTAATAAGTATTATTTATTAATTTGAATTTATAATTTATAATTAATTAAATTTCATAGTATAGAATTTCAGCTTGATTGAATCGCTAAAAGTACCAGAATTAATTTTCTAAATTTTTTAACATGTTGACTGCTAATCACTCGCCAGGACGAGACGTGGTGTCATCAACAAAGAACCAAACTCGCGCTGGTTTAATATATATATTATTTATTATTATTATTTAAATTATAATTTATTAATTTAAATATAATATATATGTTAATTAATCCAATTCAACATTGCATGATAATAGAGTCGAGATCCTTCAGATTTTTTTTTATAATTTTATGGTCCTGTATATATAATTGAAAATATAGTATATATATATATATAATTTAATTAATTATATAATTTAAAATATAGTGTGTCAGGATATTAGTAATACTGACCTAGTGTGTAAATGTGTTTGGGGTGTCCAAGGGTGTATCCAGAGGCCTGCCTGGGACAAGTTTTTTGCGCATGCGCATCACCACCTACTCTCCCCCCTCCCTCCTACCAGCACCATCATCATCCCCTCTACTCCCTCCACCACCCTCAACCATCCAACCTCCCCCTTCCCCCCACTCTTCCCATTTACGATCGCAATTCCAGTGCCCGTGTGGAGGGGTTGGTTGGTTGGTTGGGTTTTGTTAGATTGTCTGCCGCCGTTCGTAGCGTTATAACATCTCGCTCTCCTGTTGTTATATACTTCAACACCCACTCACTCGTCCGGGGGTCAGTTAGATTCATCTTAAGAAGACGGACAGATAATAATTTCTCACATATCATTAATTTCCTCTACTTAATTACCCCTTTTTCTTCTTCACAATCACTTACACATTCTAATATATATATATATATATATATATATATATATATATGTATATATACTCACCAACATCCAGTCACTATCACATAAATAGACTTAACACCTTTCAATCCTTTTTTACACCTTAATTACACATTTATTTAAATATAAAACACAAAAAAAAACAAAAAAAAAAAAAAAAAAAAAAAAATTAAAAAATTAAAAAATTAAAATCCATTTAAATTTATTTTTTGTTTTTTTGCTTTTTTTTCTTTCTTTTTTTTCTCTATTTCTAATTATCCCTACTCCCCTTTTTCCTTCAAAATAATAAATAAATAAATATAAATGATATGCAAAAATCAAACATAAACAAAAGAGAACATCTAAATGAAGTGTTTTTTGTGTCAGTTAAATTTGTGGTGTAATTATCTTTTGTTTTTATTTTGTTTTTCTCGTGTTTCCATCAAATCCAACCAAACTCAGTGTTATCTAAAGTGTGAATGAAAATATTATCTAATTAATTATAATTTATTTCTTTAAATTATTATATTATATTTCGTGGTGATATGATATGGCAGGTCATTCGTCGGATGTGCCTTCAACGGCCACCACACAACAACAACAACAACAACAGAGTAATAATAATAATAAACAATCGGTTAAGCCATTTACCCGTGAATCATTGGAACGTATAGAAAATAAAACTGTACAATTAGTGAAAGAATATGGTTTTCAACCAAAACGAAAACTATCAGTGGAGGATGGCAGTGTATTACCTGGGAAATTTGAACCATTCCCTAGTAAACTTTATGGACGACCATTGGAGGAGATTGATAATTTCATCTACGACGAGGTAAAGTATATATAAATATATATATATATCCATAATATAATGTAGAAATTTCACTATTATTTATTTACATATATAAATTATATTAAATATTATACGATTGTATACTCAAATTTTAAATTATAGTTTTTAATAATTATAGTATAGTAACATATTTTTGATATATTTACATATACACCTTAATTACACATTTATTATATTTATTATATACTTAATCTATTATTAAAAAACACTATTATTTATTATATTATAAATTTTAGAGTAATTTTATTTTTTAGTTTAAAATTTTGGTAATTATTCAATAGAGTTATTATGACATGAATTTGGATAAAACTTTACCAGTTCCTTTTTTAATTCCAAATAAACTTTTCTTATGCAATTTTTGCGGGTCACTTCTAGTTTAAGAGATAAAAAATGATTAAATTTTGCATGTAAATCTATTTAGCTACCATGTTTTATTATTTGACTGCCAGAGGGTTTCAATTTTCATTTTATATAAGTTCGTTTTGGATACAAGAAGATTAAAAAAATAATTAATTAAATAATTTTTCTATATCCAATCCGAACCGAAAAAACTGAAAATTAGGAATAAGTGAATAATTAGTGAATTAGTCAATAAAAATTACTCAATGACATCATATTTCGGGGTTCATAATAACACAAACTTAAATCTTTATTTATCTCTTAAACTAGAAGCAAAATAATAAAAGTTTATTTGAAATTAAAAAAGGAATCCACTGGTAAAGTTTTATCCAAATCCATCTCACAATAACTCGATTGAATAATTACCAAAATTTTTATTAATATTCAAATAGTACTAAACTAAAAAAGGGATAATAAGATTACAATTTTATAATAATTTTTCACTACAGGAAACTATTAAAAAAAAAAATTATTTCTGAGTAAAGAGAAAAAGTAGACTTATAGTAACTGCTTATATATTCAACAAACAAGATAAATTTATTTTTTATTTAAATTCCCAATTTTATTTTAGTATATATATGTTAAATATAGAAAATATTGAAAATATATAAATATAAATGAAACAAAATTTTAATAATTTCTAAAAACAAAAAATTTTAATGAAAAATATAAATAATCGAAATAATTGAATTTTCCTATATATAATACATTAAAAATAAATCCAACAAACTTAATCAATTCTTACCCTAAATATATTCACACCCCTATTTCGAGGACCTCAAAACCTTTGACATTTGAATTAATTTTCAAATTCTATTTTCTTCCATGACTACTACGTATACACCCGTACAATTTAAAATAGCAATTTATTAATATAATAAACACCACTTCTTTGATCCAATACCAAGTAACAATAATTCATATTCATTATTATATACATTTATCTATTATTAAAAAAAATCACTATTATATGTATATTTATACTAAAATTTTATTCATTATATAAATATCTTATTTAATATTTAAAATAAAAATAATTTATGAACTTGTGTACAATATTCATTCATTCATTCTTCTTCTTTTTATTTTTATCAAGAGATATAAACAGAGAATGTAAATTATAAGTAAGAGAGAGTGGTGACCTATATTTTAATCCCCTCTGGCTATATTACCAATTAATATGAACAACAAATTGCTCTATCACATTTATATATGTTTATGTGTTACTCAAGCAGAGATTTATTAATATTTATTATAGAGATCGAATAATGAGAAGTTTAAATAGCTATAAAACCTATTTAAAGGAATTTAATGGAAATTCGCAATTATATATATATATATGTATTGAATATTGATATTTTTCTATTTTTTGTTTTACTATCTCGCAAGAGAAAATTTTCGATGTAGCTAATTCAAAAGAGGACCATTACCTACCGAGTTTTAATTTTTTTTTCCTCTAAACTGAATAAAGATATTTCACATGATTAAAAATTGTATAAAACTGCTATATATAGAATTTCAGCTTGATTGAATCGATGAAAGTACCGGAATTAATTTTTTAATATTGCAAATCACGCTCCAGCACGTTACGTGGTGACATCAATAAAGAGCCAAACACGCGCTGGTTTAATATATATTTATTTATAATTTATAATTTAATTAATTAAATTTAATTTAAATATAATATATGATATTTAAACCAATTCAAATTGCGAGATAGTCGAGACACTCCAGCTTATTATATTATAACGTTTTTCTCAACATCACTTGGCGTCTGTCCCTCTGTCTGTTCGCTCTTTTGACAAATTGAAATCGATTTTTCATCGTTAGATATAGAAGAAATATAATTGAATTATAATTAATTAATTGTAATTAATTAAGGATTAATTACTTTTAGTAACTAACTCCTTTTGTATTGCTCCGATTAATTTTTTTTCAACGGATTTTGAAGCATAAATATTGATTTCAGGATAGATTTTCATTTTGAACGTGTTTAAAAATATTTCATAGCATTAAAATTAATGATGAATTCTTATTAATCAGTTGTATCGCCAATGAGGAGGGGTTTCTTCCCCTCAGATGGTATCTTATGAATATCTTTTTTTTATACATTGTATATGTCCCGTATAGAAAGGAAACAATACAATAGAATAACCTTTTTTTATGAAGACAATATATATATATATATATATATATATATATATATATTTACTTACTTAACATAAATGCATAAAATCAATTTTGGAAGATTAATATAGTTTTTTTTGTTTTATTCAATTTGTAAATTTTCGTATAACTTCATCTTTTCTATTTCTCTTGTTATATTAAATAAATTTATCATATTAAAATTGCACTAAAAAGAATAAAATAATTTTTCTATAAGCCCAACGATTTTCGTTGAATATGAAGCAATTCATCCATAAACTTTGTCAGGCTTATAGAAGAATTATTTTATTCCTTTTAGTCCATTGGAAAAACGTTATTTTATAAAAAAATTTTATATTTATATTTTATATTAATAACATAAATCGTAGTATATAGGATTTTTGATTGATAAAAATATTTGAATAAACGAAAAGAAAACAAACAGCTGTCAAGATTGACTCTTTTAGGTAAACATTCAATTGAATCAAAGGGACCTAGTATTTTTTTTCACTTCCTCCCCTCCCCCTCCTTGTCTTTTCATTTAACAAGCGTTACATATACCTTTCTTCTCTCTCTCTTTTTCAATCTCTTTTCCTTTTTTTTTTATTTTTATTCTTTCTATCTTTAAACTAATCTAACATGTTTACCAACATTACTTTTTTCACTTTTTTTTTCTTCTTTTCATATTAAATATTAACTTTACGTATATTTCTCATTGCATTCGAAAAAAAATACAAAATTGAATAAGTCTAATATTCTTAATCAATAAAAGAAATAATCGCTCTCTGTTTGTCTGTGTATACTATAGAAAAAAATAAATAAATACAATTTAGAATTTTTATATTTAAGTTTAGTTTTATACTTAATTTAATTTAAGTTAAGAGCTTTTCTTATGATTTTACAATTCTCAAATTCTCTAATTCACATTCCTTTAAAAAAAAAATTACAAATTTTAATTAAACCTAATATTCTTAGTCAATAAAAGAGAAATAATCACTCACTGTTTGTGTGTATATACTATAGAAAAAATAAATAAATACAATTTAGAATTTGTATATTTAAGTTAAGTGCCTTTATTATAATATTACAATGAGATTTTATTTAAAATGATCGTGTGATGTTCTTGTGTTTCATTTTTAATTCTTTTAAGGTTTAAATGCAAATATATGATATCTTATAAGTGCCAAGATTACTTTCATCATCATTAAAAGAGAGAGAAAATGTTTTTTCTGTCTCTTTCTCTGTCTCTCTATAGTATGTCTGTCTGTCATTATACTTTTTAGTTTAGATCAAAGAACAACTTAACATAAAGGATTATATATATATATATATTTTAACAAAGTAGAGAGAAAAAGGCTTTAAAAAAATATTCAACTGGAGTTATATATTCCCACTAAAGAACACTTTTCAATGAGTTAATAATTCATAATTAAACTCAAACATAAGTCTACTTTTATTTATTAGTAAAATTTTAATATATATATAATGTATATATATACTAGTATATGTATAATTTGATTTATTTATTCATTATATATTATATCTTAAAATCTATTTTCCGATATTATATACACAATAATTATACAAAAGGATGAAAATAAAAAGTGAATATTTTATTTATTTTTTTATTTTATTGTATAATCAAACAAAAAACAAAACAATTTAAGTTTTTATTCTTGTAGGTTGAATGTTATCTTATTTTCTCTTATTTACCCTCTTTTTTTACCCTCTCATTCACTCTTTTCCATTCCTATGGGGATTCATGAAGAATTATTTACTTTCTTACTTTTATTTTTATTTTATTTAAGTTTTTTTTTTTTAAGAAAGCAAAAATAAGTTGAGAGTATGTGATAGAATAAAGCAAAGAAAAACTTGATGATACTAAAGTTAAAATTTATTAATTGAATTAAATAACTAACCAAAAACCTTTTAAAAGCAATTTTTCACTAACTATAACAATAAATGAAGATACTTAACTAAATTTAAATTGAATAATTATTTTAAAAATATTAAGAAAACATCATTAATTAATTATTATTATACATTTTTCTCATTTTATCTTAATTAAAATAATTGATAATTTAAATAATTGTTTATAATAATAATAATAATTTTTTAAATTCATTGCTAAATATTTTAACAGTCGTTAAAAGTTACTACAGGCAATAATAATAAAACAAAACAAGATAATTTCATTTTTAATGAAATGCCTATATATATATACTTATATATGTATATATTTGTGTCTCTTTCATTCAGCCATTTGTGCAATTTGATACAATTGCGCTCAGATAATTTTTTTCAACTCGGTCCTTCTAATCAAGACAATTATTCTGGCTTGTTATCCTTTTAACATTCATTCTATTCTATTCTATTATAATATTAAGAGGATACAGCCATCTCACTTTACTATTACTATTGTAATAGAGAAATTTCGCTATTTTTAAATATATATAGGTAAATGTATAAAATTGAATTTTCACTATTATCTTGATATTATAAATAATTAAATAATATGAAATTGTTGTTTCTATGTAGGTTAAATTATTTAAATAAATAATTTTAAAATATTATTATTTTTCTTGTTGATACAAAGGCAGATCAATAAGTCCGTGATTTTTTGAATTTACCGACTCTTAAATGAAATTGCAACACTGCTCTTGTCAGCAGGTAATATATATGCTGACTCCTGTCAAAATTTGAACCATTCTTTTACTTTTGGTTTGACATCGATTAATAGCGGACTACCTCGTGATTGGAGAAGAAAATGGCAAAAAGTAAATTGCTCTCTTATCCGCCCTACTCTCCCGATTTAGCCCCGAGTGACTATTTCTTGTTTCCAAACCTGAAGAAATAGCTGGGTGGAAATAGATTTGACTTCAACGATATAATCATCTTACAAACAAATATGTATTTTGATATCCTCAACAAACCTATTTTTTTGGAAGGAACAAAAAAATTGGAGAAACGTTGGAGTGTATAGACCTCAAAGAAGACTACGTTGAAAAATAAAATATTTTTTTATGTGTTTCATTCAAAAAGTCACTCACTTATTGACCTGCCCTCGTAAATTGAGTTTAATTATTTTATAAATGATTTTATTAATTATTAATAAATATATATATAATTATATGGAGTTAATATCAGTGGGTCATGGACCATTTCAATTCAATTTTATTTTTATTTGTATAATAACTCACAAGATTTATTATACGATCTTATATTTGTAGAGGTTTATTTTTTATTAAGAACAACTTTCTAGATAGGCTACAGTTCCTATTTAAATTTTTCTATTTAGATAGAGGACCATGATATGAGTTAAGATTAAGATTAAAATTTTATTAAATTAAAATAGAATTATCTCTGAGAAAACTAAAAGAACTATTTATAAGTGTTTTCTAGTTCTAGAAAGGAAGAATAACAGAGCTACTAATATCTTCATCTAAAAACTTATGAGTTTTTTTTTTGATTAAATATATTTTAGGTTTATATATATATATATATATATATATATATATATATATATATAACGAAGAATTAATATTTAATAAATATTTAGAATAGGGATATTGATTTGTTTGTTTTTTTATAACAACGAATAAAGAATTTTTATTCAAAGTAAAAAAAAAACAAAATCTAATAAAAAAATATTTCAAATTTAATGTATTGATCCAATTCTATAGTATTTTTGATGTTGAATTTAAAAAAGAAAAATTTAAAAGAATATGAAAAAAAACAGAATGAATTGAAATTCGGGTGACATTTGAAAAATAAGAAAAGAACTCAATTGAATTATTCAAAAAGGGACTATAGCTTTTGATATTTTACTTCGATTTTTTTTTCTCCATCCGTATAACATGGATTTTAGTTCTGAAATCGATTAAGGGTAAAAAAAACAAATGCTAATTTAATGCATTTTTTTATAAATACATAGAACAAATAATTAATTTATTAATCAATAAATAATAAACTAAATTATTAAATTTTACTAAAGATTCTTATGAAAATATTAAAGTTATAACAGAATTAAGGAATCGGCATCATTAGGCCAACAAAATTATAAAGAAACACATAAAATATCAAAAATAGTATCATTTATTTATATAATACATATTTTGATATTTTCTAATTATTTATATAGGGTGACCCAGCCAGTAGTTGAACAAATAAAGCCAGTTTACCACGGATCCTGTTGTAAGTTCTATACTATTAGCCGTAAAACTAAGCTAATGGATTTTTAACAAAGCTTTATTATTGTAGTTATTAAAAAAAATATTAAACAGTGCTTAACTGAAAAATAAAAAGCAAAAAAAAATTCAC
Organism: Labia minor; assembly: GCA_963082975.1. Classification (NCBI taxonomy): domain Eukaryota; kingdom Metazoa; phylum Arthropoda; class Insecta; order Dermaptera; family Spongiphoridae; genus Labia; species Labia minor. Next base: position 58,345,110 of record OY720346.1, read on the forward strand.
AACATTTTTTATGATTTTATCCCAGTGGTTGAACAGACATGTCCAGTTTTTGAACGCTCGATATTCCAGTAATTGAACACCCGTTATTTCATAGTTTTTTTTATTTTAAGTTTAGGTACACATCCAAAACGACTTAACAAATATCTAGGCCTATAGCTTGAGCACTCATAACACAATACAAGGCTGATTCACATTCCAAACATTGCTCAATGTTTAAATTATAATAATAATAATAACAATAATACATATATTTATTTATTTATTTATTTCATACAAACACCAATCGGCAATATACACATAAGATACAAAATTAAAAATATTTTTAAAATTTTTTAAACTTTTGATACGAAATTGCTTTGGGAGTCGAGTCCCGTTACTGCATACATATTCCTGGTTTTACTTTACTTTACTTTAGGCGAGTCCGTTTGTCTTGAAAGTGTTGCTTGGATTGCACTAACATTCAATGCTGAAGGTGAGGCATCAAAATTATGATTAATTTCGGGCTCTTTTTCAATACACTCAGACAAAAGGCCATTTGTCTATGTTTCATTAAGACATTTGCTCCGAAGCCTTTTCCAAAACTGAAACAGTTCACGGGCCTCAATATTACCCTCCCACTCTTTCCCTGCACTTTTCTAAATTCTTCAGGCCTAGCCTTGGGGAAGAGGGATTCAAGGTATAAGAGGGATTGAACATTCACAGTCTGGTGATCTTCGATGGCGGGCAACGTTCACCACTGTTCAATTACTGGAATTTGTGCATTTTAACAGTGCCATTAGTTGAACAGTCAGTTTAGAGCTCTAAAAAATAAAAAATATCTATACCTTAATATCATGCTTCAAAATGTAGTCCTTTAGCTTTAATTTAAGACCAATTCGGTAAAAATATCTCTAAAAATGACTAGGATGCACGTGGATTACTTTTACTTACCGTATTTTCAGTAGACTAGTCGTGAATGCAAAAACAAGCATTTCATTTGAGAAAAAAAAATAATATCTCTAAGTACTTAAGTCACGTGAAGCAGACGATAGGTGTTTCAGTTGTGACAACATAAGAACTTAAAAATAAAATAAAATTTCACGTTCCAAGCATGTTTCCTCTTGAGATTTTGGCGGATTTTTGGTAATTTGTTCAACTACTGGAAGGGGTTCAACTACTGGCTGGGTCACCCTACTATTAATTTGAGTATATTTATATATGTCAAGTCAGGTAAAGGCGTTCTATGATCAATAGAACGCTTCCTATTAACCTTTACCTTGATTTTCTTGATCGGAGGCGCTACTTTTTATCAAGTTGAATCCCAATTTTGACCCCGGAGGCTGGGTTGACTTCGTCCCATAGACCCCAACTAGAAATATTTCCTTGTCAGGCCCGGAACTTGAAAAACACGAGAATGTGAGTCAACGCTGTTGCCTCGAACCCTGTGGCTCCTTTATATATACATATAAATATTGAGAGGTATAAATGAGTAATTAAAATGACAAAAAAGAAAAGAAAAAAGCTAATTGATTAACATATTTCTTGGATGGATTTTGAATTTTTTTAGGTATCTCTTGTAATTTTTAAAATGATATATATCTATATTGTACCTACATACAAACTATTTGACACAGTGACGTTAATTAACTTTATATTTATATATAAATACCTATATTTAATAACTAATAATTGGTATTATTCTTAATATTATTCTAAATCGATTATATAAATCGATTTCTTTAAGATTGCAATCATAGAAATATCTTATGGTATTTGTACCACCTTTTGACCTTTCAATCTCTCAATCTTTCCTACCTTTTGATATTTAAATAAAAAAATAACTGCCTAGTTAAAATAACATATTCATATCCCTCACTCCTCTCTCTATTAACCACCATTGTTTTTTTACATCCCCATCCACCCTATTATTTGATTACAATGGCAATTAATTTTGAATATTAATAGGAATTATTCCGTTATATTCGTATATATATATATATATACTAATTTATTAGAAAATAATCTGGGATTATTGTTTCTCAATTGAATTAAAAAGAATACAATAACAAAGAATTGTTATAGTAATGATAATTGGAGATTATTTAAAAGAATAAATTAAAGGGAGCTATAAAAATAAATTATTTTGGAATTTATCAATCAATATAAAAATATTTCATATTCAAATATTTTACAAAAAAACTTGTGTATATATATAATAGGTTGTTCAATAGTTCGCGGAACGGAAATAAACAAATCAATTTTATATGTAAAAAAGACTTTTTTCTCTCTCTCTCAGCGTATTTTCCCTCAACTTCAATACACATATTCCAATGGTCTTCTAATTTATGTATCCCTTGACTGTAGTGGTTTTCCGCCAGCTCTGCAAAATATCCCTCCACGGTAGCTATTACCTCTTCGTTTGAAGAAAATCGTTTTCCACTGAGATATTGTTTGAGGTGTGGGAAGAGCTAGAAGGGTCGGAGGGAGCTCAATCTGGCGAATAGGCTGGATGTTGCAACAATTCGTACTTCAATGCAGTTATTTTAACAATGGTTTTACCGGGACTCATTTTGCACATAGTTTTTTGAAACCCAAATTAACACTCAAAATATTGCTCACTGTGCCTAATGAAATGCCTATAAAGCCTCTGTTAAATCTCTTTCAGTCAATCGACGGTCTTCCAATACCATATCTTATATTTTTTCGATGATATTGACGAATAGATGGCGCTCCGCAAACTTATTGAATAAACTAGTATATATATATATATATGATTACTCCCTTTGTTTTTCATTTTACATAATAATTAATTTTAATTGTTTGCTAATTATTGATTTATTATTATTAAATCACCTGCCGTATATTGTTATTGAGTTTTATGTTTTGAAATGTTTAATAAAATACAGGGGTGGATAAATAATTATATAATAAATTTGTTTGAATAAATGAATTGAAATGTTTATTTATCTCTTATCTAAAATGAAAATGAAATGAAGAGAGTTTATTTCCTCATAACAATATTATTATATTTTTCTTTATTTTTTTATAGAAAGTACATATATTGTAATATAGAAGCAAAGGCGAACTTAGTCAAAGTTACCGAGGGTGGATAAATAATTACATTCATAAATTAAAAAAAAGGAAGTAAGAAAGAAAAAATGTATATAAAAATGATTATTAACATTATAAATCGACAAATGGATATAAATTTTCATTACTTTAATTATTCTTTTGATAAGTTAGTTTTAAATAGTTTAATTTCTTGAATTACGGTCAATGTGGTTGCATAACTATCAGGATCCTCCATATGTTAGAATGATTTTATGAGGAATGTCTGTGTTAAACAAGGATTAAGTTTATATATTATATATACTAGACTAGGTTTTTCTTTATATATAGCCTTTTGATAGTTAGTAAATCAAATAAAAAAAAATATTTCAATATTATATAGAGCATAAATAAATTCGCTGTAAAAACAAAAGTGTAAATGTATACTAATTACATCCATGAGTCCCCAATTGATTGTAAAAATTATTGCAAACCCTTTTTTGTTATGTTATGGGATAAAAAAAAAATTATGTACCACAAATTGGATAATAAACATACTTTTTTTTGAACTAAAGTTCATATATTATGAAGGGCTACCATTAGTAGTATAATCATAAATTCCAATTTATAATTTTAATAATAATTTTATATCATATAAATAAAATAATATTAAAATAAAGAATTTGATTTTAGATAAAAGGAGTGTTGTAACTGACTTAAAATAATTAAATACAGTATAAAATCTTTATAAGAAATTATTACTTACTTTCTTGTTGTTTATTAAAAAGATTCAGGAAAAAAATACTTAAAAGAATATTAAAAAAATTGGATTTAAATCTTTGATAAGAGTTAGTTAGCTTAATAAAGATTCGGTTCTCATATTCGATCACCATTATATATATGGAAACTCAAAAATATATAAATTAATGTTAGAAATATATTATTATATATTGTTATATTATATCTTATTTGTATATATATATATATATATGTTATATCCATATCTGTAAGTGCATTAATACGTATATGTATGTTTTATGATTATGTTTTTTTTATTTATGTTCTTTTAAAGTATTTGAACGGCGGTTCGGTGAACCAGGTACTAATATGTTATATTGGTTCTAGGAAAAGTTCATAAATTTCTATTGAAAAATTTCAAGATTTTTTAGTGTACAAATAAATTTATTTAAAAAAAATATTTTCTTTTTATTATATTGTAGACTCCTTTTCGGATAGAGTTTTGAGTCATTGATGAAGAACTTCTCTGGTTTCTGGTTCGAAAAACTGAATCAACAGAATCTATTTTTCGCAATTACCTTAATTCTATTAAAAGAATTTTGAAAAGATTTGAATAAATGAGAATTAGAAGATGGTAAACTGTGGATTCATTAAAAGTTCTAATGTGTTCTAACAGTAGCAAAACGCTTTCCCTTCCTTGGTCTCTTCAGTTTTGAGAATAGGAAAAAGTAGCAGGGGGTCAAATCTGGTGAATACGGTGGTTGAGGCATGATTACTTGTTTTTGGCCAAAAATTCACGAACAAACGATGGTGTGTGAGCTGGTGCATTATCGTGATGTAGAATCCATGATTTGTTTTTCCATAATTCTGATCGTTTGAGCCGTATTTCACGTATTCACGCAAACGTTGCATAACTTCCTTGTAGTATTCCTTATTTCTTTAAGTAAAAAATCTAAGAATATACAAATCGTGACTAACTTTTTCAGGTGTCATAAACAAACTACTAATAAAAAATGGCTGATAATGTCAACATATGAGAAACATATGTGTACCAACATATTTACAAAAAAAAAAAATTCAAAAATTGAAAATTCACCTTTTCTTTTGAATAGACATCGTATAACATTCGTTCTAACAAAATTTCGCGATTCACTCATAAGGAACTCATACAAACTTTTTAGGGTACCCAAATTTGTGTGAATGGTTCAAAACAGTTTTGTGATCAACATTAAGAACCATATCATTATTGGGACTACTGATATATTATACTTGTCGTGGTATACTTTTACAGTAATGTTTAGTAATTAGATGACCAGAACTTGAAACAATCCAGACTAAACTGAGCAAACTATTTTCGGGCAGTAGATTTTGATAAAGTATCTTTAATATAAACAACAAAAATTATTTTCACAAATCTTCTCTTTGTCATAATAATATTGCAAAATACAGCGCTATTCACGTTTTTTTATAACTTTTCTCCATTTTTAAAAGCAAACAAATTTCCAATCACTTCACCAATTTCAATATTTACATACTCAAATTAACATTCGAACCTTTCCAACCAACGCTGAGTTATATGTTTCATTAGTAATTTGGAATTCACGCCATCTTTCTAGAAAAATGTTACAAAATTTTTCCAAGGCTTATCATATAAAATTTTAATACTTCTAATCTATATTATTGATATTATATCTTTACCTTATATTCATTTAAATTCAGTTTCTTTTATCTTTTTTATTAAAATATTATTAGTATTATGAATTTGTTTTGTTCTTTTTTTAGGTTTATTCAACTCATTGGCCTTTTTAATTATAAAATTAATGGAGTGGTTTTTTAGTTGATTAAGCATCCGTTGATGTTTTTGGTCATTGGTTTAGAAAGGTTATCTTTTCAGCAAATCTCATCTTCTATTTCAACAAAAAATTAAATAAAAATTGATAAATAAATCATTTTGATTATTTATATTCCCCAAAGTAAACTTCAAAACAAGAACAATAAAATTAATTTTATTTTAAAATTGATTCTATTAATGGGTTTACCAAGTATAAAATTACTATAAAATAATTTAATTTTATAATTAATATTATATTATTATTTTTTTTTTAAGTTAAGGAGGCAGCTTAGCTGAGCGTATATAGTGGCAATTTTCTACACATGAAGTCGGCGTTCGATTCCAACTAAGAACAAAAATTTTCTATTAAATTCAAATAACATCAGCCGCCTCCCGCTCCAGGAACTGACAAGCCTGGTTCTAAATAACCCTGCACCAACAGGATTACTTAAAAAAATTAGCAACCACAAAGTGGGAGCTTTCCGTGATTCCAGATGGTCCAAACGCAAATAATAATAATAATAATAATAATAATAATATTATTATTTTTGTTTTAAGTTATTTTAATTATAATAATTTAACACATATTAATACCATAATATGTATATATTATTTAATTATTTATCAATAATAAAGCATATAAAAAACAATAATTTAACTATTATTTATTTGTATTTAAATAAATATTTACATCAAATATCTGAAAATTCTATGGATTAAGCTTTAAATATATCTATCTATACCAATAAATAAATAAATATATATATATATATATAATTTGCAGATTATATTACAATACATATATGTGAAATATTTCTACATCAGTAAATATGACAACATATTTCTAAAAGTGAATTTTGAATAATCATGATGATGATAATAATGATAATGATAGTAGCATTGATCAATTATTGATGTTGATAGGTTGAAATTGAAGAGGGATGAGAAGCCGAATAATTAAGGGATGAGCATAGATGGATGAATAATTTTATATTTGTTATATTTATACTTGATTAGGAATTGAGTGAAATATAAATGGAAGATTAAATAATTTTGTGTTTTGAGGATTGTTAAATGTGAAATACAACATTCAACAATTTATTTGTTAATTAATATATGATAATTAAAAGAAATCTATACATATATATATATATAAATATAAAGTTTTTGACAGCACATTGCTCAGAATCTAGAAATTTTTGAATTTCTTCGCGTTTCATAACCTTTAGAATCCAAAAGTGACTTTAGAATTTTTCATGTCTGTCTGTTTGTCTTTCAGTAAATTGTGACGTTGTAGACTCAAAAATGACTGAACCGATTATCATGAAATTATATCACAATATTTTTATATACCTCTATTTGAACATAATCTATATATTATATCAATATCTATTCAAAAAATACAGAAATATAATATTTCAATATTTATAAATACTCCATGTTGTGTATTCCTAGCATCTCGTGGAGAGAAGCCGAATAATTTCCGACAGTGAATATAAAATTAATAATATGAATAAAATGAAATATAATGTATATTTTTTATTCTTCAACATATATATATATATATATATATTATTATATATATAGATGTATATATCTATATATGATAATTATATTATTAAGTTATTTCAGTGCTATTTTCACGTATATTTTAAAATCTGAATCCGATCTGAGTCTGATCACAGCCTTAGGTTAACTATCCTACGTGCCGGACTTGAGTTAGTGTCAGCGTCAAAACGGAATAGATTAAATAATTTAATTTAATAATAATTTAAATTTTTGTGATCTAATGCATGTGTAATCATGATAACATTCCATTAGAATTAATATTATTATTACATTATTTTGTTAATATTAAAATTATTGTCGAAGAATATTCAAATTAAAATTTTTAATTAAGATCTATTTCTGAAACTATTTATTTGCCATTTGTGGTCGAGGAATTTAGCAAACTTAAATAGATTGAGGGTATCTGAAAGGAAGAGGCTTCGTAGAATTTATAGCCAGAACAAGATGAAGAGAATGTTGGGGATTAAATATCGAGTAATATATATGACTTCTATGTATTTCCAAGCATAGTTAAAATGATAAAATCGAGAGTAACTGAATACTTATTAGTTAAGGGTATGGAAAATTGGCAAGAAGTTTGTTTATAGAGAAACCAATTAGAAAACCACCGTTGGGGAAAAAGAAGATGAGCTGATAATATAAAGTTAAATTGCAATAAAGAAAAAGTTCAAATTATAAATGTTTATTAATAGAGGAATGAGCGAGCATAGATGAATGAATAATATTATAGTAACTGGTTCACCTAGCCGCTGCTCGATACTTTAAAAAAATATTCATCATGAACTATGAATATTTAAGATTAATATTATTATTTAAAATAAATTAACGACAAAATATATGAAACAATTTCAAATAACTTAAAAGAACATAAATTAAAAAAACATTCAGCCCTTAAACGTACGTATTAATGGACTGAAAGACAGAAAAGTATGGCTTGTGGATATAACATAATATAAAATTATTATTAAAATAAATATTCTAAATTTATTTTATTTATAATATTTTGTATTTAAAGGAAGTCTTGTCCGGCGTTGCCCATTTTTGTATTATTAAAATTCCTATTTTAAATTAAGAAAAAAATAACAAATATGATTTTTCCCGAGGCTGAAACCAATATAGATCGATTTTTCTTTATAAAAATTATCTATGACAGAGATTCCCAAACTTTTTCGGTATACGGCTCCCTTAGTCCATTTGACCTTTGTATTTTTAGAAGCATATTTGAAAAAAGTACGAAATGTTCAAAAGCTTAGTCCAGAAAACGTTTGAGCTTTTTTTTTAGAAGCATATTAAAAAATTTTGAAAAAAATGTTCAAAAGTTTTTTTTTTAGAACCAAAGGGAGCCGGGCGCACAGTTTGGGAATCACCGATCTATGGTGTTAATTTTTTTAATCCTTAGAGCGGTTTAATATCTCAAAAAAACATACAAATATATATATATTATATTGAACAATCAAATAATAATTTATGTTTTGTGGATTATTAAATTATGTAAAACATTCAATAATTTTTTAATTAATATATGATAATTAAATAAAATAATTAATAATATATTATTTCCTTGTTATTTTCACGTTTTCATAAGATTTGAGTCTCGACATTTCGGTGTCGATTTGCTGAAGGAATTCTTCTGTATTTTAGTTTGTGTGACAAAGAGTTAATGTCAGTATTTTGGTTTGAATTGGTTGGTAATATTTGACTTACCTACTACGTTTAGACACTGTGCAGAATCTGTGGTACTCCTTGCACTTCTGTGTTTCCAATATTAATTTCATAATTCCTTTTTCACTGTTTATCAATCCCTGTTTCTTGTCTTAAATTATTTCCTAAAATATTTAAAATATGTAATTTTAGAAAATAATTTAGAATAGAATATATAGGTACAAAATATATCTTACCTTAAGTCCTAAGGAATTGAATATACTTAGATAGTGCATTATATATATAAAAATAAATATTTTTAAAGATTCATGTTTAATTCTTCAAAATTATTTAAAAAGCTTCTAAACACATTTTTACAAATAAATATAAGATACAAGTTGACAAAAATAACAGATCAATATTCTAGAATATCTATATATTACTGATAAATTAATTCTTATTGATTTCAAATGACATTTATGGTAGTTTTGTATTTTTTTGTTTTTAAACTCAATTCGTTAAATAATTAATATATCCTATAAATCTTGTACATTTTTACTATATTGACCTAAAAAGCAATTATTTAGAACTTTTATTACTTTTTAAATAAATTTTAAAGTTGTTGTTGTTGTTGTTTCAATGTTAATGAATGAATGGATGTAATGGTGGTTGATATCCAACCAAAGACTATACTTAATGGATACATCATGTGCAGTAATTAAAATTCACACCAGCTGGGGTAGTGGGATGAGTGGAGGTGGATACCAGCGCATTTATAAATCAATTGAGCCATAATAGATATTAGGTGTGTGTGTGTATGGGGAGAGTAAAACTAAAAAGTTTGTGTGAGTAGTGAAGGGGGTGAAAACGAGATGGAATGAAGATTAGTTCATTAAATGAAAAGAAGATAGTAATAGGAATGTAAAGAATTTCAAAAATATTGAGTGGAATTTTAATTGAACAAATGAGGCTGGTACCAAAGGTTTTTAAATAGTAGACTTATATTTATAACTGTATACATATTATAAACTTTCTAATATATTCTAGAATATTGATGTATACTATTGTATATATTATATATATATATATTTGTATTTTTGAAATATTAAACCGCTCGAAGGATTTTTTGAAATTCACATCATAGATAATTTTTATAAAGAAAAATCGATCTGTATTGGTTTCAGCCTCGGGAAGAATCATCTTTATTAGTTTTTTCTTAATTTAAAATAGGACAATTAAATGTTTAAGCAACTACGTTAAACAGCGCTTACGTAAATACAAAATATTATAAATAAAAAATAAAATTAAAAATATTTATTTTAATAATATTTTGTAATCAAATTACGAAATATATATATTGTTATATAAATTCACAGGCCATACTTTTCTACCGTACATTAAGGGCTGTTTGTTTTATAATTATTTTTTATTAATTTATGTTCTTTTAAATTATTTGATAGTGTTTCATATATTTTGTCGTTTATTTATTTTAAATAAAAAATCTTCATCTTAAATATTCATAGTTCATAAGGGACAATTTTAAATATAAAGAACCAGCTATATATTATTAATTATTATATTTATTATTTCAATCATTATTTTTTATTTATATTGTTAAATTATTGTACAAATTTTACCTAGTGTAATCAAATATAGGTCGTTAAACGAACAAATAGCACCTTTTATTTCAATGGACCTCAAATTATATATTATAATTTTTTAATTTCAATCAGGAAAGGGGTATTTTTCAAGGTATTAAATATGTTGTGAAAAAATTATTTCTGGTAATTTTACATTTAGCAATTTATTAATTAGGATTATAATTTTGGATAAATGACATACAAGAACAAAGATCAATGAATAGAAGATATATAAATATTTGTTTAATTGTTCTTATTTAATGAATATAATTTTATTTTATTTAATCTTCAAATTACAAAATAACCATCCAGAAAGTATACTATTTTTCAAAAAGAATAAAATAATTATATGGAAGAGTTCATATCTTGAGATGATCTTGTTAGATCCGAGTTTTGATAAATAGTTTGACTCTATTAATACTAGGAGAGAGTGGCTTAACTAGGGACTATTTATTAAATCTTTTTTTTTAATTTTATTTATTTATTTAAATTATTGTCAAAATTATACCACTCTCTACAAATTATAATCTATCTATATATATATCTATATATATAAAAGGCAATGTCTGAGTGTCTGTGTCTCTGTGTGTGTGTCTGTGTGTGTGTCTGTGTGTGTGTCTGTGTGTGTGTCTGTCAAATACTCAAAAACTACCCGTCCGATTACGGTGAAACTTTCAGGGATTGTTGTGGGCATCCCAGGGAAGGTTTTAGTGTAGTTAAATCCAAAATTAATTTATCCAAAATTAATTTAATTAGTAATATTTTGGTAAAAGTCTGTAGCGTCACAAAACTATCGACAGATGGCGCTACATAAAAACTTAAACATTCAAATATTTTTAATTTTTTTTAAACTGTCAAAAATAACATATTCATAATAACAGTTGTAATAAAAATAGAAATATAAATCACAATGTAAGTAAAATATTGAATCGTTTTATTTATATTGTTTCAATTATTGTTTGAATATTTATTAAATTTATATATAGATTTATTAATTATAATAATTCCATTTACTTTCTTCAAATTTTTTTAATTTTTTATTTAAAAGTATATTCAGCATTGAAATTGCCATTAAATATGCAGGTAATTGGAACTCCAACATGTAATATTAGCAAATATTCTGGGATGGGAAAAATACTAAGATCATGTCATATCCTATTAAATATTTTGAATTTTATTAATCAATCTAATATAATGGAAGGCGCTCGGAGCAGCTAGTTATTATAATAAATTAAAAATTATCAATGATTGTTTTAAACACCTTCAGGCCATTATTTTATCAATAGAATATTCATAATTTATTATCTGTTTTACTTTTCATTCTGCAAAATTTATGATTCTTTCGAGAGTAAAGTAATTATAATTCTTTTATTTCCGATTTTTTTCACACAACTCCACGTTTCAGGTCATTCAAAAACATGGTTTTCACGTTAAACATATGTATGAGTTTTTTTTGTCCTCCCTCCATTCCACTCGAACTTAAAAGCTCAAGTTTCTTTTAATCGCTCACTCTTTTTTTTCTTTTTTTTTCTTTTTTTCTTTTTATACAATAATTCGTTACTTTTAATTAAGTCCTTTGCAATGGAAAGTTTTTTTATATTTTAGTCAATTTTAAAAATTTTATTTTTTAATTTTTTAAAACTTAAATAGTATTATTTTTTTTATTTTGATTATACTTTTTTTTTTTAAATATTTTACTATTTTATTACTTAAAACATTTTTCTTATTTTCCTTTCTATAGGATTGTTTTTTGTTTTAACACTTGGTAGTCAATAAATTAAATCAGGGAGTTTGTCTTGTCAGAAAATATATTCAACTATTATTATTATTAATATTATTAATTCTTCTTGATCTCACCCTTTCATTTGTTCCTTAAATGCTCTCTTGTTTGTCTGAATACAGTTCTCTATTCACCATCTGATGTCAAATGGAACAATACTTGCCCAGTCAATTGTATCATCTCTAAGATAACAAACACAACACCAACGCATAAAACAAATAGAAAAATTAAAAAAAAATAATTTATTGAATTATTAATAGTAATTATACATATATTATTTGTATTATTATTTTTTTTGATTTTTAATAATAATAATAATAGATTTTAATCAAAATGGAATTACATTTCTTGTATTTATATTTTATGTATTTGATGGTGATAGCATCGATCTCTTTCTCTCTCTCTCTCGCTCTCTTCGGAGTGGGTAGTCCAGGTGTTGCTGGATCCAGATAGGATAAAAAAAACTCCTACCAATGCTCGGGTAACTGTAAATGTCAACTCCCCTATTTTCTACTTTTTTTAACAATTCCCTTAAGGCCATTATTCCATTCACTCTCATCCCCCTCACTCGTTTTTATGTCTCCCACTATAACAAGGAAACTTATCCACCACAAAAAAAAAATTAAATAAAATACAATGAAAAAATATTGTTAAATTTATGTATAAATAATATTCTATAACAGTGGTTCTTAAACTGTGGTCCGCGGACCCCTGGGGGTCCGCGAAGCCTTTACTGGGGGTCCGCGGTCCTCGGAAAAAAATCATCGTAAAAATATATACATATATAAATATTTAAAGTTCATTGTTTAACTATATCCTCCTAGAGAATTACGGCTATAATTTAATACTATTAATAATACTATTTTATTTTATTAAATTGATAATTATGTCAATTAATTTTTTGTGAATAAATAAACATATATAAAAAACTATATATAAAATTTGAATTTTCATCCATTCATTCATTTAAAATCATTTTTCGATTGTTCCTTTAAAATAACCCCTCTTAGGGGCTCGGAAGGGGAGGCATATAAGGGAATTTTCTTTCACTTTGTTATTGGGGAAAACCAGGGGAGGGGACAGTCTTACCCGGAAAAACCCAAATTGTCAGCGTCCACTCTGGGGTTTTAAACAGTTTTAAAGCAAATGTTAATTATAAGTTCATTTCTCAACGAGTTGTATCTTTAAATTATTTTTATTAATGTTAATTATAAGTTCATTTCTCAACGAGTTGTATCTTTAAATTATTTTTATTAATTTAATTAATTATAATTAAATTATAGCTAATAATAGTTTATTATAGCTAATAATTTTTTTTAATTTTTAGTGTAATTTGCATGATCATTATTTTATAAAAACACTAAACACATTTTGCAATTTCCCAGAAAGGCTGTTTTTGAGAGTAAGTATAAGTTAGTTTTATGAATAAAAAATATTTATTTTAATAATATTTTAGAATCAAATTACGAAATTAATAATATTTTAGAATCAAATTACGAAATATATTTATTATATAAATTAATATTCATTTAAAATGATATTAAATCATTTATTTAAAATGATTTAAAACATTTATTAAAATGATTTAAAACATTCATTTAAAATGATATTAAAACATTCATTTAAAATCATATTAAAACATAGCTAGTAAATAATAATTCGTTATATTTATATTATATTTATATTATATTTATATTATTGTAGTTCAATGTTAATAAATTACTCCATAAAATGGATCGTTGGCTACAAACTGGTTCAACACAGAAACGGAAAGAATCAGATGATGAGGCATCAACAGCAAACTCTACCAAGAAACGCAAAACTAGAAAATATTCGGATGATTATTTATCATTTGGATTTACTTATATTTGCAACAATGATGTGGAAAGACCAGTCTGCGTTCTATGTCAGGAAAGTTTATCCAATGAAAGTATGAAACCTGCTAATCTCAGACGTCATTTACAAACAAAGCACAGCGAGCATGTTAGTAAGTCTATCGAATTTTTTAAAATGAAAAAAGAAGAACTTAATTCAAGTCAGAAATTGATGGTAAAGACGGGATCTGGTGGTATGAGTAAGAAAGCAGTAATGGCATCATATGAAGTAGCTCTACTTATTGCTAAAGCAGGAAAGCCGCATAATATAGCAGAGCAATTAATTCTTCCTGCTACAAAAGTAATTACAAATATAATGTTAGGAACTAAAGCAGCAAACGATATAAATTTGATTTCATTATCAAATGATACGGTTAAGAATAGGATTGAAGACATGTCATGTAATATAAAAGAAGAATTAATATCGAGAGTGCGCAAAAGTCACTATTACTCATTACAATTGGATGAAAGTACTGATGTCACTAATAATGCCAATTTGTTAGCTTTCATTAGATATGAGTTTGAAAATCAAATACAAGAAGATGTATTGTTTTGTGATTCACTACCTTCACGAACGACAGCTAATGACATATTTAACAGTTTGAATAATTTTATAACCGAAAATGAAATAGAGTGGCCAAAATGTGTTGGAATTTGCACTGATGGTGCTCGTGCAATGTCAGGTACAAGAACTGGATTGATTGCTCTTATTAAAAATGTTGCGCCTCAGGTTGTTTGGAATCATTGCTGCATTCACAGAGAATCATTAGCAGCCAAAAATATGTCACCAGATTTGAAAAGAACATTAGACGAAGTAGTTAAAATTGTCAATTTCATTAAGGCTCGTCCACTTAATTCCAGAGTTTTTAAAATTTTGTGTGAGGAAATGGGTAGTCAACATACACATTTATTATTACATACAGATGTACGTTGGTTGTCCCGCGGGAAAGTACTCATTCGCCTTTTTGAGCTTCGAGATGAAATACGATTGTTTTTAATAGATGCGCATTTTGAACTGACCGAATGTTTCAATGATTTTATCTGGTTAGCTAAGGTGGCTTACTTGACTGATATTTTTACAAAATTGAACGAACTTAATTTGAGCCTGCAAGGTACTGTTGTAAATATATTTAAAGTTGAAGATAAAATAGAAGCAATGATTAAAAAAATCGACTTGTGGTCGAAACGCATCCAGAACGGTGTATATGAGTCTTTTCCAACTCTCAATGATTTCATAGAAAGCTCCAGTGAAAAATTGCTTAATCAAACGCGTCAATTATTTGTTGAACATTTAATTACTTTGAAAAGCAACTTCAGGAAGTATTTTTCTACTCCTGATCCTTGCAATAACTGGATCAGAGATCCATTTAATATGGAAATTACAAATGCTAAACATTTATCTGCACCTGAACAAGATATTCTCGTGGAATTATCATGTGATACAACTTATAAACTAAAATTTAACAAAACTGAATTGAGCAACTTTTGGTTACTTCTCAGGTCAGATTATCCTGCGCTTGCAAATAAAGCACTTCAACACTTGATTCCATTCTGCACAACATATTTATGCGAACAAGCTTTTTCGGTACTATTTTATATTAAGTCTAAATATAGAAACAAATTAAATGTAGAGCCGGATCTTAGATTAAAAGTTTCCAATATTAAGCCAGATATTGAGATTCTTGTTTCAAGAAAACAACTGCATACATCTCATTAAATATGTAAGTTATATTTAATGAGATAGATGCAGTTATTTTTTAAAATATTTCTTATTTAATATTTTCTGAAAAAAATTATAAAATATTTATATGAATTTAATGTAAGTACCCATTATAATTTGTGAGATTTGTTGCTATGACAATGTTTGTATTTTCTTTCTTCAATATTATAATTTCTAATAAAATGTGTTCTACAATATGCAAAAAAATCGTTATTCACCAATCACTGTTAGAAATATTCATCATATATCCTTGTCCTTATGAGATCGTAAGCCAGAAATTAATTAATAAAATGACGTAAAGTACCTAAAGTTGTGATGGGGGTCCGTCAAAAAAAATTTTTTCAAGTGGGGGTCCGTGGAGTACATAAGTTTAAGAACCTATGTTCTATAATCATAAATTTAAACTACATTGTCTTTATTAATTTATATATATATTTGAAATTCACACCATAGATAATATTTAAAAACAAAAATAGATCTGAATTGGTTTAGCCTGGAGAAAAATCAACTTTATTAGAATTTTCCTAATTTAAAATAGTAAATTTAAATGACTTGATCAATACGTCATCCATAATGAAATTTGCCTCACACCTTTCTTTTTTAATTGATATTGTATTAATATTTTTTTATATTTAAAATATTTTAAAAGTGTTTATTTAATTTCGAAATAAAATTAAAAATATATTATTTATTTTAATAATATTTTGGAATAAAATTACGAAATATATTTATCATTCCATCACAAAAAAAAAAATCATGAAGTTAGCAACATATAATACTGTAATGATTTTTTGGGGCAGTAAGGTATTTTAGTAAATGAGAAAATTTTTATAAAATCATAATATTGAACATTTTATTTAAATTTTAAGAGTGTGTGTAATGATATATATAAAAAAGGTTTGTAGGATTAATATTAGGTGTAAAATTGGTCGCAACAAGGGTGTAATGACAGCACTTTGGAAGAGGGAATCCAACTTCAGGGTGTTTATCTTTCTGGAAGGGTGGAGAAATGTTTTAAGCGATGTGAGGAGAACAGATGAACTGGTGGTGAAAGCGCTTGGACAGGTGGTCCCGTAGAGACAGCGCTGGACCGTGATATTGTGATTCGGTCCAATTATCGATGTCCTCAGCCCATGCTCTTGGACTCCGTCAGGACCCCTCGTCGACCGCTAAGGCGCGCTCCTCCGACTCCCTTCGAACTCTCTCCCTGGACTCCTCGTTGGCGACTGCCTGTCGACAGCTCTCAACCGCTTGGCTCAGGCCTGGTTTTCCCCTTCTTCTACATTTCTCCTCGCAAGGCACCCAATGAAATTTACGATTTGGATGCAAATCAGGGAGGGTTTCGATTTCGGGGAACGTTTTTATTTGACCCGGCTTAAGGGATTTCTGATAACACTCCATTTTTACACAAAATTCTTATTAAAATAGCTTTTTCTTAACAAAAACTATTCCAAAATCGTTTCTCAAGGAATTTTATATAAATAGAATTTTCACAAGAACCACCATGATTAAAATTTCATTTCAATACATATGAACAATTATAAAGGAAGGAATTTCAAATAAGTTGTTGAATAAATTTGATCTAATAATATTAAATAAATTATATTATGTTAATTAAAATGTTTTTTAGATTAAATTATTAATAATATAAATGATATTTGATTATTATAAATAAAAAGGAAAAAAATGTAACCTCCTTTCTTAATTAAAATATAGACAAGTACAGGTGTCAATATAATTTCAGAATTTATATTATTAACAGTAGTAACCCTTGGTTGAAACAGTCTATAAACTATTGCTACTTTGAAAAATATAAAACTGAAGCAATCTAATTATAACAACATATATATCGTATATAATATAAGATCAAATATTTCATCAAGTAAATTTGAGCATATTTTTCATCTTGAAATGAAAATCAATTAATATAATTAATTTGTACCATTTAAGGAAACAAATTGTTAATGGATCATTTTTAGAAAACCCATTTAACAATTGTAATAAATAATTAAAAAATTGTAAAATTTTTAAAGTTTATAATAATAAATTGTATAAATTCGTTAAAGGGTCGAGCGATAGCTCGGTGTTTCCAGTTTCTATATATTATTTTGTTAAAATGTTCTCAAAATATTCAACTAATTCGTAAGAGACCCAAGCAAATGATAAAGAAGAATAATATATATATATGTATACATATTCATTATTCTCTGTCTCACTCTCCTTTTTATTTCTTTCTCTTTCTCTCATACAAACCCGTTCATTAGCAAATTCATTATTTTTTTTTTTAAATTAATTACCATCCTTTAGGGCTTTAGGGTAAGAGAAGAGGATGGAATAGAAGTTGTGGGAATGAATTAGACCACGACAAACTAAAGTGAGAGAGAGAGACAAAAAGAGACATTAATTTACTGCTTTTTTAATATCAATTTTATTAGATCATTTATTTAAATGTTTTATTAATATTATGATATTCATCTTAATCAACGAAATTAGAAAATTATAATTTACTATATTATTATTAATATATATCTATATTTCAATAAATGAATTAATTAAAATTAATTAATTCAATTAATTAAATATAAAATAAAATAAATAAATGAATTATTTGCGTGATTTAATATAATATATGATTATATATGGTATACATGGATAGATTTATAAATATTGTTATATATCTCGTTTTTATAAAATAAAAATTTTAATGTTTAATTATATGATGTATTTAATTAAAATAATTACCATGATTTAAATATTTAACAGAAATCATACCATTTTAACCACCTTAGGAATTTTGAGCACCCCTTTGATAATTCAATACAAAATATTTCTCTCTTCTTCTATAATATAAAAATGAATCCCAAAATGTGTTTGTAAGCCCATAACTCAATAACGCCTGGACCAATTTTGCCAATTCTTTTTTTTTTAATGTTCGTTGAAGTCCAAAGATGGTTTTTACGGCGAGAAAAATTCAAATAATTGCCGGGAAAACCCTAAAAACAACCCTTTTCTTTTTCCCATGCGTTACCATGGCAACCGATAACAACAAATTACAAATTTGACTCTACATTTTAGTTAGAAATTTTTTTTCAGAATGCCACCAAAAAAAAAATCAAATTTAAGTAGGTATTTAAAAATAGTAGACAAAGAAAAGAACGTTTAAAATTAAGTCAGGTAGGGTCATCTGATTTGTTAGAATTACAAAACAAAGATAGGGAACCTAAAATTCAAAAATGATTAATTTAGTATATGTCTGAAAGAGAAAATATGCTTTTTAAAGATAGGGTCTTAAATGCTGCTGGTCTCTCTAAAGAGACCGAAGAAGAGAGGCTAAAAAAGATAGTTTTTATCATACTGACAATGAGACTCGATCTTCTGAGTCTCAGTCAAAGAGAGAAAATAGCCTTTTTAAAAATAGGGTCTTCCATGCAGCAGGTCGCTCTACTAAGACAGAAGAACAAAAAGAATAGAGGTTAAAAAAAGATAGACTTCAGGGGCTCTGAGTAGCTAGTCATAAATAATAATAATTAATTTTATAAATAAAATGATTTTTTTTTTGGTAATTGACATTTACTAAGTGCTGCTGTATCATTCTCTATTAATATTATAAAGAAATTTAATGAATAAATCTCAAAGGTTAGATTTTTAAATAAACATTATAATAGACTTAAATATTATAAATATTTTTTTAAAAATTAAACTATTTTTACTGAAATAATATTACACCCTTATACTTATTTATATCTGCATGTATAATTTAAACGGATTATTTTCCCAATTCATTGATCAACTATATTTTCTTATTTATTAAAAAAAATAGGGTCTATTAATAAATTTTTAAATTTATGTGGTATAAAATATAACTTAGAATTAATAACCTTTTTTTAGTAATTTCTTTTAATGCTTATCAAATTCATAATTATATTATATTTATTCATCTTTTACTATTCATAACAATTTTTAAGAAAATTAGTTATTTAAAAAAAATAATGGTATTTTGAAGAAAGACAGTCGTTTCAGAGCACTTCAAAGTGAATAAATTCCTCATATTAAATTTTATTTTAATTATTATTCAGAGCGAGATATTAATTAAAATCAAACACATATATACCATGTTTTTTGTTTCAAGGAACCTTAAAACGTTTATTTTCGTTGAAAATTCCATTTCCAATTTAGGTTAAAATATTATACATCTAGCGGATACCATAGGTTTAATTTTTCAAACTTTTTGTTCCTAGAATCGAATTCACAATTATGAATAGTGAAACTTATGGCTTTATTTGTAAGGTTCATAGATTATTCTCAAAGATAGCATTTAATATTTTACCATTTCTTGAACCTTAAATTACATTTTTAATTTTTAAAAAATAGAACTTCTGCATCTAAAGCGAGCATTGAAAATTATCAGCGGTACCAAAAGCGGACATTTGGAGCTAACTTCAAGTTAAAAGACTTGGTTTACATTAAATAATTCAAAAAATTAATTTAGTATTTTATTATAAAAAAAAATCAATTATAAATTAATAGTATATTAATTATAAATAAATAAATATTATATTGGTTACTATATTTAAACGCTCTTCGAACCTAGACAATGAATTTTAAATTCATTAATGATTCAATATTTATATAATTTATAGCCTATGTTCAAATAGATGTATATAAGAATGTTGTGATTGAATTTCATAGCAATCAGCCCAGCCAATTTTGAGCCTACTACGGACAAGCAGATTCACATGAAAAATTCTAAAGTCATATTTTGAATCTTCAGATATTTGAAAATAATTAAATGAAAATTTATCTAAATAACATTATATTTTATAAATTAAAAGTTTCACAATCGTGTCCGCTTTAGGTGTCATTAACTTATTATATAGGTAAATGAACGACAAAAAAAAGGATATGTAAATTTAAAATGTAATATTCTATTATTTATTTAATTAATTATATTGTATTTTTTTCTTTTGTATTAGTATTTATAAGAAATTTTTCTTTAAGTTCTTTTTTTTTACCTTTGCACCTCGCTAACACCTCGCACCCCTCAACCGTTCACCTTAAAATCCCCCTTTAACCCCAACTAAAGCAACGACCTGTTTTTCATTTCATTTACTTCATTTTTTTCCCTGCGACACGCTATTTTCTACTTTCACCATTTACAATAAACTATACAGAGGGAAAAGTCTTCTGCCATACTGTTAAATGGCCTACTCTTTTCTCAAATCACCCTCCAATTCCCTCTCCTCCTTTCAACCCTTACCGCAACTTTTTAGCCCCCTCTGAGGGTGGGGACTATTCTCGGCATTAGTAGGACATTCCCATTGCATGTCTACAGGAAAAAATGAACGTATTTGTAGCGTCCGTTGTGTCGTTGGCTGCAAAGCGGAGGTGAAGGACGGACACAAACGGGTCGATACCGGAAGAGTATATTCCCCCATCCACGCATACTCTCAAAACTATGCACTGATTATTATATATTTTTAATAAATTTACACTCAATTCTATGAAAAGGTCAATGACAGTTACTCATTCATTTAAAAACAACAAATAAAATTAAGTACTATTTAATAAATTTTGTTTTATAATACGAGGACAGGTCAATAATTTCGTGACTTTTGGAATTACCCCTCTCTGAAATGAAATGGCAACACAGCTACTGTCAGCAATCAACGATCTGCTGACTCCTGTCGAAATTTTAAGCAGCTGGGTCTTTTAGTTTTTGTTTGACAACCATTAATAGCAGACTACCTCCTGATTGGAGAAAGAATAAAGTAAAGTTCCACGAAAATTCATGAAATGGAATACAAATTGCTCCCTCATACACCCTATTTTCCGGATTTAGCGGCGAGTGACTATTTTTTTATTTCCAAACCTGAAGAAATGACTGGATGGAAAGAGATTTGACTTCAACGATAAAATAATCTCACAAACAAATATATATTTCGAAGACATTGCCAAATCTTATTTTTTGGAAAGGATAAAAACAAATTGGAGAAACGTAGGACGAAGTGGATAGGAGACTACATTGAAAAATAATTTTTTTTATTATGTTTCATTCAAGAAGTCACGGACTTATTGACCTGTCCTAGTATATAAAAGTCAATTTGATAAAAAAATAAAATACAATTTTTCATCAATTTAAACTAAATTATTATACAATTATAATATTTAATTTTGTGAATATTTTTTTTTTAATTGATTGTGTCAATAAATAATAAATTTAAAAATTATTTTAATAAATCGAAAATAGAAAACAATTTTCCTATATATCAAAAATATTTATAAATTTTATCTAATTAACCAGATATAATATTTTATTTATAGACTTTATACGATGATTTTATTAAATTTATGGCAAAATACTAGTAAATTGATTTAATGAAAAAATATCATTAAAATAGTATTTTATTTATTTATTTTATTTTTTCATTTATTTAGGAATTATAGTATTTTAGAATTACCATGTAATTATTTATAATCATGAATTATTATTATTGTTTATTATTATGTAACAATTATCATTCATTATTACTTGGTAATTGTTCAGTTTAACATATGAATGATGGATTTGGATAAAACTTTACCAATGGATTTCTTCCTTATGTAATATTTGTCGGTCGCTTCTAGTTTAAGAGATAAAAACTATTAAAATTTGCTTATAAGCATTGATATTCTATTTAGCTTCCATGTTTTATTATTTGACCATCAGAGGGCTCCACTATTTTTTTTTTATAAGTTCGCTTTAGTTTATTAAATAATTTTGATACTTTAAACTGAACAATTATGTATTACTTTTTTGATTTATTATTGTTTTTTTTATTTAAGATCATATAACTATGTTTTCAAATTTTATATTAATTGAACTTTTATTTTTCGTTCCAGGTAAGCAGTGATCTTGTTATTCGACTATGAATGGGTCAAAGTGAGTAGTAAAAATACATTTTCAACCACCCTATTATACGTTTATTGATTTCAATTAATTAAATCTTCTTACCCTTTTAACCAGATGATTATATTTAATTGTCTTTGGCTGAAGTTCTTTTTAATCTCTTCCTTTCTTAAATTTTACAAAAGGTTGGTTGGTGATGGGAATGGTGGGAGCAGGTTGATTCGTTGCCAAATAACCACGAATAAATCTAATCGAGTTACCCAACCCACTCGTTATCCATTTTCGCTAACGGTTGAATTCAAGCCAGAATATCACCAGAGAGTTAAAAGAGTAGGTCAGGGTGGGGGGAGGATAATGGGACAGAATTTGATACAGAACATAATATACTATAAATATTAAAATTTTAAAGTCCCCATTCTGTGATTTATAATTAATAAGGAAAAAAATGAAACAAAAATGATTTTTTTTGTTTTTTTTTATCTTTTAAATAATATTATTTATATATACACAAAATATAAATCCAGCAACCCCCCACTCTCTTTCAAAACCACA
This sequence comes from Labia minor, assembly GCA_963082975.1. Classification (NCBI taxonomy): domain Eukaryota; kingdom Metazoa; phylum Arthropoda; class Insecta; order Dermaptera; family Spongiphoridae; genus Labia; species Labia minor. The sequence goes on from OY720346.1 coordinate 58,368,368, forward strand.
ATGACCATGACCACCACTGATAATATCATAAAATATTTTATATAGATGACTATAATATCTATATAATTATTATTATTATTATTATTATTATTATCTTTTTCTTTTTTATTATAAACATACATATTTTAACTCTTTTTTTCGCTATAAATCTTTTTTGGAAATAAAAAAAAAAATAAAAAACATCAGCGATACATTTTAGCTTCCTCGAACATCAATAGACTTTATATATTATAATATAGGTGAATGTATGTTTGTGTGTATTAATGTTAAATAAAAAATACATCTTCTATATATATATAAATTCAATAAATTTCATTTATATAAAAGGACCTCGTATATCACAATATTGAATTGAAATATGTTAATATTTTTTTTTTAAAGAGACAAGGAAAAAAGTGAGAAAGGACAAATAGTAAAATTTAATGTAAAGAATATATTTGTGTGGTGTGTGTGTATGTATGTGAACACTTTAGAGCAGTGATTCTCAACCACGGCACATTTGTATGCCGCGAGATTATCAAAATGTGCCGCCAAATTTTACAAATGTATATGTAATGGTTCTAAAAAAAAAAGTAAGGCTCTTAAACATTTCCGACTTTTTTGTCAATTTTTTTAATATGGTTCTAAAAAAAATAAAATGTTTTTGCGCTCAGACTCTTAAACATTTTCGACTTTTTTCAATTTTTTCAATATCGTAAATAAGTAAATAACTTTTACACTTATCTTTTTCTTTGTGTGCCACCAAATTTTTAACCCGTTAAAGTGTGCCGTGGTAAAAACAAGTATGAGAATCACTGCTTTAGAGCATAAATTATGAATGTTAAATGAATCCAATTTTATATATATATATATTTTCTCTGATGAAAAAATAATCATCCATCAATATTTTCACTGAAATTAAATAATAAGAAATACTAAATTAATTTGATAATTTTTATTTTTTTTATTTTTCACATAAATAAATACATATTCGATTTCGGTGGTTACCAGAGTGAAAGAAAACTTTTTAATATGAAAATTGAAAATAAATTTTCGATTGAGTACTTATTAAAAAATTAAACTCATTGATATTATGACTTTACATAAATTGTACAATTATTTAAAATGGAAAATTATACGTTTCAATTTTTATGTACATATTTAATATACGAGGACAGGACAATAAGTCCGTGACTTTTTGAATTTCCCGTTTTTTAAATGAAAAGGCAACACTGCTCCTGTGAGCAGACAACGATCAGCTGACTGCTGTCGAAATTTGAAACAGCAGGGTCTTTTAGTTTTTGTTTGACCTTCATTAATATCAAACTACCTCGTGATTTAAGAAGAAAATCGATGAATTTGATACGAATTGGGCCCTCATCCGCCCTACTCTCCGGATATTTCTTGTTTCCAAAACTGAAGAAATGTCTGGGTAGAAAGAGATTTGACTTTAACGATAAAATCATCTCACAAACAAATACCTAATTTGATGTCCTCGACAAATTTTTTGGTAGGGATAAAAAAAATTGGAGAAACATTGGACGAAGGAGATAGAGCTCAAAGAAGACTACGTTGAAAAATAAAATAATTTTTTATTCAAAAACCTGTGTTTCATTCAAAAAGTCACGTGACCTGCCTTCGTACTAACCTCTATGACTATGACTTACTAGTTTTTTAATTTTTTAATGCAGTTACTTTAAAAATGTGTATAGTCGATTCCTGTTCTAAAATATTTATGTATTTGTATATATTCAAATAAAAACGATCGTTTATTCTTATATACTACATCATTTCATAATATTACTTATTTATCTTTATTATACATTTTTTTATTATTCCTTGTTTTTGTTTCTTTAAAGTTATATATATATATGTATATATATATATACAAAGTTTCATTTCTGGGCATTATGATCATCATTTTATAACATAAACACTCTTTTGTCAGTTTAATTAGTAACTATAATAATAATAATAATAATAATAATAATAATTATTATTATTATTCTCATTATTAATATATTCTTCTTGATCTCACCATTTCATTTGTTCCTTAAATGCTCTCTTGTCTGTCTGAATACAGTTCTCTATTCACCATCTGATGTCAAATGGAACAATACTTGCCCAGTCAAGTTCATATCTAAGATAACAACCACAACAACAATTCAAAGTGTTTTTGGCAGAGAAAGGGAGAGAGAGAGAGCAAATTGAATGACGAAAAACAAAAGATAAAATTATTAAATTAAAATGAAAAAAAAACAAACATTACAATACTTTAAATTATACAAAAGATAAGCAAACAAAGCATAAATAAATACAACCAAAAAACAACAATAAATAGACAAATGAATAATTTAATAATTTGTTTTTGTTATATATTTCCTTTCTTTTAGGTAAAATCATAATAATATTGAATAATCGTAAGTAAATTTGCATCGAGGGAATTTGTTTTTTTTTAATTGAAAATCAAATATGGGTATATATATATATATATATAACAAAGTTGGATTAATTACACCATTTATAACTCAACAACAGCTGAAAAGATTTTTATAATCTTTGATTTTTGGATTTGTTTCCGTACAGGCGTAAGCTAATTATGCGCCCCACTTGAAAGTGATATAATCGATAAATCTGGCGTATTTGAAGTTAAAGAATATAATCGTGATATTCAATTACTTTTTACATGCTTTTATTTAGTTTCACATCGTGTCCTGTCGTCAAATCTTGCAAGGTGAATTTGACCCACTTCCCAATATTCGAATGAGTTGAAATTTTGCATACATATGTAACTCCTATGACAATGCAATATTCAGGTTCATCTCAGGTCATAGGTGAGTTAGGAGGTATTATTTTTAACAATTAGTAATTATATTGAAAAATAGTAATTTTTATAAAATGCATAATATTGAAAAATAGTAATTATTTATAAATATATATAATATATTAATAAGAGCTAATTTAATTTTTTATCAAAAACCTGAGTTTCATTCAAAAAGTCACGGACTTATTGACCTTTCCTCGTAACTCATTTAAATTAAATAATTTATTTTAAAAGTTATCATTTTAATTAAATTAATTTAAATCTTGTTTAATTATTTTGTAAAAATAAGATACGTTATTTTTTAATTTAAATGAATATCAAATAAATTAATAGCGTAATTGTTTTTGAAAAGATATATGTATATATAAACCAATAATAATAAAAATAATAATAATAATAATAATCAGTCCCCTATACCACCGATTTGATATAACGTATTTGGAGGTGAAGAATCGACCTGAATTAGTTTCTTTCAACAGTTACACTATAGCCTGAAATCATAAACCAGGCGAAATATCTGTCAAGACTAAAAATTAGGAAATAAAAAAAAATATAAAAAAACACGCTTTTATTTAAAAGCACTAAAAAGGAGAAAATAATTTCTCCATACACACCACGATTTCCTTACATTTAATCATATCTAAAAAATGAAAGCTTGGGCGCCAAACATGCACTGACGCAAGCCTTCTCCTGACCCGACTATATATATATTAGTACCTGGTTCACCGAGCCGCCGCTTGGTCATTTAAAGAAATTATTCCTTATAAACTATGAATATTTAAGATTAAGAATATTACTTAAAATAATTCAATTAATTTAAAAAAACAAATTTAAAAAAATAGTAAAATATGTAAAATTAATGTAGAGTATATATCAATCGTGTATTGAGGAAATAAGGCCAAAGGCAGTTGAATCCATTGGGGGGTAAGCAAGAGATTACTATGCACGAATTAAAAAACAATTGTCCCCTTCAAGGTCACGGATAACCAAAGCATTGGGGTGGCAACATGGCGGCGAATCTTTTCAATCTGTCAAAATTCAATAATTAATATTTGATTAAGGAAGCACAGTAAAATTATATAATAGCCAGTGAAAATGAATCTACGTTTCATAATGAATATATTCGTATAGGTATTTCCTGGTCTCATAAGGCAATATTTTTTTTGAACTGTAAAAAAATAAACCGATATTAAAATTTCCATTTAATGATCCTAAAAATCAATTTTATTTAGAATCTGGCTAAAATTCTGATGAAAGGATTTGTCTTGGTCACAATTTACAAGATTTAGTCAATAATTTTAATAAAATGAAAAACATTGAATAGATTTGTTCTGCTAATTTTCCAAAGAATACAATAAATATGAGTTCCAAATTGTCTACTAATATCAAGCGTAAGAGAGGTAGGTTCTCTCAGAGGCAATTATAAGATGCGTCTCACTCGTTAATTGCGACGTTTTGGTAGTCAGAAAATGGGCGTAATCAGCATATATAGGAGACTCTTTGAGGAGAATCTCTTATAAATGTCAATATTTCATTTTTTTAATGAATCTATACTAGGTATTCTCCTTCATCCAAATAAACTTGATTTTTTGAAGGATTAACGGAGGGGGAAGAGTAAGAGTAAGGGAATGGAAGGGAGGAAAGGAGTCAAGGGGTAAAAGACATGATTCCTCTCCTATGCAAGAAAGGATTCATGAGCTCACGTGAGGGCAGGGACGCTACTCCCTGAAGTAGAAATCTTTTCTATTGGGTTCATAGAAAAGTGACTACCCGTTACCCGTGAAAATTTTTCTAATAAGTCTTACTATATATTGTTTCTATTTTTTCTATTATTATTGATATTTATAAAATATAATAATTATTTTTTACTTAAAAATTATGTTATAATTATTTATTGTCTATTCTATTTTTCAATCCTTTTGTCTATTAATCTACTTATTTAATATCTTTTCAGGTCAAACTCTCTTTAGCTTTACCTCTTGATCTCTCAATTATATATTACTAATTTATATATTTTAACTTTTAACATTCTAGGTTAGGGAGGTACTTAATCAAGTCATTTTATAGATGGTTTTTCCTAATTTGATAAAATGAATAAATTAAAATCTCATCGAAGATCGATAGATAAATATCAAATTATTCCTTTTTATTGTATTTAATAGTAATTTTTATATAAAATGTTTTAAATTTACGTCAGAGTAATATATATATATATAAGAAATGAAAAAAATATATCATTAAAATTGAATTCAATTACAATGCATTATGTATTTATATTTGATTAATTATTTAATTATCTGTTTCACTTTTTTGACGTATACATATATTCGTATATGTATATACTATATTTTATCCAATGCCTAATCAAGTATAAGTATAATGATATGTTAGATTATATTAAATACTGGTAACAAGTTTTAACTTACTTTAAAGTATTTCGAGTTTCAGGTCTTTCTCTTTCTTGCAAATATAACTCTTCTTTTTTTTATCCCCTCAACATAAATTTAAATCACACAATCTTATGAAATTTTCTTTGAAATTTTAATATTTAATTTATAGAAATATTAAATTATTATAATTATTATATTCATTTCTATAATAAATTGATCGAAAAAAAGAAAGAATTGATAATAGTATTCCTTTTTTGTCAGCTGACACACACACACACACACACAAATTAGATTGATAAACTTAGGATTGTTAAATTAATTTCCTCGTTGTAACATTGGTTGGTTGTCTTCATTTAATATTCACCTATTAGTTTACAATTTAGTTAACGCCAATGTGATCTCCACCCCCTCCCTCTCTTTTCCCATTCCCATTTCTCCATTTCTAACATACATCCCATCTTCTCTAATAACATTGATTATTCAACGTCTTATCTAATAGGAAACATGTTTAATTTATACATTGAAAAATTAGACATTTGTCAAAATATCATTTTTTTTTTTACTCAAATAGGACACCAATACTTTTCCAAAAGAAAAGAGTAATAATAAAATTTCATATTGTATATTAAACTTTTTTTCTTGTATATCTTATCTAATATATACGAGGTTTGTTCAAAAGAAATAGTGAATTTTGAATTATTTTGAAAAGTATTTATTTATTCCTCAATATCCATTTTTTCCCATTCATATTAATTCCACTCAGATATAATGCACTTATGCCAGCGCTTCTACCAATCGCTGAACCACTTCTGAAATGCGCTTTTCGGTATGGCCATCAGCTCGTTCTTCGATTCCGACTTTATGTCATCAATTATGGCAAAACGCTTTCCTTTTATTGGTCTCTTCAGTTTTGGGAATAGGAAAAAGTCACAGGGAGCTAAATCCGTTGAATACGGTGGTTGAGGCATGATTACGGTGATGTTTTTGGCTAAAAAATCATCAACAAGTAATGATGTGTGAACTGGTGCATTATCCATGATTTGTTTTTCTAAAATTCCGATCGTTTGAGCCGTATTGCTTCAAGCAAACGTTGTATAACTTCCTTGTAGTATTCCTTACAGTACGACCTGTTGGCAAGAACTCATGATGCACCAAGCCATTGTAATCGAAGAAAACAGTGAGCAAAACCTTCACATTGGATCTAAATTGGCGTGTTTTTTAAAGCGCTTGTACCACTTATAAATATTTTTTTAAGACAAAGTAGACTCCCTGAATGCCACAGTCAACATTTTAAGGCGTTGGAGCACTTAATCTCATTTTTAATGCAAAATTTCATACAGATTCTTTAAAAAATCGAAGAACACATAAAAATGTGACTAATTTTTTCATATGTCAAAAACATACTACTAATCCAAAATGGCTGATAATGACGACATATGAGAAATATTGTATAGCAACAACATGTGTACCATTAACAAAAAAAATGTATACAGCCGCGAAAAATCAAAATTCACCTTTTCTTTTAAACAGACCTCGTATATATATATATATAGAGAGAGAGAGAGAAAGAAAAATTGTAAGAATATTGACCAGAATCAATGATGGTAAGGGCTGGTAATAAAAATAAAACAGAAATGTTAATTCTCACATCAGCCAATTGGGCTAAACGATTTTATGTTCACAATAATATGTAAATTTACATAATATTTAAGAATATATTTCTTTTAGTATTAAATAATTTTTAATTTATAATATTATAAATCCACTAATTATTGTTGAACTTAATTGTCGTTGTTATTGTTTCCTCTAAAAAAAATTTTCATAAACAACTTCATGATTTTAAGTAAATATTTCCCAATACTGATAATATTATCTGAAAAACAAAAACAAAATTATAAACAGTAGTAACATTAAACTTGAATGAGTATAACTAAAAGATTATTTATTAGTAGTTAGAAATATGTATTATATTTTAATTTAAAATTAAGAATTTATTGTAAAATACCAAATAGTGATTAAATGATATCTTGATTATTTTTAGGAAAATCTTAAAATTTGTAAATTTTTTAAACATATAGACATTTTAAACAAAATGGACTATGCCATTCGAACAGGACACCACGCGGAATGGGAGGCAATACGTTTGACTTTCAAGCTCGTGGTACGTCCCGGGCCTTACTAGGAATTTGTCTAGGTTAAGTTAACGGGATGGATACCCTCAACCTTCGAGATCAAAATTGGAAAGCTACTTGAAATAAAAAGTTGCGCCTCCTATCGAGAAAATCAAGATAAACGCGTTGAGAGGAACCGTATTACTGATCATACAACACCTTTACCTACTTGATAGACGCTGTTCTTTAATAGGATGTACAAAAGTCATAGATTTGTTTCATTATTCTAACAGATATATAAATACATAAATAAATATAAATATATTAATTCTTACCGATAGTAGAAGCATTTTTGTCATCAGATTCTTCTACATCTGTCGATTGTGCCAAGATGCATTCTATTTTAAAACAATAATAATACTTATTATTAAAAAAAAAATTTAAAACATAACTTTTCATTATTAAATTTAATATAAATTCATTAATTTAATAATTCATATTAAATTAAATTTATTTGCTTTTTGTGAAATTAAAATTAGTCATATATTTGTGTTTTTATATATATAGAAGGAAAAAATAAAATTAAAAAGTGACACGTTTCTTAAAATTTATTTACAATTTGATAAAGTAAATAATTACTTAAAGCTTTTCTACAAACCATTGATGTAATTCTTTTTGATATATTCAACAATTTTCCTATTTAGAATTGGATTAGTTCAAAAGTCCATTTTTACACCATTATTGTAACAATAAAACGTTCAAATTAAGATTATTTATTATATTTAATTGGAATTCAATAAAATTTTAAGGTTCTTTTAAAATTCAATCAATTATTGACTGTTGCAATAAATAAATAAATAAATTTATTCCTCAATCAAATGATAAGAGTAAAAGTATAATTTCAAGGACAGAATTAATTAATTAATATTACTGTTGTTATTTTTGGTAAAGATAATATTTATTAAAATATATATATATAATTTTATTTTTTTCTAGGTGAATGATTAAATAGTTAAAAAAATTATTAATTTATGTTAATCTTTTTACTATCTCGGCAGATCACAAAAATTTTCGATGTCGAAATTTTGATGTTTTTATACGTTTTATAGGTCCCTGAGTCATTTTCACTAAGGTTGAGAAAAATGTCTGTGTGTGTGTGTAGACAAGATTACAAAAAACGGTTTGAGCTAGAATCATGAAATTTGGTATACGGGCATTATTCAAAATTCGTAGTTTTCTATCAACTTTTGAGAAATGAAGCTCAACCGGAAGAGGGTCATTACCTACAACGTTTTGATTTTTTTTGCCTCTAAAGTGACAGTAAAAATATAGATATATGTTTGATAGTTTTTCACATGAATAAAAATTATATAAAACGGCTATATTTAGAGTTTTAGCTTGATTGAATCGCTGAAAGTACCGAAATTAATATTTTAACATTGCAAATCACGCGCGCCAACACGTGACGTGGTATAATCAACAAAGAGCCAAACATCCGCTGGTTTAATAAATATTATTTATTAATTTTAATTTATAATTTATATTTAATTAAAATTAATTTAAATATAATATATGCGATAATTAGTCCAATTCTAATTTGCGAGATAGTCTAGTAGAGACTTCAAATATTCAAATTTATTAATGGATTTAATTTTATATTATATATTATAAATTGTTATAAATCTATATTTATAAATATATATGTAGTTATTATAAATTTTTCTATTATTAGAAATACATTAAATAGTGAAAAATTTATTTTTCCTTTTAGAGAATTAAATTATTTAAATAAATAGAAAATCTTACCAAAAATAAGAAAAATTGCCAAAATAAAAATAATTGTAGAATACTTCATTTTTCTTTTTTATTAAAAATCAATCTACTTCGTTGTTTACAGTTTTAAAACCAAATACCAAATAGATATTTTAAATCCTTGTTTCCTTATTTAAATACTTTTTTTGATTGCATTTTTATTTATGTGTATTGCTGTCTACTACCTACACTTATATATATATTATATTTGAAATTTTAACTTGATATTTTTGTTTCTTATCAAACTTTATACTTAAAGAGATATTATTTCATGTCTGACTAATTTAAGTCTTGTAAACTATTTATTTAATTAAAAAATAATTTATATTTTAATTTTTGATTATTTATTATATTCTTTGTTTAAATATATATATATTAACATAATATTTTAAAAGGTATATATATAAATCACATAATTAATGTTATTATATGTAAGTATATATTAAAATTATAAAAGCTGGGTATATCCCATATAACTATTAAATGGAAATTTTAAAAACTTATTTTATGATATAATCAAACACACACACACACACACACATATATATATATATATATATATATATATATATACTTTATATATGTATATATTATATATATAAAGTATAAAAAAATATATTTTTAAAAATTGAATTAAAATCACTAAATTATATTATCTTGGTTTTTATTTTTAGTTTAATTACTCAATTATTAATTTCTACTATATTTTAAGTGAAACATTTCCGACAATGAATATAAAATTAATTCTTTGTAAACTACCACTTCCGGTTGATGAATTTATGCTATTGATGCATTAATTAATTATAACAAATTTTATCAAAATCCGTTTAGCCATTCAAGCTGTACACGTCTTCATGGACAGCCAACGGACAGACGGACAGGCATGCTAAAAATACATTTTTCTGTCAACAAATTGCATGAGATATGTAAAAATCTCCACATGTGAAATTTGGTGTGAAAACAATACCTTCCATCTCTATCGTCGGTCGGTAAAAGGATGATATATAGATATAATCATAATGTTTGTTTTTTATATTTATTTGAGTTATTTATTCCATTTTAAATAAATATGAAATTTTATAGGATATATAATATTTATTTTTGCAAAAGTTATAAAACAATTTGATGAAGGTAAGGGTAAACAATAAAATGCGTTTTCATGAGGGTCACTTACCTACATAAATCTATCACAATAATAAAATTTAAAAATATAAATAAAACTATTATCTTATCTATTTCTTTATTTTTTTTTTTAAATTAAATTTAAAAAAATATATGAAAATAAATTTTAACATTAAAAATGATTTTGAACAAATATAAAACATAAATAGTAAGAATATTTTCCTCAACTCCCCTCCAATAAGTTTATAAGAATCTTATATGCCGTATTCAAGACAAATTACATATATAAATATAATACTCGTATTTAGAGAAGATTATTGGTATAATATCAGACAAATGAAAATAGATAATAAAAAATAATATATTTACCATCAAATAACATAAATGGCGAATTATTTATTTATTTTATTATTATTGTTAATATTATTATGTTTATATATATATTTTTTTCCACATAATAAAAATAAAATAACTAAATCATTAAAGTGATAAGAAAAACAATATAATTAAATAATTACTTTAATTAACTATTAAAAAATATATAATATTTTTCATAGATAAAATGGTAATTGTTTAGTCTATCCGATGTATGATTGATTTTGATAAAACTTTACTAGTAGATTCCTTTTTTGATTCACAAAACCTGAAGAAGTATGTGGTGGTCGCTTTTAGTTTACGAGATAAAAATTATTAAAGTCTGACTGGTAAACTAGTTATGAATGAGCAGCCATTTAATGTTTTATTGACTAATTCACTAATTTTCGCAATTTTTAAGTTCGGTTTGGATATAAGAAAATTATTTAATTCATTAATTTTTACTGACCGACGATAGTAAGGGAGGTATTGTTTAATCTTCTTATATTCAAACCGAACATATAAAAAAAAAATTTAGTGGAGCCCTCTGGAAGTCAAATAATAAAACATGGTAGCTGAATAGAATATCAAAGGATTTATAATCAAACTAAACAATTACCGATAAAATAAGTTGATCGCTTTGATATGTAAACTAAAGGAATAATATTGAAATATACTTTAAGTTTTTGATTTATTTTCTTTATGCGCATTTCAGATGTCACACTATCATCAAAGTTTTTCTATTTTCATCTTATTTAATTTTTATTTATAAGTATACTTTAATGAACATTTAGAAATTAAATGAAAAAATATGTTTCAAATTCTCAAAAATGATGGATAGAAAATAAATAGAATGATTTAGATTTATTTGTTGTACTTAGAAAATTGTCAATGTATGATGATATACATCAGAGGTTCTTAAACTGTGGTCCGCGGACCCCTGGGGGTCCGCGAAGCCTTTACTGGGGGTCCGCAAAGCCATCGTACAGGTGCACGAGAAAATGATGAGTCAGTTAAAACTTTAATTAATATAAAAGAAGCGATGGCATGGCTTTGTGAGGAAACAGAGATCAAATACCCAAATTCAACGAAATGTGCAAGAAAACTATTGCTACCGTTTCATCTTCATATTTAGCTGAATTTTCTTTCTTCAATATTATAATTTCTAATAAAATGTGTTCTACTACATGCAAAAAAATCGTTATTCACCAATCATTGTTAGAAATATCCATCATATATCCTTGTTCTTATGAGATCGTAAGCCAGAAATTAACTAATAAAATGACGTAAAGTATCTAAAGTTGGGATGGGGTCCGTCAAAAATTTTTTTTTCAAGTGGGGGTCCGCGGAGTACAAAGGTTTAAGAACCTCTGATATACATTATTATTAATGATTTCCTTAAAAAACATTTTTGAAATAAAAATCTACTTGAATTATAATCTTTATTTGTGTCAAAATATAATTGGAATTTGTTTCGTTTAAAATATTATTTTGCACCCTGAGGGGTTGTTCACCCTCCATAGGATATTTTTTTTACTTTAAGTTCTTTTGCCGACTGCAATATGGTTTCACCATCCTTTGTTAGTCTCTCTATTAAAACGGTAGACGGTGATTGATATTCAAGTAATAAAATATTATAGTAATCCATTTCCTTTTTTATTATAGTCCATTTTGTTTTAACCTCTTTTATTGCACAGATATTTTTTTTACTCACTAGATCCAAAAATTATATAAGTAGATGAATAAATAAATTTGTATTTATTTAAATAATTAGTAAATGTCAAATTTTTAATTAAGATAAATATAATTTGTTTATATATTTTTTTCTTTTTATTTTACCTAGTATAATCAACAAGAACTTATATTAAAAAAATAGTCATAAAACATACAGCCCTTAAAATTAAAAGTGCATTGAAAGGCAGAAAAGTATGGTCTCTGGATATAACATAATAGATATTTCGTAATTTTATTTTATTTATATTTATAATATTTTGTATGTAAGGAAGCGCTGTCTGAAGTATTTGCTGACGTCATTTAAATTCCCTATTTTAAATTAAGAAAAAACTAATAAATATGATTTTTCCTGAGGCTGATACCAATACAGATCGATTTTTCTTTATAAAAATTATCTATGGTGTGAATTACCAAAAAATATAAAATATAATTTCTCTTTTAATTTCTTTAAAAAAAGATTATTTGAATTTTGTACTGTTTATTCATTGTTAATAATTTTCTTTCAAATATAAAATTATGATTTTTATTAAACAATTTTATATATAGAAAGTTCCTCTGAACAAATTTCTTCACCAAATTCCACCAACCATTGCCTCCTTTCAAAAAATAAAAAAATTCTATTTTTTAAAGTGACTGACACAGTCGCCATATTGATTGTGCTCTGACAGGTTGTTCACTTTCCAGATTTATTTTTTTTTACAATTTATAAATAAATTAAATAAATTTATAAATAAATCAGTGGACAAGCCGCTGATTATATAAAATATTGTTCAGCCTGTCGGACCACCTGTGCCACTAATGAAGGAGTTAAAAAAAAGAATTCTCAACTCTTTCACACGGGGAATAAAACAAATTATTTGGGAAAGGAACCCTTAAATATACTTCACCAAAGAGTGCAGTACGTTTGACTATTAGCGCTTAGGAGAATCGCTTTGAACATCCAAAATCGTAAAGCAATAACAAATTAAATTAATCAAATATCCGATGCTAACATATGGGCCTGCAAAGGAAAGATTAGGTTCACTTTTTCTAAATAAAAGATAAGTGTTCGTTGCCACGCTATAAAATGTATTTAATTAAAGAAAAATTAACATAAAGTAAAAAATAAAATAAAATTAAAATATAAAAAAATAAGAGAAATAAATGCTGGCTAATATTGAGCTAAAACAAAACGAATTACAAAAATATAGTAATAATAATTGAAACACAGTGTCTCCACGTGTTTAACAACGAAAAGGAATCCACGTTCAAAATACAAGTTCTCAAGACGAGGTCACACAAGCAAGTCTCAAATGCAAGTGAATGAGATCACCTCTGGTTCAAGGTAGCTAGCCGTTGGCGCCATGGGCCAAAATCGAGCATGGTGATTGGCTGTGAGGAGTCATGTGACTAGTGGCGTTAAAGTAGCCACTAAACTCAACACATGGCATACCAATATAATAAAAAAAAACATGCATATTTAAAAAGGAAAAAATTACAAATTTATATAAAAATAAATTGACCTTAAAATAAATAAATCTAAATCAGGGAGAGGCGTTAACAATCAGTAACTTGGATTTCACTTAAAAACCAATATTAAATGTGAATAAATAATTGTATGGAATAAAAGACTTAATATCGATGCAGGTGATTACATATTCTAAATTTATATTTATAAATTATTATTTTTTAATTTTTCACTTATAAATATACCATGAGCTATAAATTAAATTGATAAAAAATAAAAATTCTTAAATTCTAATTTTGCAATTATTTTAAGTTACTTAAATTAAGTTAAATGAGTTTAATATTGTTCTTTTCTTTTTGATAAGAATAATAAATAAATGATGATTACTGATAAATGGTTTCACTGTGAACAGGTGAGACCATTTCTCAAACTGGAATAGAATAATTCCAGCGAGGTAAATATTGCTAATTTGAGTCAACAGAAGATTTAATAATGTTTAGAGTACTTTTTTCATGAAATTAAAAGTGCTTGGATTAAATCCATGTAATATGAAGACGATGGCAATAGAATTTTACCACGAATCAAGGTGGATACGAGTAATATGGAATAAGGAAGGGATTGATTAAGGAAAAAATATTTAATGAAATGTATGATGGAAGGATCTATTAACAGAAATATATGTTGCCTAGAAACATTCAATGAAGAGGAGAGAGAAAGATTTGTATTTGGCTTTTTGCAATGATATAACTCGGGAAGAGGAAGAATAGAACTAATAGTAAAAAGGTCACTCCTTTTAGAAGGAAACTAAAAAATTTGGAGTGTCTCCACTCGACTATCTCGCAAATATAAACTGAATTAATTAACACATATAATATGTATATTTAAATTAAATTTAATTAATTAAATTATAAATTAAATAGAATTAATTAATTAATTTAAAAGAAAATTAAATTTACAGTAAAGTATTGTTATTAATTTAAATTAATTAACATATATTAAATTTAAATTTAAAACCATTAACGTTATTTTTAAGTCAAAATTTAACACAGCGCGTGTTTGGCTCTTTGTTGATGACCCCACGTCACGTCCTGGCGCGTGATTGGCAGTCAACATGTTAAAAAATTTAGAAAATTAATTCCGGTATTTTCAGTGATTCAATCAAGCTGAAATTCTATATATAACATTTTTATACAATTTTTAATCATGTGAAAAACTATCAAAAATATATTTTTATTTTTACAGTCAGTTTAAAGGAGAAAAAAAAATGAAAAATTGGTAGGTAATGGTCTTCTTCCGAATTAGCTACTTTTCTCAAAAGTTGATAGAAAACTACGAATTTTGAATAATGCCCATGTATCAAATTATTCTATGTAGTTCAAACCGTTTTTACTATCTCGCCAGTGTATGTAGACAAGATTACACAAAAACAGTTTGAGCTAGAATGATGAAATTTGGTACATGAGCATTATTCAAAATTCATAGTTTTCTATCATCTTTTGAGAAATGTAGCTCAACCGGAAGAGGGTCATTACCTGCAACGTTTTGATTTTTTTTTCCTCTATAGTGACCGTAAAAATAAAGATATATGTTTGATTATTAATTGATTATTATTTATTAATTTTAATTTATAATTTAATTAATTTAATTTAATTTAAATTAATATATGTTATTTAATCTAATTCAAATTTGCGAGATAGTGGAGTGGAGACACTCCAGATTTTTTTATCTAAAAAATATTCTTATAGCACCTATCAACCTTTAGCTTGATTTTCTTGATTAGATATTGTTTTTTTAATACTATAGTAAAGTATAATAATAATAATAAATAATATTTGTTTATAAGTGTTTTTATTTATATGAGTTATAAGTTATTATTTTTTGATATTAATTTATAATAATATAATCATATTTCACATTTTTAATTGTACAATTTATCTTATTATTCTCATGACTAGTTTTATAATTTCAAGTGGATTAGTCATTAACTTCATTATATAAAGATATGTATTTCCGAGAAATTTTAGTAATGAAATAATTCCTACAATGAAAAAGTAAATTAATTAATATATAAATAGATGTAAATTTATTTGTGAATTATATAGAAATATAGTTACGTTGAGGCAAGGTTGGACCTTTACTTTCTTCCAATTCCTCAGCTGCCAAGACAAAACCTAAAAAATAATAATAATTAAATTAGTCTCTCAATTACCTTCTTAATTATTTTATAGTTAAGTTATTATTTTTTATATATTTTAAAATTATGCTATATTAACATTATCTATTATCTTAAAAGAAGTTGGCAAAAAAAAAGAAAAAACCGTCTGACTTTGAACGTCCTACGCAAGGATAACGCCTATCAAGCCGGTTATATCAATGAGGTGTCCTATGATCACTAGAACGGGACCTATCAACCTTTACCTTGATTTTCTTGATCGGAGGCGCTATCAAGTAGCTTTCCCCCAATGTTGTTCCCGAAGGCTGGGTTGACTCCGTACCATAGACCCCAGCTAGGGAAATTCTCTTGCCAGGCCCGGGACTTGAACCCGGGACCATGTGAATGTGAGGCAGGTTCGCTACCCACACACCCAATGGCGCCTTCAAAAGAAGATGGCAAGAATTGTAAAATCGATTTTTAAATGAGATATACTTACGTCCATTCCTTCAATGTCCATTGGTCTTTCAATCGGTCTCCCAACAAATAGACTTTTTGCCAGTATTACCTCTCTCTTTCTTGCTACGTGTCCTGCCCATCGCAACTTTCTCGATTTTATGACCCTAACTATGTCTGAAGATGCTTAGAGTTTATGCGATTCCTAGTTATGCAGTCTCCGTCATTCCCCCGTGACTTCATCTTTCATTGGCCCATACATAAATGGTGCGAAGAATCCTATTTTCAAATACTATAAATCTACTCTCGTCTTTTAAGGTCATAGACCACGCATCACACTCATATAACACAACTGGCAAAAATAATAGTTTTATATATTTTAATTTTCTTTGATAGTAATAGATAAACCCCTTTTTTGCATTCAACAAATTAATTCGATTCAAGCTTAATTAACTTGATCTTAGACTTGCATTTTTTTTGTAAAAATTCAAATTATGATAATAAATAAAATAATCATGACAATTATATTAAATGATTTTATCATACTTTTCTAATATAGAAAAACATATTTTTATTTTTATGTAATTTATGTAATTATAGTAATTATTTATTATATTTTTATATTTATAACTATTACTATGATATATACATATCTATAAAATCTATCTATATCTATTAAAATTATTATATTAATTTAATTATTTATAAAATAAATCACACTATAGAAAATATTGGTTAATTCTAAACCAGTTTCATTTGGATTAAAGATAATTTCCACACCTGACAATTTATTAAATACTATAATAACTGAATTTCTTCTATTATTTCAATAAAAATAAATTTAATTTCTAATTCATCGTCATTTAAATTCATTTATTTTTTTAAACTTTGATATTTATTGACTCATGTTGATTATTGATAATTATTTTAAATAGGAAATATACAAGAAAAATTATTTTGTCAAAAATGAAAATTATGAAGATCAATTTTTTACCCCATACTTCCACCTAGTACATATCTAATAAGTTGACCTGTGGCCAGGCACAGAACCGACCGACGGTTTGAAATAAATTAATTTCCAGCTACAGAAGCAATTTCAGATAATTTAAATGTATTTTATTAATGCAATATAAAACAGATATGGATATAAAATAAATATTTTTAATTTTATTTTATTTATAATATATAAGAAGGCGCTGGCTGTGACGTCATGAAGGGCTGTGCGACGTCATATGATTTTCAATTAAGAAAAAACTAATGAATGATTTTTCCCGAGGATAAAACCAATACAAAATGCATGATTTGTGGAGATTTGTAAAAAAATCTTCTCATATGAAATTTGATGTGAAAATAACCCTTCCCTTCCTATCGTCGGTCGGTAATACTAGGGCTTCCGATATCTGAATATACACCAAAAGTTGATCAATTCATCATATTGATGCATTAAGTAAATAAACCAAATTTTATCAAAATCCGTTGAGCCGTTCAAGCTGTACACATCTATACGGACAGACGGGCAGACGGACGGACCGACAGACATCATGCTAAAAATACTTTTTTCTGTTAAGAAAATGCATGATTCGTGGAGATATGTAAAAATTTCCTCATGTGAAATTTGGTGTGAAAACAATACCTCCTTTACTATCATCGGTAGGTAAAAAAGCTGTACATTCAAGTTAAAACAATACCTCCCTTACTATCGTCGGTCGGTAAAAAATACACCTAAATATTTATTACATATATTTTGCTATATTTTAATATACAATTTTCCCTATTAACATAAATAAAAGTAAAATAATAATTATATATATTTACCAATGCATATCACGAATAGAGTGAAGAAAATTAAATATTTATTCATTTTAGTTAATGAAAATCACTTGAATCAAATGAACTTCTGATTGAAATTTCCAACATTATCCCTATATATATATATGTAATTTTTAATTTTTTTTTTTAATTAGTATTTTTTATCATTTTTATTTTTAATACTCTATTTAATAAAAGATAACCATTATAGTGATTTGTTATAAAGATAGAAAATAAATAATTACTTTAATTAACTATTAAACTATTTAAAAATTATCTCAGTGGTGAGTTCATCGGTTTTATATGTAAACTAAAATAATAGTTTTTAATTAAATGGTGAACTTTTATGGTAAATGGTAGATTTGTTTTATGCGCATTTCAGATGATACATTCTCAGGTTTGTTATTCCTTCTCATCTTAATAAATTACTTTAAAATTTAAAAAAAAAAATTAAAAAAAAATTAAAGTTGATTTTAAAACAATAAAAAGAGGTGGAAAATAAATACTAACAAAAAACTGCTAAGGTGACAATATAAAGATAGAATAAGTTGACTTGTGGCCAGGCACAGAACCGACCAACGATTTGAAATAAATTAATTTCCAGCTACCTTTAGCTTTAGTCTGAAAATAACCCTTCCCTTCCTATCGTCGATGGGTAATACTACCACTTACGCTTTCCGGATATATACCAAAAGTTAATCAATTCATCATACTGATGCATTAAGTAAATATACCAAATTTTATCAAAATCCGTTGAGCCGTTCAAGCTATACGGACACACAAACAGACGGACGGACGGACGGACAGACAGATATGCTAAAAATACTTTTTTCTGTTAAGAAAATGTATGATTCGTAGAGATATGTAAAAATCTCCACATGTGAAATTTGGTGTGAAAACAATTCCTCCCTTACTATCGTCGTTCGTTAAAAAAATGGATGAAGATGCCTCAGATGTGCTGCGGACCAAGTACTTTTGAGTTCAGTAGCATAAGATAGGTAAAATAGACGATGTTCATCCACTCACATATTAACAAAGATAATTTTTAGTAAAATAATGTAAAGGTAAAAAATTATTAATTTCTTAACCACAATCTTTGAGGATTGTAAAAATATTTTAATATTTTATATATTTAATTTCATAAATTTTTTAAGTTTTTTTTTATAAATTGAGAAGGAAATTATTTTGATGATAATATAACCAAGATGCGCATAAAGTAAATATTTCAATAAATAGATTATATAATGTAAAATAGACTTTTAACAAAATTTGTTTGTTTGTTTAATTATGAAATTGTCAAAGTTTGGTCATACATTTGTTTTATATAATATTTACTTAAGTATGGCAAAATACATGCTCAATTTTTTTTGTGTTTTCTTTGCGATTTTGAAATAAAAATATACTTGGGTTGTCATTTATTTGGGACACAATTAAATATAATTTGTTTAATCTTGTAGATCTGTATATCAAATAGAAGTACTGTATATAAGCGTGCGTATATTTATTTTATTTATGACAATCTTAAGAATTATAATGAATCCTGAAGTATAAATAAATATTCTGCTTAAAAATATTTCTTTAGTAATAATTTATTGGAGTATTTTAATATTAAAATTAAAGTATAATAATAATAATAATTAATATATACATGTTTATACCTTTCTAAATTATAATTTATTATTTTTTTGATATCAAAATAATAATAATAATAATATAATATAATTCTTAATTATACAATTTATTTTATTGATTATATGAGTTGTTTAATTCAAATGGAATTATTAATAAATTTCCTTCTTACAATGAATAAATAAATTAATATTTAAATAATTATTTATTTAATATTTGTGATTTATAAAGTTGGGCCTTCATTTTTTACTAATTCCCGAACCGCAAATACAAAACCAACAAAATAATATAATAATTAAATTAGTCTCCTACTGGCTGAATTAATTATCGCAATTAATTTTTTAACGCAACTGCAAATCACGCGCCAACATGTGACGTGGTGCCATCAACAAAGAGCCAATCACGCGTTGGTTTAATAAGTATTATTTATTCATTTTAATTTATAATTAATTAAATTTAATTTAAATATAATATATATTAATATATATATTAATCCAATTCAAATTTGCGAGATAGTCGAGTGGAGACACTCCAGCTTATTTCATTCTCTCGTAAAAATAAAATAATAATAAATAAATTTATTCAATGGATTGATTAATAATTGATATAAATTATTGGGAAATTGTACATATCTTAAATTAATAAAAATTTTTGTACCTGACAATTTCTATTGAATAAAAATTATAGTATAATAGTAGCAAATTCCCATTACTATTAAAATAAAAGTAAACCTGATTAAAGTAACAAATAATATTAAAAGTAAAATATTAAAATATGCTATATTTACCAATAAATGACTCGAGAAGAATGGAAAAAATTAAATATTTTTTCATTTTAGTTAATGAAAACCTAATTAAATTAATTGAAAATCTCCTTCAATATTGAAACATTTTCTTTCTTAACCACGGAAAATTTTATATTTAATTAATTTTTATTTTTTTTTATATTCCATATAATAAAAATAAAATAATTAAATCATTAAAGTGATTTCTTATAAATTTAGAAAATAAATAAATAAATAATTGTTATAACTATTAAAGTATTTAAAATTGTTTGCATCGATTTAATCAATTGTTCTCTTTGATATGTAAACTTAAAGAATAATTTTTCATTAAACAAATTAAGTTTTAAAACTATTGGTATATTTGCTTTATGCGCATTTTAATTGTCACACTATCATGAGTGGTTAGTTTTTTCTTCTCAGCTTAATTAATTATCATAAAACATATAAAAAAAAATAAATAAAATTAAAAAATATATTAAAATAATAATGATTTTAATTATTATTAATTATTGTCTTTTCTAATATTGAAAATATTATTTTATTATATTTATCAAATTATAGTATAATTATCAATTATATTTTTATAATTATAATCATTACGTTGTTGTTTTTTTTTTAAATGTTTATATATTCATTTAATTATTTATCATTTAATCTAAATCATTAAAACCAAAATTTTAAAAAAATAGATATTAAAAAATAATACTAATAAATAAATAAATATTTTTTTCCTTCTTTCACCATTAGTAATCGGTATAATATTATATATTATATATATATTAAAACATTTTTATGTCATGTCAGTTAGTTTATATTAAAAACTTGCATTTTATATATAAATAATTATGAATAATAAACTAAATACTTTTTGTACACTATTAATATATCCCAATACTAAAAAAGGGTTCAAATCCATCCCAATGCCAAGTTTAGATGCACTTTAAAATCAATGATAATCATTTTCATAAACAGCCTGATCCACTGGTAAACATTTGGCATTCCCAAGAATCGCCACCACACCCAGTCCTCCGCCTCCTGCATCCAGGCACGCCACTTTATTCGCGTCAACGATCCATCTGGCCGAAATTCACTTTACCATACACCCAACTTAAAATATGGTATAGTTGTTAAAATACGTAGGTACTTGGTTTAAAATATCTAAAATTATAATACTTAGAAATTTGAACTTAGCAGGTTAATTTATATATTTAAATAATAAAAATATAATTATACAATCAATCTAGTGTTACGTACACTACGAAAACCTGCCAAGTTCAAATTTCTAAGTATTATAATTTTATAAATGAGGACTTAATAGTCTATTATTATTTTCTAGAAACACTTTTCGAACGTGAATGGGGATTTATGAAAAAATTTATAATATTTTTTGGGAATTCTAAATTAATAGACTTGATAAAATATTTAAATTTGCATTATTATAGGCGTCTTTGATATTAACAAATAATGTCGATAAATATTCAGGACAGTTAAATGAATATACAATATCATGATAAAAAAAGGTTGCACATTCGAATGTGCTGTCTTTTTTGGAATCCAATAGTGGATTGTTTTCTCATTTTAAAAACTATTCTACCAACTAATCTTGCCAAATAATGTATCAGTGCTAGGTCTATAAGTTGTTAAAGGAGAAAATTTGCTTTGGAATTATATAATAATAATATTATGAGATTATTATTGCTTTGGGGATAAATTATTTTTAATTTAAATCGATTAGAAAGATTTTTTACCATTGAATAATTAATTTGGGTGATGAATCATTTTTAAATTGAAAGCGACACTCAATTCTTCTTTTGTTTTCTATAATAGATGGGATTCATAAATGTCTGATTTTTCAACAAATGAAGGGGAAATTGGATCGAAAAAGTTTTCTTAAAGATGGTCTCTATTTATAGATGTAATATTATAATAAATATAATTAAATAATTTACCAAAAACAGTATCAGAAGTATTTTTATTATTATTGGAACATAACTCTACCATTTCGATCGTTTTATAAATTTAAAAATTCTTTTTATATGATATACAATTTTTATAAAGTTAATAATTTTTTAGTCCACCATTTATTAACCGATTATTAATGGGAAACAGAGAATTTCTTATTAATTTTAATATAAAGCAATCGATGTGATTTATGTTTGCTTCGTTATATACATATATTTTCATTACTGATATAATGAATATAATCCAAATTTGTTGATTGGTTGATTAATTAGTACAGTGGTTCTTAAACTGTGGTCCGCGGACCCCTGGGGGTCCGCGAAGCCTTTACTGGGGGTCCGCGGTCCTCGGAAAAAAATCATCGTAAAAATATATACATATATAAATATTTAAAGTTCATTGTTTAACTATATCCTCCTAGAGAATTACGGCTATAATTTAATACTATTAATAATACTATTTTATTTTATTAAATTGATAATTATGTCAATTAATTTTTTGTGAATAAATAAACATATATAAAAAAACTATATATAAAATTTGAATTTTCATCCATTCATTCATTTAAAATCATTTTTCGATTGTTCCTTTAAAATAACCCCTCTTAGGGGCTCGGAAGGGGAGGCATATAAGGGAATTTTCTTTCACTTTGTTATTGGGGAAAACCAGGGGAGGGGACAGTCTTACCCGGAAAAACCCAAATTGTCAGCGTCCACTCTGGGGTTTTAAACAGTTTTAAAGCAAATGTTAATTATAAGTTCATTTCTCAACGAGTTGTATCTTTAAATTATTTTTATTAATGTTAATTATAAGTTCATTTCTCAACGAGTTGTATCTTTAAATTATTTTTATTAATTTAATTAATTATAATTAAATTATAGCTAATAATAGTTTATTATAGCTAATAATTTTTTTTAATTTTTAGTGTAATTTGCATGATCATTATTTTATAAAAACACTAAACACATTTTGCAATTTCCCAGAAAGGCTGTTTTTGAGAGTAAGTATAAGTTAGTTTTATGAATAAAAAATATTTATTTTAATAATATTTTAGAATCAAATTACGAAATTAATAATATTTTAGAATCAAATTACGAAATTAATAATATTTTAGAATCAAATTACGAAATATATTTATTATATAAATTAATATTCATTTAAAATGATATTAAATCATTTATTTAAAATTATTTAAAACATTTATTAAAATGATTTAAAACATTCATTTAAAATGATATTAAAACATTCATTTAAAATCATATTAAAACATAGCTAGTAAATAATAATTCGTTATATTTATATTATATTTATATTATATTTATATTATTGTAGTTCAATGTTAATAAATTACTCCATAAAATGGATCGTTGGCTACAAACTGGTTCAACACAGAAACGGAAAGAATCAGATGATGAGGCATCAACAGCAAACTCTACCAAGAAACGAAAATATTCGGATGATTATTTATCATTTGGATTTACTTATATTTGCAACAATGATGTGGAAAGACCAGTCTGCGTTCTATGTCAGGAAAGTTTATCCAATGAAAGTATGAAACCTGCTAATCTCAGACGTCATTTACAAACAAAGCACAGCGAGCATGTTAGTAAGTCTATCGAATTTTTTAAAATGAAAAAAGAAGAACTTAATTCAAGTCAGAAATTGATGGTAAAGACGGGATCTGGTGGTATGAGTAAGAAAGCAGTAATGGCATCATATGAAGTAGCTCTACTTATTGCTAAAGCAGGAAAGCCGCATAATATAGCAGAGCAATTAATTCTTCCTGCTACAAAAGTAATTACAAATATAATGTTAGGAACTAAAGCAGCAAACGATATAAATTTGATTTCATTATCAAATGATACGGTTAAGAATAGGATTGAAGACATGTCATGTAATATAAAAGAAGAATTAATATCGAGAGTGCGCAAAAGTCACTATTACTCATTACAATTGGATGAAAGTACTGATGTCACTAATAATGCCAATTTGTTAGCTTTCATTAGATATGAGTTTGAAAATCAAATACAAGAAGATGTATTGTTTTGTGATTCACTACCTTCACGAACGACAGCTAATGACATATTTAACAGTTTGAATAATTTTATAACCGAAAATGAAATAGAGTGGCCAAAATGTGTTGGAATTTGCACTGATGGTGCTCGTGCAATGTCAGGTACAAGAACTGGATTGATTGCTCTTATTAAAAATGTTGCGCCTCAGGTTGTTTGGAATCATTGCTGCATTCACAGAGAATCATTAGCAGCCAAAAATATGTCACCAGATTTGAAAAGAACATTAGACGAAGTAGTTAAAATTGTCAATTTCATTAAGGCTCGTCCACTTAATTCCAGAGTTTTTAAAATTTTGTGTGAGGAAATGGGTAGTCAACATACACATTTATTATTACATACAGATGTACGTTGGTTGTCCCGCGGGAAAGTACTCATTCGCCTTTTTGAGCTTCGAGATGAAATACGATTGTTTTTAATAGATGCGCATTTTGAACTGACCGAATGTTTCAATGATTTTATCTGGTTAGCTAAGGTGGCTTACTTGACTGATATTTTTACAAAATTGAACGAACTTAATTTGAGCCTGCAAGGTACTGTTGTAAATATATTTAAAGTTGAAGATAAAATAGAAGCAATGATTAAAAAAATCGACTTGTGGTCGAAACGCATCCAGAACGGTGTATATGAGTCTTTTCCAACTCTCAATGATTTCATAGAAAGCTCCAGTGAAAAATTGCTTAATCAAACGCGTCAATTATTTGTTGAACATTTAATTACTTTGAAAAGCAACTTCAGGAAGTATTTTTCTACTCCTGATCCTTGCAATAACTGGATCAGAGATCCATTTAATATGGAAATTACAAATGCTAAACATTTATCTGCACCTGAACAAGATATTCTCGTGGAATTATCATGTGATACAACTTATAAACTAAAATTTAACAAAACTGAATTGAGCAACTTTTGGTTACTTCTCAGGTCAGATTATCCTGCGCTTGCAAATAAAGCACTTCAACACTTGATTCCATTCTGCACAACATATTTATGCGAACAAGCTTTTTCGGTACTATTTTATATTAAGTCTAAATATAGAAACAAATTAAATGTAGAGCCGGATCTTAGATTAAAAGTTTCCAATATTAAGCCAGATATTGAGATTCTTGTTTCAAGAAAACAACTGCATACATCTCATTAAATATGTAAGTTATATTTAATGAGATAGATGCAGTTATTTTTTAAAATATTTCTTATTTAATATTTTCTGAAAAAAATTATAAAATATTTATATGAATTTAATGTAAGTACCCATTATAATTTGTGAGATTTGTTGCTATGACAATGTTTGTATTTTCTTTCTTCAATATTATAATTTCTAATAAAATGTGTTCTACAATATGCAAAAAAATCGTTATTCACCAATCACTGTTAGAAATATTCATCATATATCCTTGTCCTTATGAGATCGTAAGCCAGAAATTAATTAATAAAATGATGAAAAGTACCTAAAGTTGTGATGGGGGTCCGTCAAAAAAAATTTTTTCAAGTGGGGGTCCGTGGAGTACATAAGTTTAAGAACCTATGAATTAGTAGATAAGTTGAATGCTATCTATTCATCAAAACCCGTCAATGAAGTTAAGAGTTCAGTCCGCAGCCGGTAGAGGTCTTCATTTCATGAGTCAGTTATTTCAGCCCTTACTCTTCCGGGTTTCGAAATCTCGCAGTGCTCTTTCTAGAGAAATTTCTCTTATGTATGTGATTTGGTTGTAATCGGTAGAAAAATGTAGAAATGAATAAAAAACCACATATATAATATTGTTGGCGCAAGCCATAGGTTTTGTTAAGCTGAAATTTCCAAAAGGATGGCTCGACTCGGCCTTGTTCAATTTGCAAAGATGCATTGTCTACCCGATTGAAGTACTAGAATCTTTTCAGGAATTTCTTTTTGTTTAATGACAAGAAAATTGCAGTTCCTTTTCAATTCTTTGCTTAGTGGAAATGATAGATAATATTTTCAAACGAGACGACGGCCGTCACTTACCTGTTTGGGTAAGAATTCTACTAATAAAAGTAATTTATAATTTATAATTAAAGGAATGAAAAAAACAAACTAATATAAACAACTAATTTAAGATAGATAAAAGATATTAAAAGATAATAAACGAAAATAAATATTAAACAATGTTGTTATGAGAAGGACCGAGAAGAGAATGTTGTTTCTGAAACAGAGATAACCTTCTATAAAAGCTACACTTACTAGATGGCAGTGCTAAAAATTAATTCTTTATTCTGCGATCAAGCACCATCCTACACTACTATTAGAATAAGAAATCTTTGAGTATTGTATGAATATTTGCTCTTACCAAAGATTTATTCACCCTAGATTCTACATAATCTGACAAATGCTTAAAAGAAAACTAGTTTCACTTGTAAATGTTGAAAAATTAGGTCTAAAGCGAGTCACAGGCTGTTTATAACAACTTCACAGGTGAGATATACAATACATCTACTGACTAAATGGTCTTTTAAAATGAGTTGTTGGTGAAAGAAGCACATCAAAGCTGATGTTTTTTGCTTATTTGGTCGACACAGAAGCAAAAAAAACAAAACAATCATCATGTTGATAATCAAGAGAAAACTCGTGTCAAGTTCCTACAATAAAAGAAACTTTTGGTTTAAAACATGATTTTCCCAGAAAAAAAAATAGATTAGAAGACCAAGAATTTGCAATAACCGAAGCGATTGAAGTTACCTCAAACTGAGTGGAAAAAAGTGTTTATATATTTTGATGGAGAATATTTTGAAAAACATTAAAACCAATTGCGATTATAACTAAATATTTTTTTCATTATTATGTCAGACTCATTTATGACAAATACATATTAGGTTATGGAGAAAATGCAAACATAATCGAGCCGAATCTTTAAGATCTTCTTCTGATCCGAGTTGACTAGTTCTTTTAAAACCGGTGTAGAGGAACGGAACCAAACTGGCTTTGTTACTCAAGTTTGAATTGCAAGTTGTTGAGACTATTACCCTGTAGGCACGAGTTCGAATACAATATTCATTGTACCATGAGTGGAATGTTGACATTGTCTTTTATACAATATACAATTTAATGTTAACTATTAAATAAATTAAAATTTAAAATAATATATGTACTTCCATAATTATGATTGTATGATTATGAATACAAGTCATGATACATAATGATCAATTTTATATTTTTAAATATTTTGATAAATAAATAATTTAATTTTTCAACCGAACCGCTAGCCGATGTCATGCCCGTGAATCACAACAAAACCTGACTTGAAAAAGTGTCAATCGGAACTTTTTGAAATTGTGATTTTAAATTATTAAAAAAAAATGAGGATAAGAATACAAGCAATGGTACCGACAACATAATCAATAAAAGACGAGTTAAAAAATTGATTATAAAAAAGCTATTTTTATTTATCTGGACTGGTACAGAATTATTTCATCTTCTTTATTATAATTTATTTAGCTCTGCCCTGTCTGTTTGGGTGAATAATTCATTATGAATAGCTTCTTTTTAAGGAAAGGAAATGAATCAAATAAATAAATAAATAAATAAAAATAGATTCTTTTATTATAATTCAAAATAAGTTTTTTTTTAAACTTACAAGAGTAAATTGCAGAAAAAAAATAATTTTAATTTATTTTTCAAAATCACGAATTGTTCAAAAATGTAATAAAAAAAATAAGGGGATTGATAAAGAAATTGATAAATATCTAGATTGGTGAAAATAGAATAAAAAATCCTTCAGCCAGAATCGTTTTAATCTATATCTCGTTTTTTTTCCTTTAACACTCCTTGAATATAGCAGGATATCAGAGGTTCTCCTCAATGAGCATCTTTTTGACAATTGATCCAGGAGATTATGCCTCATTTGTCTACTTGTCCTGTCTTACTTCCACTATTTACACCTGAAGAAAGTGTGCTCTCTGTTATTCGTTCCACCTGGGAAGTAAAGGTATTTGGTTAATGAGGCCTTGCAGATCGGAAGTACCCATGTCAGCTCGATAGATCGAATTCCATCGCGAGCAACTCCTTCAATAACCAGTACCGCCGGTTCCGACATTGTGCGATAGACAAAAGCAATTAAGACACTCCTTCGCACGACCTGGGTATGCATTATCTGATGTATAGCCCAAGCTTCCACCCAAACTTCGGCAACATAACAGAATGTCCGTGGATATCAGCAAGCTCCATTTACTGGATCTTGGACCCGATAAATTAGCCATCAGTTTGCTTTATACTGTGAGACACCTTGCAGTTCTCTGGCATATTTCCAAAAGCTCATCATATTATCAAAAGTGGAATTGAGGTTTTTTGCTGTTGGTGATGTCCCTACTTTCACCTTTCCTAACTGCATGAGTAGTATTGTGCTGATTCTTTTCTTGGTTAGAACTACAATCTCTAATAATCTAATAATTCTAGTAATAATAATAATATTAGAAGGTTAGAATAAATTATAAATTTGAGGTATTGATTAATATATTAAGGTAGAAGGACATGGGTGTGTGAATATAAGTGAATGATTGCCCATTTTTGCGTCTGATAGGATTTAACATTTTTATTTTTTAAATTAGATTTAAATAATTGATTTGTTTTTAATCATTATTAATATATATTAAATTTTGAAAAGTAATTGACTTTTCTCTCTATCTTGACTTTTTTTTCAATAAAAATAAAATTAATCGTTATTGTTTTATAATTGAAAACAAAATTGATAGTTTGAAGAATATAAATGTAATTTATTAAATCTTAGATTTATTTTCAATTAATTAATGGAATTGAATAGGGTAATATTATAATAATCTTATCTCTATTCTATTATAGTATGAAGCGTTTATTGATATTTCTAGTAATAATTTCTTTCTATAGTGGTCAGAGCTCAGTTGAAATCGATTAATGGAGAGAGAAAATGGAGATTGTAATATAGAATAGAGGGTGACGGCCTGAGGTGGAGAAAGAGGGGAGGGGGAGTTGGATAGAAAGGGTGGAAGGGAGTAAAGGGCCATTTGAGTGTCGGCCACTAGCCTTTCCTGCCCTTGTGGCCAATCTGCTTAGCACACTAATTGAGTATTAATTTCTATTGGCCTTTTAAACCTTCTAACTCTAAGCAATTCATTTAGAAAATTTCTAAATGATAGGATCTCAAGACCCTCCATTCACTCCACCCAGTTTCAACCATATATTAAATAAGTGAAATAAATTATGTTTTAAATAACAATAATTATCACACATAATACAATAAAAGATATTATAAAATAAAAATATAAATATTATTGATAATGATAATCTATTAATAATTTATTATTAAAATAAAATTAAGCATATATAATATGAAGTTATTTATAATATATTTAATAGTAGTACAAAGTTTTATTTTCTTTATGACCTGAGAATATTGGGGGTTTGTCGGGGGATATTAATAAATTGGTTGCGACTATTATATTTTTTTTCTTATAAAATTAATCCATTTTTGTATATTATATTATATCGCGGAGGCTCTACGTTTTTTTATCAAATATCTACCCAATTTTGATCCCGAAGGTTGGATTGACTCCGTCCCATAGACACCAGCAAGAGAAATTTCCTTACCAGGGACTTAAACCAGGAACTACAAGGATGTGAGTTAACTCAGTTAACCATCACCCTGCGGCGTTATGTGTTATTATTAAAATATATGATTTTGAAATCTAATAAAAGAAATAGATTATTTTTAAAAAATCAAGTATGTAGAGAATATATACTAATTAAAATAATAATAATTATATGAACATGATTCCCAAAGTCATCTTGAACATTGTAATATTTCGATTTGTATATTTATGAACTCCTTTTATAAATTATTTTAATTAAGAAAAAATCGAATAAAATCATTTTTCTTGAAAAGGTCTATATAGAAAAATCTTCAACCTCAAATAGTATATGTACATATACAATATTTTTGTTTTTTGTGATACAATCTGTTCTAGTTGGTTTTTAAATTTTTCTTTTTGTTCCATTGTTTTTCAAAAATTCTAACTAAAAAATAATTTTTTGTAGAAAAATTAAAATTTTAACTTACCTGAGTCTTATTTCTCTAAATATCTTAAATTATATCAGTATACTATGGCATTAATTAGTAATCTATGCTCACATTTACCAAAACGACATGGTCATTGTGAATTCAATGTACATTTCCCTTATTTGAAATTGTAAATGTTAGTTGAATGCACATTACCCAAATGAGGAGGCTAATGTGCACATTTACCGGAAAATGTGTACGTTTGCCACAATATCTACTTTTACCGTAACATATACATTCTATAAAAGGAGAAAACTTATCAAGTCGATTGCCGGTAAAGGTGTTCTATGATCAGTAGAACGAATCCGTATCCTTTTTCTTGATCTGAAGCACATCATTTTATCAACTATCATTAAGATTTTCAATTTTGATCCCGGATACAGGATGACCCTAAATGTTGAGTAAACAGTTCTCAGAACCTCCTAAAAGAAATTCCGCTTTGCTTTCCTGGCAACAATCCAATTGTGCGATTAGCGCTGTCGCAGTTTGGCTTCCAAGTGTATATATTATAAATTATATGAAAAAATGTTTTCTTATTTGGCAATTGAATTTAAAATATTCTCCATTTTTATGGGATAATAATTTTATAATTATAATAATAATAATAAAGATAATGAGTTTAAATGAAAGAATTTCTGACTAATAAAACATGTTTTCAGAATTAATAAACAAACCAGTATCGGTTACTATTCCTTCATTAAAAGTTTGCCATTTACTAGCACAGCAAAAAAAAAGCTATTCAATGGAGGGTTAATTAAGGAATCTTTTATTGGTGCAACAAAAACACTTTTTACAATTTTTTGAAATAATAATCAATGTTTTTTTTACTTTCCCGCATACTTCGTATAAGGGAAGTATTGGAATCGTCAAAAATTTCGACTTCGAGATTTTGATAGATCTTGACGTTTTAGACCTCCCTGAGTCGGAAAATACCATTTTTCGAATTATGTATGTATGTATGTATGTATGTATGTAATGTCTGTAAGCAAATTTACTCAAAAACTAATCAAGCTAGGACTTCGAAATTTGGTACACCAATATTATTCACAGTTTGTAGATTTCTATCAAAATTTCGTCAAAATCGGTTAACCGGAAGTGGTACTTTACCTACAATGGTTGCGTTTACCTTTCAAGTAAAGTACCAGTTTGCTTAGAGATATTTGCTTCATATTTTGTATATAGATTTAAAAATATGAAAAAAATTCAGATACCAAATTTCATCATGATCTGACTACCGGAAGTGACATTTTACCTATACAAGTAGCGTTGACAACAAGTAGAAGTTGAAGATAGTTTTTCAACATTTAATAATTTTGATGAAAAGTGTCAAACTATTCATCGTAAAAATGTTTCAATTATACAATTAGTGATATTAAGTACTAATTTAATCTCCTTAACTTCCTTTAACTTCTGTTATTCATTATAATGCAAAATGCAGCTAATGTCATCTTTGAAATAGAAATGTAGATATGATTATTTCAATTACAAACAAATGATGATTAAAAAGGACATTTTAAGATTATGATTTTAAGCATTAGGGATACAGTGGATTGAATCAATACCATACATTATCTATTTATTCAAGACTGACAAACACATGTCATATTATCATACATTTTTTATGAATTTCACAATTGGGTTTGTTTTGTAAAACCACCGAAATTTTGGGAAAATATATCTATTTAGAACGAACATTTCAATTTAGGGATGTTTCTGGTTTGGAATGAATAATCTTGATTATATAAACATATATATATATTATATTTTAAAAGATTTTTGCAATATTTATCTACAATATAATCTTGGAATTAGAGAATATAACTTCTCAGTCCTCTATTCAAACAAAGAAATTATATTTTCTAAAACCTCTCAAAAATTCAAATCTTTCGAATATCTCTCAACTTCTCTCTTTTTATTTTCAGAACCATCCATATCCCTTCATAAATTGCCCCATTCTATATCATGACTTACAATAATGGTTAGCAATATCTGTCTTACATTTATATATTGTTGTTGCGACTTAAATTGATGGAGGCTCCTTGATTGTCTGGGTTCAAAAGAACAACCTCCAGGGGTCGCCAAGGAATTTGTGGTGGGGCATGAATATTTTTTGTAATTTGTTACCAAGGTCCAAAAAAAGCTCATATTTATTTATTTCAATTCTCATTCACATTAATGAAAAAGAAAAGACATAAGGTATTTGTACTTGAAAATGAAATAGGCAAGGGTTTTGTTTTATAAAGATTGGCTTCATGAATTTATACTCCCATAAAATACATTTTGTATTGCAGTTTTTAATCTGCTGCCCAATCCTGGTCTAAGTACTACCAATCGTTAAAGATACTTTATATACTTACAACCTTCTAATTTTTCAATCAAATATAATTCCACAAATGTTTATATACATACTTTCTTTCGTCAAAGAAGTTATCTATCTCACCTATATTTTTAGTGCATACTTCAATAATTTATTATATTTTTAATTTAAAGTCATTATTTATTGCAAAATGTACAATTATAGTCAAATGCAATAGAAAATTTATTGATTAATTATATAAATTGTATTTTAATAATATATCAACAAAAGAATTGAATAATTGAGGATAGTATTGCAATAACAAAGATTTATATTTCTTTCAATATATTAGATTAAATTTTTCATTTAATTTAATTTTTAATGGTTTATAGTATATAATAGTTTATTATTATGAATATAGATAAATGTTAATATAAGTTAATAAATGATAAGATAAAATTGAACCTATAAATACCAAATTAAGATTTCAATATTCATGATGAAAGATCATAATAAATAAATAAGAGTTATAAAAAAAAAGATATTAATATATTTTTGATAGTTTGTTATTGTTATCTTATCTTATTATACTAGAAAAAATTATATATATATATTTGTACATTTTTGATATATTAAACAGCTCTAAGGATTTTTTTTGAAATTTACATCATAAATAATATTTCTAAAGAAAAATCGATCTGTATTGGTTTCAGCCTCGAAAAACATCAACTTTATTAGTATTTTCTTAATTTAAAATAGTAAATCTAAATAACGTCACCCAGATTTGCCTCTTGCCATTCTTTTTTAATTGATCTTTGATTAAATTTTTTTTTTTTTATTTAAAATATTTTAAAATTTTTTATTTAATTTGGAAATAAAATTAAAAATATTTATTTTAATAAAATATATTTATTAATCTCTCACCAAAAAAAAATCTAAAATGTATCTTATTTGTCTTGCAAACATTGTAAGTATATATTATCTTTCTGTGTTTCTGTTAACATATTATTTATGATATTTTAAAAACAATTTCTTTTTTTAATTTATATTCATTTAAAATGATAATTAAAGAATATCTTATTCAAAATAAATATGATCTAATAATATTAAATAGAAATAGAAAAACAAAATAGCAGCATAGCTGAAATGTCAGTTTTATCTCTAAATAAATATTTTTTTAATTTCCAATATTCCTTCTAAATAAAAATAAATTTAAATAAGCGGGAGTGTCCTCCCCTAGACTTTCCCGCATATAAATAGGTATAAAGAGTTGTGAATGAATATTTAGAATGTGTAAACTTGGTATTGATAAAGAGCCAGTTCGTATTAGTTTATTGGTGTCAAATTTGATATTTGGTAACATTTATATATATATATATATAGAATAAAGTGCTACTTCCGGTTAACTGATATTTTAAATGTAAAAAAAACAAATATGGATATAATATAAATATTTTTAATTTTATTTTATTTATAATATATAAGGGCTGGCTGTGACGTCATGAAGTGCTGGGTGACGTCATATAATTTTAAATTAAGAAAAAAATAATGAAGATGATTTTTCTCGAGGATAAAACCAATACAAAGTGCATAACACGTGGAGATATGTCCTCACGTGAAATTTCATATGAAAATAACCCTTCATTTCCTCTCTTCGATCGGCAATACTAGCACTTCCGGTTTCCGGATTTGCACCAAAAGTTGATCAATTCATCCTACTGATGTATTAAGTAAATATACCAAATTTCATCAAAATCCGTTGAGCCGTTCAGGCTGTACACATCTATACGGACGGACTGGACGGACAGACATCATGCTAAAAATACTTTTTTCTGTTAAGAAAATGCATGATTCGTGTAGATATGTACCTAAAAATCTCCACATGTGAAATTTGGTGTGAAAACAATACCTCCCTTACTATCGTCGGTCGGTAAAAAGGAAACGCTACTTGTATAGGTAAAATGACACTTCCGGTAGTCAGATCATGATGAAATTTGGTATCTCAATTTTTTTCATATTTTTAAATCTATATACAAAATATGAAGCAAATATCTCGAAGCAAACTGGTACTTTACTTGAAAGGTAAACGCAACCAGTGTAGGTAAAGTACCACTTCCGGTTAACCGATTTTGACGAAATTTTGATAGAAATCTACAAACTGTGAATAATATCGGTGTACCAAATTTCGAAGTCCTAGCTTGATTAGTTTTTGAGTAAATTTGCTTACAGACATTACATACATACATACATACATACATACATACATACATACATACATACATACATACATACACACACACAGACATAATTCGAAAAATGGTATTTTCCGACTCAGGGAGGTCTAAAACGTCAAGATCTATCGAAATCTCGAAGTCGAAATTTTTGACGATTCCAATACTTCCCTTATACGAAGTATGCGGGAAAGTAAAAACCTGAAAAGTCCGTTTTTTACCGACCGACGATAGTAAGGGAGGTATTGTTTTCATTTCTTTAGTTCTTCATGGGGCGCTAAACAGTGTTTCAAAAATTAACATTGAGTATCCGAGTCCGTAAAAGGATGGTTTGTGATCCATAGATCATAAGTTAATATTTAATAATAGTTATTAGAACGTTTAGAAGATTTTCGCTAACGATCAGGGCATCTTTACTGAAACCGGCAAAGTTCGTTATGTTCATCAGCATTAGTACATTTAAAGGATGTATAATTTTTTAAGATATTTTTTTGATTTGTTTTGTTATTTGAAATTTTTTAATCTGAGTTGTCGTTTAATTTTTTGTTAATTCTTATAAATTTTTATTAGTTAATTTTATGTTTTTTTTTTGTCTATTTTGGTGTTTATTTTTTTTTTTACTAATTTATATTTAATTATTCATTGTTCTTTTACTAAATAATTTTAAGATAGTTTTATAATTTTTAATATTTTTTCAATAAAATATTATTTATTATTATTGAGGACCCCAAGTTCCATTCATTTTATTTGAAGTAACATTTAATAATTGTAATAAATAAATAATTAAAGAATTGTATATCAATATCTCCTAAAGGGTAGCTCGGTGTTCCAGGTATTAATTATTATTTACGGATAGACCCTGAGGATCACGCAGAGCTTTTAAATAGAAATGATTAATTATTGAATTCCCCTAGACTCGAACTCGAGAGGTAAATTGTCGTGCTTACCACTAAACCACTGAAGAGTCAGTCATTCTTAATGTTATTACTAAAATGATGATATAAAAATTATCAATAATCAGAAAAAAATTAAATTTCTTATAAATTGAAATAGATATTGTATATTTTTTAAAAAATTTTTTAGTAAAGATAAAGTCAGCTACTTATTACTATCTCGCCAGAGATAGTATTGCGATCACGAAAATTTTCGATGTTGAGATTTTGATGTTTTTATACGTTTTGAAGGTTCCTGAATCATTTTCACTAAGGTTGAGAAAAATGTCTGTCTGTGTGTGTGTGTGTGTGTGTATGTATGTAGACAAGATTGCGCAAAAACGGTTTGAGCTAAAATGATGAAATTTGGTACATGGACATTATTCAAAATTCATAGTTTTCTATCAACTTTTGAGAAATGTAGCTCAACCGGAAGAGGGTAATTACCTACAACGTTTTGATTTTTTTTCCTCTAAAGTGACCGTAAAAATAAAGATATATGTTTGATAATTTTTCACATGATTAATAATTGTATAAAACTCCTATATATAGAATTTCAGCTTGATTGACTCGCTGAAAGTACCAGAATTAATTTTTTAAAACTGCAAACTCACGCGCCAACACGTGCCATGGTGCCATCAATAAAAAGCCAAACATGCGCTGGTTTAATATTTATTATTTATAATTTATAATTAATTAAATTTAATTTAAATATGATATATTATGTTATTTAATCTAATTCAAATTGCGAGATAGTCGAGTGGAGACACTCCAGCTTATTTTTTGATGAGATAAAGAACAAGCTACTAAGTGGAAAAAATCATTTTTCCCCGTGAAGTATTTTTAAAGTTTACTCCTTTTATAACTATCCTGTATATCTAAAAATGCACTATTTAATATTTGGTTTCCGTGATCTAAAGAAACAGAGTTTTCTCAATGATTAAGTGGTCTTATTGTATTTACTAAGTACTCTAATCAATTGCTGTCCTGTAGCATTCGGTTTAAGGTGATACTTATTTTAATAATTTTTATTTATTCATTTATTTAATTATTATTTTAAGTTAATCTCTTTTCTTTCTTGATGTATATATATATAATATAATTATTAATACTATATTAAAAGAGATCAATTTTTATGTTTTAAAACCTAAAAAAAGTTTCTTATTTAATTAGTATACAACAATGAATTACATTTTCGTAAATTTATTTTTTCATTCATTTATTTATTATTTATGTTTTATTCTCAGAGAATATAGGTTAATATTTTTTAATTAATTTTTAAGATTCGAATTATAGAGATAAAAAAAATTGAAAATTCGAAATTTGATTAGTATTATATATATTATTTTAATTTGAAAATTAATTTAAAATAATTAGTAATATAATTACATTTGTACATAAAAAAAAACTAAATTATAATTGACTTTTTATATTGACCCATTTTAATATAAAACAAAAAAAAAATTATATAACAATACCAACTCTATAATTGAATTGTTAAGAGGTAACCTAAACTTTCTTTTCTCTTATTCTTTTATTGTATATTATTTTTATACTATTAAAAAATTAATCAAAATAAATTAGAAATAAATATTAATTTTAATTTTTTTCTTTTCGGAATCAGATTACAAACTTTATTAATATTATAAAATAAAATATATAAGATCTATGTATCATCATAAATCATGTATATTATTCCAAATTTACATTTCATGAGTTTTGTATTGGTATAGTTACATCCTCACGCACCTGCGTTTCTGATTCTTGGCAGTTGCAAATTTTAGTAGACGCGGATCCATTAGTAGTTTCATTACCTCCAGATGATTCAGATCCTTGAGTAGTTCCATCATTATCTCCAGATGAACCTGATCCTTTGGTAGTTCCTTCATTAGCCACAGATGATCCAGATCCTTTAGTAGTTTCCTCATTACTTCCAGATGATCCTGATCCTTCAGTAGTTTCCTCATTACTTCCAGATGAACCTGATCCTTCAGTAGTTTCTTCATTACTTCCAGATGAACCTGATCCTTTGGTAGTTCCTTCATTAGCCACAGATGATCCAGATCCTTTAGTAGATTCCTCATTACTTCCAGATGATCCTGATCCTTCAGTAGTTTCCTCATTACTTCCAGATGAACCTGATCCTTCAGTAGTTCCTTCATTACTTCCAGATGATCCTGATCCTTCAGAAGTTACCTCATTACTTCCAGATGAACCTGATTCTTTGGTAGTTCCTTCATTACTTCCAGATGATTCTGATCCTTCAGTAGTTTCCTCATTACTTCCAGATGAACCTGATCCTTTTGTAGTTTCCTCATTACTTCCAGATGAACCTGATCCTTCAGTAGTTCCTTCATTACTTCCAGATGATCCAGATCCTTCAGAAGTTACCTCATTACTTCCAGATGAACCTGATCCTTCAGTAGTTTCCTTACTTCCAGATGAACCTGATCCTTCAGTAGTTTCCTTACTTCCAGATGAACCTGATCCTTCAGTAGTTCCTTCATTACTTCCAGATGATCCTGATCCTTCAGTAGTTTCCTCATTACTTCCAGATGAACCTGATCCTTCAGTAGTTCCTTCATTACTTCCAGATGATCCTGGTCCTTCAGTAGTTTCCTCATTACTTCCAGATGATCCTGATCCTTCAGTAGTTCCTTCATTACTTCCAGATGATCCTGATCCTTCAGTAGTTCCTTCATTACTTCCAGATGATCCTGATCCTTCAGAAGTTACCTCATTACTTCCAGATGAACCTGATTCTTTGGTAGTTCCTTCATTATTTCCAGATGAACCTGATCCTTCAGTAGTTTCCTCATTGCCTCCAGATGAACCTGATCCTTTTGTAGTTCCCTCATTAGCTCCAGATGATCCTGATCCTTCAGTAGTTTCTTCATTACTTCCAGATGAACCTGATTCTTTGGTAGTTCCTTCATTAGCTCCAGATGAACCTGATCCTTCAGTAGTTTCCTCATTACTTCCAGATGAACCTGATTCTTCAGTAGTTTCCTCATTACTTTCAGATGAACCTGATCCTTTTGTAGTTCCTTCATTACTTCCAGTTGTTTCTTCATATATTGTTTCAGATTGTAGAGTAGTAATTTCTATTGGTTTCTTTGTTGTTGCAATATTAGGACGTCTTCCAGAAAATGGTCTCGCCATTACACATCCTAAATTAAAAAAAATAATTATTAACAAATAGCTCAAATAAACTTGACTTATTTTAAATATTAAATTAAACAAAAATTTACTAATCTAATCTAACAATATAAACCAAGGTTGAGCAACCTTTTTTTATCAAGACAAAAAACAACTTTATAAATTATTAAACTTTTAAAAAATTATTGAACAATTAACATAACACATGCCTCTTCAAAGTCTCAAAAATCGTTTCATTATTATAATGGTTATTATAATATTTATTAATATTATATTATTATTATTATATATTTAACTTAATAGTAATCAAGTGGACCGCACAATGTACATGATACCATAAACCATTTGATACCGGGGTTTGCTCATCCTCGATATATATAATCAAAAATAATATAAAAATTCTAAATCTAAAAAACTACATATTGTGAATGTTATTCAAGTTAGTTAATAATAACCATTTTTTGAATTTTTTATATTATTATATGTGTGTACCTATGTATGTGTGTGAATTTTTTTAATACTATTTATTTTCCTTAATTAAATTTCATTTAAAATAATAATTAAACAATATTACATATATTTTATTTCTAATAAAATATTTTTAAATATTTTTATTAAATAAAATCGAATTATTTGATTTAATCATAACATTTATCAATAAATTAAAATGATATTAATAGAATATAAGTATATACATATATAATAGTGAAGAAGTAATTATATATAAATATATATATATATATATTATCAGGGTTGTTGCGATCCGGTGGTGCCCGGGCGGCAAGCCTAGAGGGGCGGCGCATTTTATATGTTTTTTTAATTTTTTCCAATATGGTTCTAAAAAAAAGGTCAAATGATTTTGCGATCACGATCTTCAAGTACTTCCGATTTTTTTTTCCTTTTTTTAAACAACTAAATTAACTTAAATTTACTTATTTACTTTATCTTTTTAATTTGTAAATTTTTAACAACTTTGGGGGGAGGGGCGGCAAAATTATTCTCGCACCCGGGCGGCATATACTCTAGGAACAATAATGGTTCAAGTTAATTTATTAATACACACATATTTTTAAAACAAGTCCGAAACGTAAAATTTTAAAAAAACCGACTAATAATTATATATATAAATACATAATATTTATATTTATAAATATAAAAATTGCTTACCTAAACAGAGTAGAGCGATAGCAATGATGAGTTTTTGGTGTGCCATTGCTGTATGGAGTCTTGTGCCCGTTCCTTTCAAGTAATTTCAACTACTAAATTAGAAAGACATTTTCAATCTTTTTAAATATATGCATTTCGTATTTTTTTACATTTTAATTTCTTTAATGATATGATTTTATCAA
Organism: Labia minor; assembly: GCA_963082975.1. NCBI lineage: Eukaryota > Metazoa > Arthropoda > Insecta > Dermaptera > Spongiphoridae > Labia > Labia minor. The sequence goes on from OY720346.1 coordinate 58,409,010, forward strand.
TTTTAATTTATTAAATTTATCATTGCATAACTAAACATTATTATCAAATAATTAAATAAAAATTCTTTGCTAGTTTCTAAATTATTATATATTTTTTTTTTGGGGGGGGGGGGAAATTAAAAAAAAAAATAAGTATATTAAAAAGTATTATTAGGAAAGAAATTCTTCATCCCTGTAAAAGCTTAAAAGATTAAATTAGAATATAAGTTTCTTATTAAAGGAATAAAATTATATATAAAAAAAAATCAATTATAAAATCAATTAATAAATGTTAGTGAGTTATTTTTCACTTTTCCCATAAAAAAACTAATTATTTATAAGCAGGTTAGTTTATGAATGAAATATAATGCTATATAAAATAACAATTAAAGGATTTTTAATTAATATATTTATTTTTTAGGAATTAATTAATAGTTATATATTTTATTTCAAATAATTATTAAAAACACAAAAAACAAAAAACAAAAAAACAAAAAAACAAAAAACAAAAAAACAAAAAAACAAAAAACAAAAAAACAAAAAAACAAAAAACAAAAAAACAAAAAACAAAAAAACAAAAAAACAAAAATACTTATAAAATTAAGAAAATAATTTGTTTCATAAAAATAATGATAAAATTTATATTTAAATGATACAGTTTTCCCATATGGAGGAACAAGAGACCATATTAAATCCTTGAAGAATACCGATTTATTTTTTTTACAAGCTTTTATTTAGTTTCACATCGTGTTCTGTTGTCAATCTTGCAAGGTGAATTTGACCTACTTCCCAATGTTCGAATGAGTTGAAATTTTGCATACATATGTAACTCCAATAACAATGCAATATTCAGGTTCATCCCAGGTCATAGGTGACCTAGGGGTATTATTTTTTAACAATTAGTAATTACATAATGCATAATAATAGATTGGGGAAAAAGTAATCCATTATTTTGCCGGTAGATCGCGTTAGTGAATCACAGCTTCTGTTCTCTCGACTCCACAATCTTAAATTTTTGTTCATTGTCAGATGACATTTCAAAGTAAAGAAAACACTTTACCTTATTTTGTTTGGTGCAATTAGCTGTTAGTTACAGAGGGCTAAAAATGGAGAAAATTAGGTACATTTTACACTTTTTTTTTTTTTGATAAAGAGGAGAATGCAAGCCAGGTGACTGAAACGTTAACAGTGTTTATGGTTCCACCATGACAACGCCAGGCCACATACCTCCGTAGTGACTCGCCAAAAACTCAGGGAGCTTGGTTGTGAAGTCCTAATGAATCCACCTTACAGTCCGGTCCTGACACCAAGCGACTACTATCTTTTTCTTTCATTACACAATTTCCTTAGCGAAAAAAAATTAGGAACAAGACAAGATTGCGAAAATCGACTTTTATAGTTTTTTGCCAGTAAGAAACAAGACTTTTTATGAGAGGAACTATGAAGCTACCTCTAAAATGGCAAGAAATTGCTGAACAAAACAGTACGTATTTGACCTAAATCGGACAATCCAAACTATGTTAATTAAACTAATAAATTTCCCCCCAAAATAATGGATTACTTTTTCCCCAACCTAATATTGAAAAATAGTAATTATCTATAAATATATATATTGGTAAGAGCTTATTTAATTTTTATCCAATTTTTCATTCAAAAAGTCACTGACTTATTGTCCTGCCCTCGTAACTCTTTTGATTTAAATAATTTATTCTAAAAGATATCATTTTAATTAAATTAATTTAAATCATGTTTAATTATTTTGTAAAAATAAGATGTTATTTTTTAATTTAAATGAATATCAAATAAATTAACGGCGTAATTGTTCTTGAAAAGATATATGTATATATGAACAATAATATAATAATAATAATAATAATCAGTCCCCTATACCACCGATTTGATATATATATATATATATATATTGAGGTGAAGAATCGACCTGAATTAGACTCTTTCAACATTCACACTATAACCTGAAATCATAAACCGGGCCAAATATTTGGCGCCCACGTTTTCATTTTTTTAGATATGATTAATTGTAAGAAAATCGTGGTGTGTGTGTAGAAATTATTTTCTCATTTTTATAGTGCATTTAAATAAAAACGTGTTTTTAAAAAGTTTTTTATTATTATTCAAGATCGGTCTCAGATTTTTAAAACTTTTACCAGTAATAACGCGATGTTCATTAATGAGCAACTTTTTCAATCTAGTGGTTTCACGTCTGATAGTTGGTATATAACGGTTTCATTTTTTTGCAAACCAAGCAAACTTTTGTGTGTGTGCTTTATTTTAAAACTCTTCTATTTTAAAATGCAGACATTAGGAATCTTGTAATAAGAACAACATCAAAAGCCTTTTGAAAAAAGATCTTCTGAAAATCAAGCCAACAAAATTGTAAAAAAAAATCCTTAAATTAATTACAATCCAAAAAGTCCAGAGAATACAGCGTGAGTAAAGTTCTATTAAAGTTAGCAAGAAGTTTCAATAGAATAGTAAAGAACAAGTAATACTACCCACAAATAGTTGGTAGATAGCTTAAATAATTTCAAACCACAAACATGGAAAAATCAAATTCATTCTTTCAAACTATCATCCAATTAGTTTACTGCATTTTTTCTATAAGTTTGAAGAAGAGAGATTCCACTTCCACTACAGACGACAATGTTGAGCGCGTTCGACAAATTGTGCGTGCGGACAGACGAACAACCATCAATAATATTCGACGAAAACGACCTGAAAAATGGGCAGAGAATGACTGGTGTTTGTTGCACGACAATGCCCCAGCACATCGATCCCTAATGGTGAAACAATACCTTGCCAAGCATAATGTTACCACTCTGGAACATCCTCCATATTCTACCACCAGATTTCTACCTGTTGAAGGGACATCGTTTTGCTGATTCGTCAGAGGTGATTGAAAATGCGACGGAGCGGCTGAAGAAACTTTCAAAAAACGGCTTTCAAGAGTGTTTCCAACAATTATATGAACGGTGGAATAAATGTGTAGATGCAGGAGGAGAGTATTTTGAAGGGAAATAATGTAAGAATGTTATAAATATTTTTAATAAATTTTTAATAACCAATTCCGCGAACTTTTTGACCCTACCTCGTAGAAGGAATATTAAAAGTTAGGAGGAAAATAATTATAAAGGTAAAAAAAAAAAATAAATTCCATTTTTTTACTAAGCATTAATAAAATATTAGTCTCGTAGTGATACACCCTGGAATGTGAAACCTGGCTAACAAAATAGAATCAGTTCAGAATACACTACTTGTCTGACTCTACACCGAATACAAAAGACCTTCCTTTTTGATATGCCAAAAAAAAAGAATTAAGAAAAATTAATAATAATGGATGTTAATCGAAGCCTTTTAAAAATTCTTCAATTATTATTATAATTATAATAATGAAAAAATTGTGCATATTCTTTTTTCCAACATTTGCTCTGCATTATATTCTTATAAAAATTAATGCTAAAATTTCAATCACCTCAATAAATAATATTTAACACAGTTTTCATTAAATGATAATATTCTTCTTTATTAGTATTTATTATTAATTATTTATTTATTTTTTGATATAATAATAAATAGCACTTAGAATAGAAATAATGTATGAAATTTTCAGTATATATTAACATCATATATTTATTGATTTAATATTTTATATTATACATATGTAAATATAATATTATATTAAATTAAATATTTTTGGATAATCTTGCTAACAATCGTATTGGTGAAAGGTATAACTGAAATGGTAATTGAGCCAGCTTTTTGATATTTTCTCCATAATAGTCAAGTGAGTTGTCTGCTATTTGCAGAATTTTATTCAAAAAATTTGTCAATAATTTTAAATGATTTCTATATTGTTCTTCCAATATCTCCTCAACATCGGAATTATTTTCATTTACCGACTCGTCACCATAAACAAATACTAAAAAAAAAAAAAAAATTAAATTAGTATTAATAATTACAAAAATTGAATAAAATACTAACTACAAAATATATAAATAGATTTTTTAATGGTATTATTGTGAAATGATTATTAAGAAAAAAATAACAAAAATTTTTAATTAAATTTGTTTTAAATTTAAAATGAAGTGAAATAAAAATTATTAATGAGTATAATAATTCTTTTATTAATACTTCACTCTTAATCACAGAATAATTAAATAAAAAAAACGAATAATTCTAAATCTAAAATTAAATGAAATTAACTTCATTAACTGTTTACTTTTTTTTACTAAAAAATTACTAATAAAATAAATATCGAGTTTTTATGTCCCCGAACCAATTTTAAGTTAAATATTAAAACTTCGATATTCAATTTAAAACGCTCTTTATTTAAAAAATACAAAATATATATCAGTGATTCTCAACCTTTTTTTTTTACCGCGGCACACTTTTAACGGTTTAAAAATTTGGCGGCACACAAAGCAAAAGATAAGTGTAAAAGTTTACCATATTGAAAAAAAGTGGTCCCAAAAACGGTTTACCTATTTTTTAGAACCATATTGAAAAAATTTAAAAAAAAAGTCGGAAATGTTTAATAGCCTAGTCCCAAAAACATTTTATTTTTTTTTTAGCGGCACACTTTTGAAAAAATGCCGCGGCATAGTGGTTGAGAATCACTGCTATATATATATAATTTATTTCAATGTAATATTTACATGTAATTTATAACAAAATGTAAGGCATCAATTTTAATTTTAAACCCTCAAAAACAAAAGTTGAATATAATAAAAATAACACTAAATACCTATTAATATTAAAAAAAAATACTAGAAAAACTAAAGAAAAAAAAAACAAAAATCAAAGATTACAAAAAAAGACAAATGTTATATTAAAAATTTATATTAAATTGTTATATAACTAAAGAATTAACTTTATAATTAAATAAAATATATTTAATTAAATAAATAAAATAAAATCCTTACCTAAAAGTAAAGCGATACAATAAAATGCTAGTACAAACTTATTCATTTTTATTTTTATTTTTGACTTTTACACTAATTCAATTTTCTAATATATAGTATAATATAATTCAATAATATTTCCACGGTGACTTATATATGATAAATGAAGAAAAAAAAATTTAGCAAAAGTAAAAAAAAATATTTATCATATTTATAATTGCTATTAATATTATCTATCTATATATAATTATATATAAATTAAACTTAAATGGAGAATATACTCAATAATTAATATAATTTACTTCACTAGAATTACAATTATTCTTTTCATTTATCAACTCGTCAATTTTACGAGGCGAAGATTATGTTGAAAAATAGTCTGAATTTTGTAAGAATGAAATAAACCGTTTTTGAGCTATAGCCATTTGTCTTTTTACTTATTGTATGATCCTAGTAAATTTATATTGTATAATTATGGCAAAATTCTCACTTAAACTTTAAAATATTACCTGCCATTATTCAATTACTATTAATATCTTGCTAAAACGTAACGAAATTAGATGAAATATTTAAAATTTTACCTTCTTTTTGCCTACTTAAAACAACTCAAAACTAAAACGGTTATTTCTTTGTCAATAAGGAGAACACTTATTAACCGTTAGAAGATACCTAATGTCTATATCTCCTGGGAAATCAAGCCAAACATTCATTTATATTATTTATTTTGGTGTTTACATGTAAGCTACAAAATACGAGGCATACATTTTAATTTAAAACACCCCAAAACAACATATTAAAAATAATACTAGATACCTATTATTTCATAACGGAATTTTGTAAATTAAACCACATATTGATATTTGTTAATAATGTAAATTTATTCAAAAAATACAAAAATATACACGTTTTGATTGCTACTTCTGCAATCGAAACGTTGTGGTTTAATAAATATTATTTTTTAATATATAATTAATTAAATTTAATTTAAATATAATATATGTTAATTAATACAATTCAAATTTGCGAGATAGTCGAGTAAGTTCTTTTATTTTTAAAATATGAAATAATAGGTTATAGCTTTGGTGGTTGTTTTTATTTATAACGGAATTTTGTAAATTAAACAACATATTGATATTTGTTATTGTAAATTTATTCAAAAAATACAATACATTGATTGCTACTTCTGCAATCGAAACGTTGTGTATATTTTTGTATTTTTTGAATAAATTTACAATAACAAATATCAATATGTGGTTTAATTTACAAAAAATTCCGTTTAAAATAAAAACAACCACCAAAATTTAATAACCTATTATTTCTTATTTTAAAAATAAAAGAAAATATCTGGAGTGTCTCCACTCGACTATCTCGCAATTTGAATTGGATTAAATAACATAATATATTATATTTAAATTAAATTTAATTAAAATTAATAAATAATATTTATTAAACCAGCGCATGTTTGACTCTTTGTTGATGGCACCACGTCACGTGTTAGCGCGTGAAATTTGCAGTGTTAAAAAATTAATTCTGGTACTTTCAGCGATTCAATCAAGCTGAAATTCTATATATAGCAGTTTTATACAATTTTTAAATTAGGATATAAAATTCGATAGATAACAATGAAAATTCATCTATTAGTAAATTTAGATTTTATGAAATGAGATTTAAATGATTTACTAAATATTTGAATTTATATTTAAATTAGGAAATAAAATAATCTATATTATATAATATAAAATATAATATAAGAATGAAATATTTACATTTATAGTAAGATATTATTTTTTTAAATTTTCTCCATTCTTTTATTACAAAGAAAGGAAGTGCAAAAATTAATAGGCCGGGCAATGGCAGGGCACTAAGATGATATTGAATCTTCTCAGTGTTAATTTTATAATGGAAGAAATTATATTTCACTTGATAACTATGATTTTGTACTCGCCGAATATAGCAACAACCCTTAACAATTTTTGAAAATTTAGTATTTGATATTTAAAAAAAAAATATTCTAAATTAATTCCAATTATAATCGGTCATTGATGATAGTCATGAAAAGTGAAATATTTATTTTTAATATAAAATATACTTTTCAATTTCACTGCTTTAAATAATGTTAGTGCCCTCTAGTGAGATAGGTCAGTATCCTTCTCACAAGTAAATTCTGTAGATAAGGAAAGAAATTTAGTATTTGTCATTTTTAAAAATAAGCTGGAGTGTCTCCACTCTACTATCTCGCAATTTGAATATTGTAACGTATTGTCGCGTGATTTGCAGTGTTAAAAAATTAATTCCGGTACTTTCAGTGATTCAATCAAGCTGAAATTCTATATATAGCAGTTTTATACAATTTTTAATCATGTGAAAAATTATCAAACATATATCTTTATTTTTACGATCTCGCTCAGTTTAGAGGAAAAAATAATGAAAACGTTGTAGGTAATGAGCCTCTTCCGGTTGAGCTACATTTCTCAAAAGTTGATAGAAAACTACGCAATTTGAATAACGCCCATGTGCCAAATTTCATGATTCTAGCTCAAACCGTTTTTGCATAATTTTGTCTACAAACACACATACACATACCGAGAGAGAGAAAGGGAGAGACATTTTTCTCTGGCGAGAAATTTAGAAAAAGACATTTATTAAAATTTATATTAAATAATCATAAACTTTCTAAGACTTTACTTTTTATTTTTTTACTAAAAAAATACTATAAAATAAATATCGAGTTTTTATGCCCCCGAACCAATTGTACGTTAAATGATACTTTAAATATATACAAATATACTTATAGAATTTATTTTGATGTTTAACACGTATAACAAAATGTGAGACAAATTTTAATTTTAAACCCCCAAAAACAAAAGAGGAATACAATCAAAATATATTAATACTAAATACTTATTAATTAATATTTAAAAACAAAAAAAGACTAAACTAAATATTACAAAATGACATTATTAAAATTTTAATTAAATAATTATAAAATAATAAGTATAAATAAGAGTTAACTTTAAAATTAAATAAAATACATTTATTTAAATAAATAAACTAAAATCCTTACCTAAAAGTAAAGCAATACAACAAAATGCTAGTAAAAATTTATTCATTTTTTATTTTGATTTTTGGCTTTCACACTTGTAAGTAAATTTTTTAAATGGATTATATATGGTATAATCCAATAAGTTATTTTCACTGTGACTTATATATGACAAATGTAGTATTCTTATTTTTTGACTATATTATCTATAATTATATATAAATTTTACTTCCATGCGCAATATAACCAATAATTTTTATATATTTTTTATATTTTAAAAACATTTAAAAATATTATTTACAAAAATTTATATATTTTCTAAGAATATATTATATAAATATGTTTAGGTATATATTATCATAAAAAAAAAATAATTATTTTAATAAGTAGTTATAGTATTTCGAATTCATTTTAATTAACAAGTATTATTGTTGGAATATTTAATTCACAGAATTGAAAATATTAATACTTATTTTTATACTAAATCATTAGTAAGATATGTTTTGTTTGTATATTATGGAAATTTACAAATTTATTATGGTCTATAACAAAATTAAATATATATATATATATATATACAGTGAACGCTCTATATATGCAACCTCTCTATAAGCAACCTCTATACATGCAACTTTTTTTAGTTAAACTGTGCTGTATAAGCAACTTATATTTTTAAAGTTAAATATTTGAATTGTCAGTTGTTCACAACATAACCTCAAATTATAAAAACTTGTTATTGGAATATGTTTGTATTTTGTGCTGCCAATATTGAAGTTAATTTCTGTTAATTAGAATAGTTATTTATATTTATTCTGTCACAGATTAGTTAGGAAAAGAAATAAGAAAGAATATTTTCCAAGCGGTAAGCATTTTTATACTCCTTTTTTCTCTATAAGCAATTTTTTCCAATAAGAAACTTTTTTTATTGAAATTGGTTCACATGAGTTGCTTATATAGAGGGTTCAGGGTATAAGGCAGTGATGGCGCAACTATGACTCGTGGGTCCATCCAAGCTTTTTAACTGACCGACACTTTGATTTTTATAAATATTTTTTGTGTCAATAAAAAAGAATAAATACTCAAAAAAAGGTAAGATGATTTTGTGGCCAAACTTTTGAACATTTTCGATTTTTTTCTCATTTTTTTTCAATATGGTTCTAAAAAAAAGGTCAGTGCTGCTCTGAAACATTTTCATATGGCCAAATGCGATATACCTATTAATTATTTATAAATATTTATACCTAAAATTATATTGAATGTGATTTTCTTTATTCCTTTTTCAATTAAACACTTAGTGACCCACGAGCTAGATCTAAAAAAAACATAATCATAATACGACCCACTTCTCAAAAATGTTCATCATCACTGGTATAAGGCATGGGTGTCTAAACTATGACCATTCGAGGGCCACATTGCAAAATAAAATATCTGGGAATGCTTGGAAGCATTACTATCAACGAACTTTTATTCATATTTATCACAAAATTGCATAAATAATTCCAATTTATATGATCTTAATATGTTGTGAGAATTAGATAAATAATGTAGAGAGCAAAAAATATTTAAAAATAGATATTTATTTAAATGAAATAAAATTATTTAATTTACAGAATGAAAATGTAATTTTAATCAAAATAAGAAACAATGTTTTTGATTAAAATGTTTAAATAATAATGCTAAAGCTAAATCTAAAACCCATTCTTCGTCTTTAAATTCAGTCACAGGTTTCCCTTTTGTTTCCATAAATATTTTTATTTCAGTTCTCTAATTGTAAAATCTTTTGTGAGCATTAACCCCTTACTTAGCCATCTTACTTCGGTATAATAACAAACATCTGCAAATTCAGTACCTATTACCCTAAAAAACTCCTGAAATTTTGCTCTTATAAAGTTAATTGTTTTTATGACGACGCTTAATACACTTTCGTTTGGGCCGCACTTTAGACAATTATGGTATAAGGGTTATATTGAATGTGTTACATCAAATGTATTTGTTATATTATTAGGAAGAAAGGATTCGATAAATAAATAATAAATAAAAATATAAAATGAGTTATAGTGTGTGTTTCATTTTCTGTATCATTATCATTAATTAAGAATGGATTTAAAATTAAAAAAAATATGAAAAGAAATAAAAAATAAAATAAAAAAATACAAATTCCCCCTAATGGGGATATTCTAATTGGTTTCAAACGTATCATGATATGTGACAGCGAACATGTTACACTAGCAGAGATATTCTCCTGAGGAGTGTTGAGCCTGGTTATCTGATTGTGCCCTGGTGAAGCGGATCTATGCTCCTTGACAGTATTGATTAATTAAATAAAGTTTCTATCTTCCCTCCATTCGTATTTTTGATCCTGAGTCCATTATTATCTATGTAAGGACATAAATATCCTTTCTAAGAATGAAATATTTAAATAAGTATTTAAAATGATAATATCTTTTTTGAAAAATATTTCTAGATAGTCCAAAATCAAATTAGAAAACTTACTAAGCCAAATTCTTTCTTAAAATTAATCATGATTTATTTTATCATTAAAAAAATAAATTGTGTTCGTTTTCTCTATTAAATATAGAGAATGTAAATTTAAATGCAAAAGTATATAATAATTTAAATAAAATTTATTCTTAGTTAATTCAAATTATTATTGTATTTTTTCTTTAATTTACATAACATTCATATTATTTAATTTTAATTTTACATTTATTTGTAAGTTTTATAAGAATTGGATTATAAAACGATAATTTCCCTCTAAATTGGTAAAGAATTGAATTGAAAATTAATCATTTAAATTTCGAATTTCACAATCAAGCGTAGTTCATGAATGAGTTTTCACAAATAATATATTGAGTTTTAATTTCTATTAAAAAAAAATTGCATTTAATATCCATAAATAATTGATTTTTTTTGAATTGAATTTTCAAAAATGTGTTCAACACATGAATATCATCATATAGCTTTAATTGTTTTTCCTATTTTAGCACGGTTAATATTTTTTTCTTCAATTATTTTATTTCAAAAGCATTTATTTGATGAACTTATTGAAATGTATAGTGAAGGAATAAGCTGGATGGAGTGTCTCCACTCGACTATCTCGCAATTTGAATTGGATTAAATAACATAATATATTATATTTAAATTAAATTTAATTAAAATTAATAAATAATATTTATTAAATCAGCGCATGGTTGACTCTTTGTTGATGGCACCACGTCACGTGTTGGCGCGTGAGATATGCAGTGTTGAAAAATTAATTTCGGTACTTTTAGCGATCAATCAAGCTGGAATTCTAAATATGGCAGTTTTATACAATTTTTAATCATGTGAAAAACTATCAAACATATATCTTTATTTTTACGGTCAGTTTAGAGGAAAAAAATCAAAACGTTGTAGGTAATGACCCTCTTCCGGTTGAGCTACATTTATCAAAAGTTGATAGAAAACTACGAATTTTGAATAATGCTCATATACCAAATTTCATGATTCTAGCTCAAATCGTTTTTGCGTAATCTAGTCTAAATACATACACACACACACACACATTATAGCCCCCCCCCCCATGATAATTTTGAAAAGAAAACAATAACTAAAAATTTAATTTGTAAAAATACTAACAGGTTTATAAAATAGCAAAATAAAAATGTATATTTTATACTCACAATAGTTTTATTTTTACCTCCAAAAATTTCATTTTTACCCCATTTGAGGTAATTTACTCCGGTTCCCCGACCGCTGCATTAAAGTATACATACGTAAAATAATTATTAAAGAGATATAAACACAATCAAATGTAAAAGTAAAACATAGCACTCACGCTCCCTTTAAAATCTCCCCCAATAGACTGACTGAGAAAAAATATTTCTATTCTATTTAAATAATAATCAGGATCAAAAATATCCTCTTAGAAAAAAAAAATTTTTTTACTAATCGGATTTTCTTTTTTTTTTCTTTAAAAAAAAATAAAGAATTTAAGTCAATTATATAAAAATACCAGACAATTTTACTTCTTACTTTACACGCACATAGAGAGAGAAGGAGTGGCCTCACCCTTTCCCTTATCTCTTCAATGTTAATTAATATATAATCGAATATATTTGTATATCTTGTAACTATTCTTTACAAAAAGTGTTCTACCTTTACAAGTTAAACTGGGAAAAAAAACGAAATTACCTCTTTTTAGCATCTTTCCTATTATAGCCCCCCCCCAGAATAATTTTAAAAAGAATAAGCTGGAGTGTCTCCACTCAACTCTCACGTAAATTTGAATTGGATTAATTAACATATATTATATTTAAATTAAATTTAATTATAAATAAAAATTAATAAATAACGTGTTAAACCAGCGCGTGTTTAGCTCTTTGTTGTTGGCACCACGTCACGTGCTGGCGTGTGAGATTTGCAATGTTAAAAAATTAATTCTGGTACTTTCAGCGATTCAATCAAGCTGGAATTCTAAATATGGCAGTTTTATACAAAAACTATCAAACATATATCTATATTTTTACGGTCACTATAGAGCAGAGATGGGCATTAAGTCGATCGCGATCGACTGGTGGACCGCCGAGTCATTTTAAAGTGATCGCCTTTACTCATTGCCTTTTTTACTTAAACTACTCCTTAGCATATAAAAAATTCCATGACTCGGGGAAGAAATAACCAAAAATATAAACGAATTGTTTTCTATAACTATTGAGGAAGATGAAGTTCTTCTTCAAAATGACATAATTTTAAAAGCACACAATTCAGATCCTACAAATATTTTTTGGAATTTAATGGACGAAGTTAAGTATCCTAATTTAAAAGGTCTCGCATTAAATTTAACATCGTTCTTTGGCTCTACCTACCTATGTGAATCTGCATTTTCTACGATGAATATAATTAAATCAAAATATCGCTCCCGTCTTACAGACAATCACCTCGAATGCAGTACAAGACTGGCAGTTAGTAATTATACACCAAGATTTACTAAATTAGCAGAGGATATGCAGTGTAAATCTTCTAATGCGGACAATTTCACATGACTTTATCTTAAATAATAATTCGAATCAATATTTCTTATGAACTTGATATTTTTATACTTTTATAATCTTTAAATTTTGTTTGAAAATATATACCTAAGTTCCTTTCTTATTCTATTTTTTTAGTTACCTATGTACATTTATACCATTGTTTATTATTATTATTTTAATAAATATCTGGTGGACCGACTTATTGTAAAAAAATTAGAAGTAGACCGCATCCTAAAAAAGTTTGCCCATCCCTGCTATAGAGGAAAAAAAAATCAAAACGTTGTAAGTAATGACCCTCTTCCGGTTGAGCTACATTTATCAAAAGTTGATAGAAAACTACGAATTTTGAATAATGCTCATATACCAAATTTCATGATTCTAACTCAAATCGTTTTTGCGTAATCTAGTCTAAATACACACACACACACACACACAGACATTTTTCTCAACCTTAGTGAAAATGACTCGGGGACCTTCAAAACTTATAAAAACATCAAAATCTCGACATCGAAAATTTTCGTGATCGCAATACTATCTCTGACGAGATAGTAAAAAAGTAAACGCCAGGGTGGCGATGGAGAAGGCGCATTCCCATTGCCCAAGAAAATTGCCATTGTTTTTTCGTATTATTTGAATTTAATTTATTCCAATAGTACTTTTCCACATAAATTCCGTTTTCTACTTGATTTAGAAGAATAGTTTATGGTTGATTTTTGGATTTTGTTCTTCACTTTTCTTTTCAAAATCCAGTACAGCTATTAGTTGTAGTAGTTCTTCAAATTAAATAAATAGTAGTGATTTGTGATGAGAATGTAGTAGTGATATTTTGATGGCAATACTTCTATTATATAACGAATTAATTCCTTATATTTAATTCTTTCATAATTCTTTAAAAATTATTTGGGCTCATGATAAATATTCTTCAATTGCTTCTTTTTAATGCTTCTTTAGATGACATATTTCTAAATTCAAATTAATGATATTTTTTTATCAATTATAATTTCATATCTTTTTACCGACCGACGATAGTAAGGGGGGTATTGTATTCAGGGTGAATGTGTGTTCCAAATAATAATAAAAAATTGTGGCAATGGCAATAATCTTTTACCTAGCAACTTTCCTATATTCTTAAAAAAAATTCAAGTTAAAACGTCAATACCTTCAATAAATAATATTTGACAGACAGTTAAATGATAATATTATTCTTTATTAGTACTTATTATTAATTATTTATTTATTTTTTAATATAATAATAATTACCACATAGAATAGAAATAATGTATTTTTTTTATTAACATCATATATTTATTTATTTAATATTTTATATTATACATATGTAAATATATATATTAAATTAAATACGATTGATTACTCTTGTTATGATTCGTAATGGTGTAAAGAAAATCTTAATTGGTAATTGAGCCATCCTTTTGATATTTTCTCCATAAAAGTCAATTACGTGGTCAGCTATTTCTTGAAGTTTATTCAAAAAATTTGACAATAGTCTTAAACGATTTCTATAATGTTCTTCCAATATCTCCTCAACATTATTATTATTATTCTCATTTACCGCCTCGTCACCATATACAAATACTAAAAAAAAAAAAAAAAAATTAGTAATTACAAAAATTGAATAAAATACTAGCTACAAAATATATAAATAGATTGTTTAATGGTATTATATATTGTGAAATGATTATTAAGAAAAAAAATAAAAAAAAAATTTTAATTAAATTTCTTTTAAATTTAAAATAAAATGAAATAAAAATTATTAATGTGTCGACCCATTCTTTTATTTATACTTCACTCTTAATCACAGAATAATTAAATAAAAAAACGAATTTAAAATTAAGTGAAATTAACTTAATTTACTGTTTACTTTTTTTCACTAAAAAATTACTAATAAAATAAATATCGAGTTTTTATGTCCCCCAACCAAATTTACGTTAAATATTAAAACTTCGATATTCAATTTAAAACGCTCTTTATTTAAAAAATACAAAAATATATACCAGTGATTCTCAACCATTTTTTTACCGCGGCATACTTTTAACGGTTTAAAAATTTTGCGGCACACAAAGAAAGTTTACCATATTGAAAAAAGTGGTCCCAAAAACGGTTTATCTTTTTTTAGAACCATATTGAAAAACTTTAGAAAAAAGTCGGAAATGTTTAATAGCCCAAAAACGTATTACCTTTTTTTAGCGGCACACAAAAGTGCCGCGGTATAGTGGTTGAGAATCACTGCTATATATAATTTATTTCAATGTAATATTTACATGGAATTTATAACAAAATGTGAGGCATAAATTTTAATTTTAAACCCCCAAAAACAAAAGTGGAATATAATAAAAATAACACTAAATACCTATTAATTAATATTTTAAAACAAAAAATAATACTAGAAAAAATTTGAAAAAAGACAAATATTAAAATTAACATTAAATAAAATAGACTAGAATATACTAAAGAATTAAATAAAATATATTTATTTAAATAAATAAAATATAATCCTCTTACCTAAAAGTAAAACGGTACAGAAAAATGCTAGTAAATATTTATTCATTTTTATATTTGGTTTTTACACTAAGTAAATGTTTAAATGTATTTGAAATAGTGTAATTAAATTTATTTCTACGGTGACTTATATATGATAAATGAAGAAGAAGAATTCTTATATTTAGGAAAAGTAAAAAAAAATTATCATATTTTTAATTGTGATTAATATTATCTATATACATAATTATATATAAATTAAACATAAATGGAAATATACTCAATTATTAATATCATTTTTCTATATTTAATTATATATTTTTTTGTTATTTTATATACATTTACAAATATTATTTATAAAAATTTAATATTTTTCTATGATATAATCTAGTACATAAATATAAATATAAATATATATAATATATAGAAATAATTATTTTAATATGTGGTTGTAGTATTTCGAATTCATTTTTTTACCAAATATTATTGTTAAAATATTGAATTCATAGAATAGAATTATAGGCTTAAACATTATGTATGGTAAAATGTTGACGGTTTTTTTTATTAAAATTAAACTTGTTTTGTTAATATAGGAAGATGAATATATTTAAAATAAATATGCGCCATTATTATTGACAATGTTTTGTCATTTTTTTGGACAGAATTTCTGCGAGTTCTACTTAAAAAACTGAAAGAAGTGCTTCTTTCGATCCAGTTTAATTTCATTAAGAGAGTTCTATAGAGTTCGGAATAAGTGATAGTCAGAGGGTGCTATGTCCGGCATAAATGGGCGGTGTATTAAAAGTTCCCAATCAAACTTGTAACTTTTGATGGGTCATTAAAGAAATGTGTAACCGGGCATTGTCAAGTTTCCTATTATTTAATTCACAGCGTTCTCTTTTAATTGCCTGGAGTAAATTCTTTTCCAATTCACAGCAGAGTTAAGTGAAGTAACAAACGATCCCCTTCCAATCCCACCATAAGCTTAGTATCATCTTTTTTGATGTCTATCCATGTTTTGGGAACTGTTGAGGCTTGACCATGACTTTTGTGACGATCGCAGATATTGATTCGATTTAAAATGTTTACAGGCTCAAATCAACGGGAACACAAACATCTAGCTCTTTTTGTAACTAGCATGATGTATTGGGTTTAAACCGTTTTGGGGTTAATGCTTAGTTCATTACCAATATCAACGCTGCAAATATGCCTATCTTTCCCTACCTATCTTTCACATCAAATTTTTGTAGTAGTTTTTGATAGAATTATCCGTATTTATGACACATTTTTTCATAAACCTGTGAAGCGTATTTGCCTTAATAATAATATTACAATAATAATATATCATAATAATATTGCAAAATACACTAAATTGTTTTATTATTTTACTCTATGGTAAAACGCAAATAACTTTCTAACTACTAAACAAATGTTTTGAAATTAAATCTAACACTCGAAATGTCATCTTTTTAATGAGCATTTAGTATTTCCGGCATCTATAATTTGAATTTGTCTTTAGGTAAACTATTTAGCAGACCTAAATAATACTTGAGCTTATACGAGGTTCATCCAATAAATAAAAAGACAAATTCTATAATTTTAAAACTATTCAATAAATATGCACAATCTTTTAAGTGCTGTTAGTTGATTGACTTGGGATATGCTTTGATCAGCTTTTTCATCAATTTATGTCAACATAACCTAAAAATTCTCAGTTCAGCTAGGCAAGTTCACTAGAACAGTGGTAACCTGTGGGTCGCGATCCCCAGATTTTCCGGATCGCCAAATTTAAAGAACTTTATATAACAATAAAAAAATATAGCGCGTTTGTAAACCTGGTGATTGTCAATCAACGTTTTTCTAAGAATCGCACTAATATCTTCACGTAGGTAAACTAACGATTAAAAAAAAACATACTCAGGTGTCGCGAAAAAATTTTTCAAAAAAATGGGGGTCGCAAATGAAGAAGGTTGCGCACCACTGCACTAGAAGATTGCACCTTAGAAGAGAAGCGCTTTGTCATTAGATTTTTAGTCGCAGAAGGTGTAAAACCAAGTGAAACTTTTACTAGAATGTTAATACAGTACAGTAAAAGTTTTATGAACCGTGCGAATTTTTTACAAATGGATTGATCGGTTTAAAAGTCCTGATGTACCTCTTTCCTGCCAATAGTTCCGTTCAGTACACCGTTATAACTAAGATAAAGGATTATACTGAATAGGTTACATCAAATGTATTTTTTATATTAGGGGTGAGCGACCTTTTTATCAAAGGACCAAATGTGTGTAAGTTTGACATTTCTTGTGGGGCGGCAGTAAAAAAAAACAACTTAATAAATTATTTCGCATTCCTGTGGTATATGATAATGATTATACATATTATATGGTAATATTAAAGTGAAACCTAAACCTCATCAAGATAAAGACAAGATTCGGTGAGTAAATAAATAAAATCGAAATATTATAAATAAAAATATAAAATTTGTTGTTTCATTAAAAACAAAAATACCTCAGACTTTTGAACATACTACGCAAGGACAGCGGCTATCAATATTAATTAGGTGTCCTATGATCAGTAGAACGGGTCCTCTCAACTTTTACCTTGATTTTCTTGATCGGAGGCGCTACGTTTTATCAAGTAGTTTCCCGATTTTGAACCCTGAAGCTGAGTTGACTCCAGCCTATAGACCCCAACTATAGAAAATCTCTTGCCATGCCCGGGACTTGAATCAAAACTTCGAAAATGTGAGCCAACGCTATTGCATCCCACCTTGTGGCGCCTTTAAATTATAAAAATATCAAGAGGAAAAAGTGCAAATACTCCTTAATAGGATATTCTGATAGTTTCAATCGTATCTTGATGTTGCAGCAGACGTTTAAAGCTCCGGTCAAATATATATATATATACATACTAGTAATCAGATTATGAGATTATTAATTTATTTTTAAATTATTTATTTATTCGATTTTTGTGCAAGGTTTATATATTGATATCCAGCTTGGACTGAGATATCTATTTATTTATTGATATTTTATTATTTATTTTTTGTCTACCGACACGTTGAAGATTGCAAGCTATAAAGAAAGATATATACTGTGATTATACGCTTTTAAAGAGCCGTTAATGGCCTACGAAGTTGATACGCCCTTTAAACGTTATTGAAAAAAAAACAAAACAAAAAATTATCATCAAAAGCATTGAAAGTACAATCAATTTCTAACTATCCGAGGAAAATAAATCAAACTGTCTTATTTCAATTTTATGTATTATATATTGTATAAATATTTATTAAAAATTTTAATTATTTATTTAGTTATAGTATTTATATAATATAAAAAAATATTTATCTGTGGCTCTGCGGCATTCGAAAGTTCTTGGCTGCAGCAACCACATTTCTCCAAATGTCCTTATCCTGAGCCATAACCATCCAAATCCTACCTACATTGTCCACCACCCACCTCCTTGGACTCCCAAGCGGACTTTTCTCAATCGGTCTTTCCACCAATATATTTTTCACTATTATTTCCTTTCCCATTCTATACACGTGTCCTATCATAATAAAATATTTAAATTTAATATAAGTCTTAGTTATTATTATTGATACTCTTTTTTTATGGAAGTATAAAAAAAGGAAAATATATATTTTTAGTGCTGTGCTAAAATTAACCCTTACGTTCTTTCATTAACCATCAATTTGGTTAACGAGGACATTCATTCATTCATTTTAATTACAATTTCTAATGGCTATTTAAGATTCTAAGATCAAATCATCCATCCCCATACATAGAATCTTTATATTTAACTTATATTTATAGCTTATACTTAAATAGAGTTTAAATTTAAATTATATCATCAAAATAAACTGAAGCAAAATTAAATGCATATATAATAATAAAATAAGATAAATATTTAGACAATAATATATATATATATAAAAATTGTTTAAATAAAAAGAGGGAGAGGGTCATTGAAGAATAATAAAGATTTGTTTTTTTGCCAGTAATCAAAATCTTGCTCTCATTCTTGTTCAAACTTTTATATATTTTCATTTTATTTGACTTACATATCTAAATATTGTCAATTCTCTTTTTAATCCACTTCATTTTTAGGATTTATTTATTGTTTTTTTTTATTTTTAAAATATTTATTGAATTATTTTTTTTTTTTTGTTCTTTAGCTGTTTGTTTGTTTTTTATATTCTGTTTGCTTTAATCAAAAGAAAAAAAAATGCATAGTTGTTTGATATTCGTGCTGCTATGTATTGTGGTTGTTTAATGGTGAATTTCCGAGAAGATAACAACAACAGCTACAACCCTTGGCTGCTAACTCGTTCCCTACACCCCAAAACCGACCCTTCAAACGGATACTCACCCTCTAATTTAGTTGACTTAATGCCCGGCCGGAAGAGTTGAAGTATTTTCAACTCTTCACCGCTATAACAAGCAACCCCCCGCCATTTCCCACACCTATTCTCTTTGGTTACAATAAACAATAAAACAATCTACAATGTTAAAGAGATAAATAGAATCCACCTTTTTAATTCCAAAAATATCTAGTATCAAATTATTAAATGGTATGAAATTAATAAATACTTTAACTGATAATATGAATAAACTACTTCTATTTTTATACATATATAAATATATAAAAGAATATCAAAATCAAAATAATGCAATGACCAAAGTGGCTTGATTAAACTTACAATGTAAGCACTGCCAATATATATATATATATATATATATATATATATATATATCTAATATCTAAATAATAAAATTTATCAACAAATAAAATTATTCAATAATATTTCTAAACGATGAATTAATTTATATAATAGATATTGTAATATATAAGCATAAAAATGCCCTTTAATACAGAAATATCGTAAAAATACTATTAATTAACATGTTCCCGCCGGCTCCATAATTTGTCTATTTATCTTATGTGGCGGCATAAGCCACCGGTGGTACATGCCGGCCGGAACGTGTTAACATTTATAACAGATATTGACATCCCCCCGTTCATTTATAGTTTGGGTCGAAGACATGTGGCCGATATAAAGAAATGTTCTCGATTAAAAAAATGGAAACTATTTTCATTAAACTTATAAATAATAATAAATTTCATGACATGTTTCTTAAAACTTTTAATAAAAGAAAAGGTCGAAAAGATAAAACAAATATTTTCAATTGAAGAAAAGAAGATATTTCACAAATTCCTTATTTTTAAAACTCATAAATTACTTGACATATGATTATCAATATTTGCCAGAAGTGGCCAAGGAACACATGTCTACAAGATGGGGGTGAGTTTTTTGAAAGTTTTGCAGAGGCGACTTGAAGGGGATAAATAGTTTTCCTTATGCATGTAAGGACAAATATTAACGAGTCTTCGGAATAGATAGGAGAGAGACAAATCATCACTAAGTGGATTCCTGGAGTAGACATCGCGGCCGACTTCCACTCCCACAACAGTTGCGCCAACTCACAGAAGATGTCTCATTGAAAGTTTAACTCATGTCTCTATTTGTTCCAACTATTCATATTATTAATAACAGCTAAGTGGTCGACCATTATTAAAATTGCAATTGCTTATTAATTACAAACTTTGATTTAATTTCTAATATTAAATAAATAACTTTATTCTATAATCAATCACCTCTTTACAATTGAATTAATTATTTCGAAAAGGTAACATCTCCGAATTTTTTCAAAATTGAGAAAAAAAATTCCATTTTGTAAAATAAGCATAATAACACCTATTTAGAGTGGAAAGGAAACAACTTCGAAGTTTTATCATTAAGAAAAAAATTATGATAACTTTATTTATTTAGAAAAGGTAACAACTCTAGCAGTTGTTTCGTTTTACGTCCCTGAGAAGTATATCGAATTATTAAAATCATCATCAAATACCAATAAATTTGATATCTACAACATTACAACTTCCGAAATTATTGATTTTAAAAAATGGTGGCCTCAATTTTACAAAAAAAGTTTTCGTTTGTTGTGAGCAGCTATCACTAGTTTATGTACAGTTCCGTCCGAACTGTTAAGGTACGCCAATATATAGATAATGATATGAACCAAAAGGAATTTCATTTACTAAAGCATTTAACAAATTTTTCTTCTTTACCAAATGGATTTTCCTGCATATTCTTCAAAAGTGCCAATTAATGCAAAAAAATAGTCGACATCAAAAAGGTGATTCAGTATATTCCGGCAGAATATACACAATTTTACGAACATTTATTTTTGTGGCCCACAACTAATGAAAATACCGACCAAGATTTTTAAATTGTCTACAAAAATAAAAATAGTTCAAAATTTTATCAAAAATGACATTTGTTGCATATTATACTTGTGTTTTTAGTATATTATTATTTTTGTAAAGTTTTTTCATATTTTTAAATAAAAAAACAAGCCATAGTAACAAATTGTTTAACTTATTTCAATCTAACAAAGGACGTTTATTTCGAAAAGAAAACATATCAAAAAAATTTTTTTTGGAATTTTCAGTACAAAACTAATTTATTAAAATAATGATTAACACAAATTAATATTACCTGAAGATAGCTAAAAAGAAACACGGTAGAACTAGTTCAATAAAATTTTTAATTATTTCAAAAATCAGTTTTTTTGTCCCCTGAAGAATTACATTTGTTGGAGATAATACCTTTTCGAAATAATCGATTCAATTTCTTATGATACCAATTATGACTATGTTAAATTCTTTTATTATTTTTTATTCTGAATGAATTCAACTTTACCCTTTCCCTTATCAACCGTCGCTGAATTCTCACCAAACTATATTCTATTCACAATTACCAGAGTGATACCAAATTAAATTCATCATTAAATTTATTAATTTTAAAACCCATTTTTTTCATAACCCAACCCATACTAAGTCTCCAATATACGACAGTATATTAAAATTCATTATTAACAAAATTATAAAAATGCAATGATTCAAGTGGCACTGACATTGAATATTTATCAGGGAATGACTCAAAAACAAATATGTTTCAAACAAAAGTTTAAGTTAATAATATATAATTAAACATATATACTAAAGAATAAATTTGCCCTTGAAATATTCTTTGCAAAATGAATTAAAAATTGGATATCACTGTTCACCTTATTTTTTTATTGGATATTGTATATTTTTTCTATTTGGATTTGCTTTTTATGATAATTCAGAATAAGCTTGTTTAATATTCTTTGTAAAATATAGTAATAAACTTAAAATGATATTTATGATATATACAAATTCAAAATGCATATATATATATAAATTATACATATATATATAATGTTAGATGTGTCTGTACATACACTATAAATTTTTATTCTTGATAATAATATTTAAATAAAAATTTATTTTTAAATATAAATCAATTAAAATTCATATTATTCTCTTTTTTCTTTATAAACACGAAAAAGTGTCATTAATTTATAACTATTTTTACTACCAGAACTACCAATTCTCCCACATTCTTCATTCTATTATTATTATTTTACAAATTTGTACATTCTCAGCATTTTTTTTTTTTTGCTGGAAACTATCCACCTATCCCATAGATGTTAGGGGCTTAGGCTAGGTCTAAATGGGAAAGGAATTCACCTTGGCCCATTTACCTCTTCAGATATCAATCCGTTCTTTAGCCTCTGTAATGGATTATCTTCGTATTGGTTTACACGGTAGAAGATTCTCATGACTTCAGTGTTCATCTCGTGCGTCCATTAAATACGTCGATTACGAGCTTCTCTGCGGACAGTCTTCTCTTTCAAAACTTGAGTAGACGAGCCCGAATTATTATTATTATTATTATTATTATTACTATAATTTTCTCATACTTTAAATTCATAGTATTATAAAAAAAAATCAAACTATATTTAAAAATATTTACAATCAAACACTCTCTACTCATTTCAAATGAAAGACCCACAAAAGGCATTTGAGTATGTGTGTGTATGAATGTGTTTGGTCGATGACTGAGTGTTGCTTTGCTTGCAACTTATATTTTTACATATATTCTTTGCCTATCTGACTGCAAACGTTGCATGCAATCAATGTTCGTGACCCATTTTATTTTTCACTTTATCTTTCTTTCTTAAAAATCTGAAAATAAAATTATTTATATTTTTAATATATTATTTATTATTATTTTATTCATTTGAAGTTATATTTATATATATAATTAAAAATTATAAATATATAAAATGAAAAGTTAAATTTATATATATATAAATATAAATTATTTCTGTGTTATTTATGATTGATTTTTTCACTAATACAATATAGAAAGGTGTATAAATTTTTATCGAAAATAAAAAAAAAAAATAATAAAGATAATCTCAAATTATATGGTAAAGCTCTATTGAGCTCAAGTCCCGGTATGATTGATTTTTTCACTAATACAATATAGATAGGTGTATAAATTTTTATCGAAAATAAAAAATAATAATAAAGATAATCTCAAATAAAGCTATATTGGGCGCTCAAGTCCCGGATCTGGCAAGTGGAACTCAGCCTATATGATCAAAATTCGGATGTTATTTGGAATAAGAAGTAGCAGCCCCCTAAAAAGGAAATCAACAAAAGATTGAGAGGATCTGTTATACTGATCATACAAAACCTCTACCCGCTTAGGTGGCACACAACTTGATAGGTTTTTTTCATATGATGTTCAAAAAACAGTGTTTTAATATCAAATTTAAACAATATTTAAACATGCCGAGAAATATAATCGTTTTATATACACTAATTTAATAGCTACATAGAGTTTGGTTTAAATCAATATTTGTTTGTTATACACATTTTTATTTACTCTTATCATCAAGTCATAGGGGCAGCATGGCTGAGTGGGTAGAGTACTAGATTTACTAGATTTCTACACAGGAAGCCTGAGTTCGAATCCCAGCATAGAACTCAAGATTATATATTTATTTAATTAATTAATAATTAATTAATAAATAAATATAAAAATTTAATTCAATTTAACATCGGCTGCCCCACCGAAGAAGGCAAGGGGAAACCACTTCGGTCAAATTTTCCCATGAACACCCTATGACTCCTGTGGAGTTATTAGGGCCACGACACTTCCGCTAGGAAGTTATCGACAACGAAGAAGATCATCAAGTAGCTTTTAATTTTTGAATTAACGCATCTAGCAATGAACCAATGAACCAATGAATTAAATTAGATTGATTTTTAATATTTAAAAATCTTTATATATATATATATATCATTTCATAGTTATTAATAATTTCATATATATTAAACATTTTCACTTTGTTAAATTAATAATAATAATCATGTGATACTCTGAATAAATATTTTCAATAGATGCAAAGCTGGAAAGGGGAGAAGGGAAGGTAAAAAAAAAACCCATCAACTTTTCTCTTTTTCTTTTACTTTCTTTTTGAGCAAAAGACAAGCATTTTGTGTAATAGAACATCACAAAAAGGGAGGAATTCCATTCGCCCTACCTTTTCCTTCCTTCCTTTCTTCCTTCCTATTTCAACATTCTTTCTTTATTTTCCTCTTCACCTTTTCACCACAGTATCCTCTCATCCCAAAATTTCAACTTACCTCCCAAGGCCAATTTTTAGTTATACCGTCCTGATATACTGAACATTCTCAAAATTCTCTTAAAACAACATAACACACAAAAAACCAACAAGTAAAACATACATTTATGATTTTATTAAAATATCTTATAAATATATATATATATGCTAATTAAATTCTATTGCAATTCAATCACTTGACTTCTAAAATGTAAGAAACTAGTAAATACTAGTTATTATTTTAATATGATATTATACCACTATTGTACATGATAAGATATTAATTTTATTTAAAATTAATATATATATATATATTGATCATATGTAGTTTTAATCTGAATTTTGCTGTAAAAGCTAATAAAAAAAACATTGAGTATCTTTAATTTATTACCCATTTTAGATAAATTTACATTGGTCTTGCCCTCCCCCGCCCCTCAAAAAAAAAAAAATTATTTGCCACGGTTTATAATTAAATTTAATAATTTTTTTTTTTATTTAAAATCTTATTAATCATAAATAAATCATATAAATCATCAATTTAATTGATTCGTTAATAAAAATTAAAATCCATTTAATCAATTTTAGTTTTTTTTAAATAATTTATTATTATTTTTATGAATGAATGTTGTTTATGAATGATAGTTTTTATTATTATTAAATTTATAGGAATCGCATGACCTCTATGCACCTCATCACATAGTTAAGGTTATAAATCGAGAAGGCTTTGATGGGTAGGGCACGTGACTAGAATGGGAAAGGATCTATTGTGGTGGAGACCAATTGGAAAACGTTCGCTTGGAAACCAAGGACCCGGTGCGCGGACAATGTAGGAAGGGACGTGAGAGAGATGGGAGAGGGTAGGAGTTGGATAGGTTTGGCTCAGGATAGGGACATTTGGAGAAATGTGATTGCTGCGGCCAAGAACTTTCGAATTAGAGCCACAGAGATAGATAGATTGATTATTATGATTATTATTATTATATATTAATGGTATTAATCATTGTTGCAGAGTATTTTAAGTATATTTTCTTGTTAAAAATATACTTGTTGTCCTATAAATATTTTATTAATCTGTTGCATTGCGGCAGAAGGACTATCAATCGATTCGAGTCGTTTCTGGGTTAAGTTTTATGGTACGAGGTTATGGGGGGGGGGGGGTGAGAGTTAGACAGTGAATTGATGGTGATAGTCTTTTTTAACTCCGCCGCTGATGACAGGTGGATTTTTTTTTATTTTGATTGACATGAAATGAAAAATGATATATATAAGATATAGGTATACCATTTCTATTGTATAGTGATTAATAATATGATTAATCAATTAATTTTTTTGTTATTTTGTTACAGGTAGGTGTTGTTACACATCAATTCGAATTCATTATTAAGGTAAATAAACAACGTTTAATTATTGATTCATAAAACAACTATAAGCCTCTCATATTTAATTTAAATATTCTATTATTAATGTTATTATTAACAATTTATAATACTTAATGGCGTCTTATAGACGAGGTTTCGTCGAATATTCGGCTCCCCAATATTTATAATTTGATTGATTTGAAAATAGATAAAACGGAATCCGAGATTTCCACAAAATAATTCAAATCAAAATAAAATACATTAAAATGACCAAGAAATGAAAACATACAATTATTTATTTATAAGCTTAATAATTAAAAAAAAATCATTTTATTAAATGAATTTTTTATACAAAAATAATTATATTACATAAGAATAATTATCGATAAATTTTTACGAATTTATAAATTGCCATATATCAATTTAATTAATTAATATTTAATTTTATTAATGAGATTTAAAATTAAATAAAAAATATATAATTTAACTAGACAAACAAATAATCAATTTAAAATATAATAATTATTTAAATATATTTTAAATTATCAAATGAATGAAAATACTTTTTTATTTTTAATTAATGAATTTTATAATTTATATTATTCACAAAGTAATTAAAATAATTAACTCTTTATATTTGTAAATAAAATACGATTTAGTAATAATAAAATTTATTTATAATTAAAGATATATGTTTAATTTATTCTGTATTATGTAATCAAATTTATAAATTCAAAATACAGGTTAATCAAGTTTGTTCGAATTGGACTGTAATCTGAAAGTTACAATAAACTGTTGAAATGAAATCATCTCATCAAGGATAAATTTCTGTTTGGATGTTCTAAAGTCTAAGATGAAGAAAAACTGTCATCTCAGGCAGTTTGTATTTACGAAATTACACATAACGCACTGAAACTTGGAAGTTAATTTATAGGGCTAATAATAGCACACTTCCAGTATACAAAAAATATAAGACAACCCTCGTAACAAATGAAAGTTCTTTATAGTAAAATACTTCATAATACAGTGTTGGATTTGGAGAAATTTCTCAAGGAAAATATACAAAAATCTTGAGTGTCTCCACTAGACTATCTCGCAAATTTGGTTTGGATTAATTTACACATATATTATATTTAAATTAAATTTAATTAATTAAAAATTATAAATTAAAATTAATAAAAAATATTTATTATTTGGCTTTGTTGATGGCACCACATCACGTGCTGGAGCGTGATTGCCAGTCAACGTGTTAAAACATTAATTGCGTTACTTTCAGCTATCAAGATGAAAATCTATATATAGCAGTTTTATACAATTTTTAATCATGTGAAAAACTATCAAACATATAACTTTATTTTAGAAAAATGAAAACGTGGTAGGTAATGACACTCTACCGAATGAGCTACATTTCTCAAAAGTTGATAGTAAACTAGGAATTTTGAATAATGCCCGTTAACCGAATTTCATTATTCCAGTTCAAACCGTTTTTGCGTAATCTTGTCAACATACACACATACACAGACATTTTTCTCAACCTTAGTGAAAATACTCAGGGACCTTCAAAACATATGAAAACATTAAAATCTCGAAATCGAAAATTTTCGGGATCACAATACTTTCAGATATTAAAAAGTTGAGTTTTTTTAATAAGAACATTTGGGTTAAACCAGACAATCCTGGTCTCTAGATAGCCAAGTTGGAAGCCGAGAAGAGTTTTTCATAATTTTAAATAAAAAATCCAATCAAAATTCTCTCGACTATTCTTACAACATTTTAAAAAAATATTTTGAAACAATTAAGAAATAATTATTAATTATTAGTATATTTATTTATATTTTTTTATTAAATAATATTTTGATTAATTTAAATTAAAAATAAAATTATATTTGAGAGAATTTAGATATATTCCTATATTCACTCGCCCCACTTTTCTCTCATTGCATTACACACATACAATAAATAATTAGAGAATTGTAGTGCAATCGTTCCTTCACAAGTGGCTTTGATATGATATCAGATGGAGTTGACAGATAAAACGTCCAACAAACCCCCCTCCCTCCCCCCACACAGATATATACAAACACCTCTGTCCAAGCTATGTTTATTTGATATTCATCCCGATAGAGACGTATAATATTGTTTCTCACCTCTGTATCATCCTAATTATCTCATATGAATCAAATTAACCATGTTAACATGCTGGGGTGAATTTTATTACAATATACTACATATCCTGTAATATTATACATTAACAAGACATATTGATTCTTCCTACCGACAGACTTGGAAATTTAAATAAATTATTAAAATTATGAATTTAAAAAATATAATTTATTTATTAACACCCTCCAAAACTGCATCATTCAGCTCTTTTCTATCAGTTACCTCCAAAATAATATATATACATATGTAAATACAAACTGGGTTGGCGGTCTTAACATCTACCCTCTCCTAACTCTACAAATCATATGTGATTTTATTTTACTCGTTGGTTTATCGGGACTATTGAAAGAGGTATTCTAATAAGTTTCCCTCAATTTATAAACTTTTCAAAATTAATTACTTTTACAATAAGAAAAGATCAAATTTACAAATTTTGTTTTGGTTTTATTACCTTTTTATAAAATGATCAAGTTATAGTAATAATTAAGTTTTTGTTTAATTAATATGGATTTCCCATTAAAATTTTTAAATATTCGTTAGATATAGACACCTTTCTCTGGTATTTAAGTATATCTGTGCCAAATTTAATCGGATGAAAGGTTTGGGAATATTGGGGAAAAATTATCTTTTAATTATATAAAGATTATTGGGTTACGTATATATATATACGACACAAAAAAGTTAACAAATAATAGCCAAAAATTTTGCGATCATTGTGAGTTAGGGAAAAAATAAATTTGGGACGATGTCTCAGCTTGGTCCGGCTATAGGTACCCTTTTGAAATTGTGTCTATAGATACTATTGGAGGATTTGGAGGGGCTCGTTCTACAAAAAAATATCTTCATCTTTTGGCAGATCACTTTACCAGATACGCTTATATTTTGAATTCAAAAACTCAGAATGCAAATGATTTTAAACAATGCATTCCTTTACTATCGTCGGTCGGTAAAAATTAGTTAAAAAAGTTACTGATGAAAATAAAATTGGTTTAATACTATCAGATCAATATCCAGGCATAAACTCAAAGATTTTTAAGAAATTGAATCGGAACATGCGCACGGTACTTGAAAACCACTGCAGAGTAAGCAGTCGAAACGTTGTACAGTTATTTTAATTTAATAAATAATTTATTCAAACAATGTGGTCTTTAAATAAAAAATCACTTAATAATTATCAAAATAACCATAAAAGCTTTAATAAATACATTAATAAAAATATACCGATAATATTCACTATACACAATAAACGCTCAATTTTCGAATGGTTTGAATCAGACAATTGTAAATAAAATATGGTGTAAAATCAATGAAAAAAAAGAAAAATTGGCCTGGACAACTATTGCCCATAAATGCGTAAAAAATTATAACGAACAGAGCATACGGTAACAGGTTTCTCTCCAAAATATCTTTTGGAAGGAAAAAATGCTGATATTTTACCGGATGAATTAAAAAAAGAAAAAAACGTTATTATTAAGAATTATTGAACGATAGGAAAAAAAGCTTTAGAAAATACAATAAAATCTCACAAATATAATAAAAAACAAAAAAAAAACAGAAGAAAATGTGATATAAGAGTAGATGATTTGGTTTACATAGAAAATGGAAACCGATTAAACAGGAAAAAATTAGACGAGCTAAGAATTGGGCCATATATAGTTCTGGAAAGGATTTCAGTCTCTATTTATAAAATGAACACCGGTCACAAAAAATATGAATCGAACTTGTTTCATATAACGAAGATTGTGCCTATGGGGGAGTCTTAGTCGTGGAGGGGGGATGTAAGAGTATTCCTGTGCCACCAAGAAGTATAAGGATCAAGTCTCTGGTGACAATAAACAAACTTTTCTAAACAAATTTTTCTCACTATAAATAATCAAACTAATGTTGTTATTATAAATAAACTCAATTGTTGTTTCTTTCACTTTAGAAAGCAACACCCTGCGGTTTTATTTAACAACATTATATATAAATAATAACACATGTAATAATGAAAAAATGAGAAATAAAATTAATATTATATATAAGAGGAGGCAGCCAGCAATTTCTACACTAGAAGTCGGCGTTCGATTCCAACTAAGAACAAATTTTTTTAATAAAATTCAATTTAACATCAGCTGCCTCCGGCTCCAGGAATTGTCAGTTCCTGGTTCTATACATGCGGAAGGCAACGGGAAACCACCGCATTAACATTCCCAAGAAAAATCATCATGGCTGGGCAGCTTCTAAGGGTTTCCTGGTCATGATGATAGCCAAACTCCGAAAGGGAGACGGAACCTTAAAAGGAAGAAGAATTATATATAAGGCCTTAGTCAACTTTTGTTTGTATCTATACTTTTTTTTATGCTTCTAATAGAAAAAGAAACCTTTCATCCTAACCGTTGTAGAGCTTTTATTCTAGTTAAGCGTTTAAGTACCTATGCCCCCTACTCTATTTATGAAGGCAATGCTTCAAAGTTGCTGTCTTTCTTGTGGAAAAAATTTCGTTTCTTCCTAAAACATAATAATAGTTAGAACTAGAGACGATGCATAAAGATATGAGTGGTAAGGTAACATTATTGGATTTTTATTATTATTAATATTATTAGTGGAAGAAAGGGCAATCGAGCAATTTTCGCATCAGGATCGATCAAGCGTGACGACGTGGGCTAACTAGGCCCAGGAAAATGGTCCATTAGCCTCAAATTCAACTTTTCCGGATGGATGGCAACTGGGCTCCCTGTAAAACAACCGGTGTTGTCATTTGACAAAAAATTATTTAGTTATGATAAGTTGATGTAAGAAAAAAATTATATACCTTCTTAGGCAATATTTCCAGATTAAAATGACAAAATAGTAAAAAAAATCCATAAAAACTAGGAAGCATTCGTTGTTTTGTTATTTTGGAAGCAAGAACTTATTTCCACTCTTACAAAAGCACAGAAAAATTACCTTGGTGGAGGTGGAACAGGACCCCTGGCACAGATGCGCTGCATTATCTTATTAAATTAAATAATATTTGAAAAGAATCGATTAAATTATATATTATACTAATTTTCTAATTAGTATAATAAATTAAAGTTCATATTTAAGGATAAAAACCTGATCCGACTAAAAAAAGGATTGGATTCAAAGGGTGCTTTGCCCTCCCATTAAGATGGCAGGATCACCTTAGGCGGACAGAGAATCTACTATAATATAAATAAAAGAAAAATTAATATTCTTCGTTGTTTTTTTTATTTTTTTCATTTTCTTATTCATGAAAGAAATGCTTTCGGAGAATTCTCTCATTATTTTTTTTTCTTTGTTTTTTGTTTTAATATTTCTTCTTATTTGTAATATCATTTAGAATATAAATGATGATGAAATTTATTTCTTCGAAATCAGAATTCTAGATGTATATATATATTAATTTACATGAATAAATAGTTATACATTATTGAAAATATATATTAATATAGTTTTTTATTTATTCAATAAATATAGTTCATATAAATATGAATATTTTAGGTCTATCGGTTTGAAGTGAGCGTTTTGTAAAAATGAAACAAATGAAAATGAAAATTTTGAATAGAAAGTTTTATTCAAAGTTTGACCATTACTGTACATATTTTTACAACCTTTCAGACAATTTGTAGATAATAAGTTGTTCAATAAGTTCAATAAGATGAAGAAACCAACCCATTTTGCACATAGTTTTTTGAAACCCAAACTAACACTCAAAATATTTTTCGACTTCTTGAAGTGCTGCTCAGACAATGAATGTCCCATTGATGAAAACAAATGGTAGTGGCAAAGGACCAAGTCTTGTGAAAGTGGGGTAGTAGCTCCAAGCTAAATGATTTGATTGTATCCTGAACCGATTTTGCTTTGTGTGCAGGTGCAGTGCGTTTTGGCCCATTTTGGTCTTTGTTCTTTAGAAAATGCCGCCCCAAGATAAGTGCCGCCCGGTGCGGGCCGCACCCCCCTAGGTACGCCACTGATAGTAGTGAAAATGAATCTACGTTTCATGATGAATCGATTCGTATAGGTTTTATCTGTTGTTATGAGGCAAGATTTTTGTTCAACTGTAAAAATAAACCAATATTAAAATTAATTAAAAATTTCCATTTAATGATACAAAAAATCAATTTTATTTAGAATCTGGCTAAAATTATGGTCAATGGATTGGTCTTGGTCACAATTTACAAGATTAATAACAGCACTTCCATTTACATTTTTTTAAATAAATGATTGACTAGATATTATAATAAGAAAGGTAATATTTTCAAAATTAGTGATAGAATCGATTTGAAATCTAAAAAGGGATGATTTGAAAAAATAAGATAAAATAAATAAATAAATATTAATGTATGTAATTATTAATATTAATGTATATATATATATATATATTAATTTTCTTTTGTATTTTTATAATCTAAGGAATTAATTAATTAACATAATACTAATAAAAAAAATTAATATTCATAATATAATTAATTTAAATAATATTATATTAACATTTACAATTATAGTATTAAAATTAAAAATCTCTTCTCTCTAAAGAATAAAATTATAAAAAATAAACAAATTGAAAGATTTGAACTCAGACAAAAGAATTACTAGTCATACCCCAAACCGGCGCGACTGCTTAATCAACTAATAAAAACATAGGAAAGAAATTCACTTGAAGGCTACGAAAATTCAGTCCATAAGCAATACATGGCAAAGACTTTATTCATTAAATATTGATTAAACAAAGAAAAATGATCATGGAAATAGTTATAATACAAGAAATACAAGAATCAAAAATAATCTTGTATTGAGAGAAGAGATATGCAAAGAATAATCATTTAATATAATTAATCAAAAGTCATTCAACATGGCAGCCGAAATCACATTGCATCTGTCAAAATTCAATAATTAATATTTAATTAAGGAAGCATC
This sequence comes from Labia minor, assembly GCA_963082975.1. Taxonomy (NCBI): domain Eukaryota; kingdom Metazoa; phylum Arthropoda; class Insecta; order Dermaptera; family Spongiphoridae; genus Labia; species Labia minor. Next base: position 58,442,448 of record OY720346.1, read on the forward strand.
ATAAAATTATATAATGCTAGTGAAAATGAATCTACATTGAATAACGAGTATTTTGATATGCGTTTTATATATTGTTATCAGAAAATGTTTATTTCAAGTGTAAACATGATACCAAATAAAAATTAATTATAATTTTCATTTATATTTCACTAAAAATCCTCTTTATTTAAAATCTGGCGAAAATTCTGTTGTATCTTTTTACTTTTATTCATTTTTTATGAAATTTTGTTATTAATTTGTATAAAATGAATCCAATTGAATAGAAGTGTTTCTGCTAATTCTCCAAAGAGTTCAATAAATAGGAGTTCCAAATTTTCTAATAGTAAGAAGCGTTGAGAGGTGGGTCCTCTCAGAGGCAGTTATAACATATGTCTCACTCGTAAATTAGCGGGTTTTGCTAGTCGAAAGATTGACGTAATCCGGATATATTTGAATTAACCCCCCTTCGGGGGGTTAATTCAAATATATATAGGAGACTCTAAAGAGTCTCCTATAAGAGACAAGATTTCAATTTTTTTTTCTTTTTAATGAAGCTATGCTAGGTATTCTCCTTCATCCAAATAAATTTGATTTTTTGAATGATCAGGGGAGGGGGGGAGAGTAAGACTAAGAGAATGGATGGAAAGGCGTCAATGGGTAAAGGACATGATTCCTCGAGGTAGAAGAGGGATTTAGAAGAAATCATGAGCTCACGTGAGGGCAGGGACGCCAATCCCTGAAATAGAATTCTTTTCACTGGGTTTATAGAAAAGAATCTACTCGCTACCCGGGATATTATTTTAAAATCTATTATAAAATAATGTGAGATCATAATCATCCTATATGTTATTACATCTTTTATATACCATATATTTATAATATATTTTTCTTAGCCCGATAATTTATATACTTTTTATCCAAGGGCTTCCCTTTCTCAAAACACCGTTTAGTCCTAGACTACTCTACTCTACCCAAATTTCGACTCTACCTCCCCCTCCTTTAATATCCAAATGAAATATTTATTTTTATTGAAGTTATAAATTTAAATGAAAAATAACATCCCTTCCATTTACAATTTTTTTTATTAATATTATTATAATAATTAAAACTAGCATATCTTTCATATATCTAAGAACATATATAAATATATTATTGATTTAACCTTTCTTTATTTTAGTATTTGACTATATAATTATAATATATAATTTTTTTTTTCCCATTTTTTAGCACTTTATTACAAACATATTATATATTTTAATTTTTTATTCGTTGATCAAAAATAATAATATAAATATAAAATATATTTATTTATTACATAAGAAATAGATAATTATATTATTATATAAGATAAGATATATAAAAATAAATTCAATTGAAATAAAACGATTGTGTCAAGATTCAATATTTCAATTCATTCTTGTTCGCTCAATCAAATAGAAAGAAAACAACTAACTTGATATATTCAATTAAAAAAAATAATAGAAGTAAATTAATAGAATTAAAATAATAAAGCAAATATTTATTTATTACATAATAATATATATTACTATATAAATAAATAAAAATAAATTCAATTGAAATAAAGAATCTTTTCTAAAATTGTTTAATAAATTTATAGAAATAAATAAATAAATTTACAATTAATTCTTGATTGAGGGATAACTTAAATAAATGTTTGAAATTCTTAATTCTATAATTTAATCTTACAATAATAAAAATTATTTGTGAAATGTTCACATACTGTTTATATTTATCCTGATAAGATAAACAATGTAGTAATACTGAACGCACTCTGTCGCGCTAGTTGGTAGCTGTGTGGCCGTGTGTCTCAAATTGCTTTTTCTCTGTAGCGAACATAGACAGGGCGCATATCAGTATCAGTGTGTGTTAGAGAGATTGTAAAGTGACAGAAGTAAGTATGTTAGTTATTGTTTTAAATATTCCGTAATAATTCTAAAATAATATTTAACCCTATTATTTTAGAATGAATAATCCAAGTACAAACCGGAAAAAAACGTATCATTATGGGAAGAAGATTATTTCTTTACTGTGATCTAAGATATGTAAATGTATCTGTTTTATTTGCAATGCAATAGTAGCTTTGTCTAAGAAAGAAAACGTTAAAAGACATTATCTAACAAATTATAAAAATTACGAAGAAGATTATCCACGTGGCACTGCGTTAAGAAAAGCAAAAGTGTAACAACTGAAGGCACAAATAACTGCACACAACATAGTTTTTCAAAATACAATACAAATTCGAAGACAGCTACGATTGCTTCATTCAAAGTTGCTGAAACTTTGATTAAACACAACAAACCATTTCAAGATGGAAAGAGGCATTCATTAAAGCTGGAGAAGAATTGTTTCAGAATTTTAAAATTAAATCTAAAATAATGACATCAATAAAAAATATGACGTTATCGCGAAATACAGTTATGCGTAGCACAGAAGAGGGAATGAGCCGAAATCTTGAAGACATTTTACATGGAAATATTAATAAATGCGTTTTATTATCATTGCAGTTTGACGAATCTATGGACTATATCGGTACTGCACAATTATGTGTTTTTATTTGAATGGTTTTCGATGATATATGTTGGTTACAGAAGAATTATTAACTATTATTCAAATGCATGATCGCACAAGAGGTCAAGATGTTATTGGAATGCTTCTAAATGAATTTGATAGAAGATTTCTCAAACTAAGTGAACTTGAAGATATTGCCTGTTTTTTATCTTACCCATTTAATGACATCGACGTTGAAAGTCTTGCTCAGAAACTTCACAATTTTCTTAATACTACAAATATAGCAGAATTAGAAGAAGAAATAGGGGCAGCATGGCTGAGTGGGTAGAGTACTAGACTTCTACACAGGAAGCCTGAGTTCGAATCCCAGCATAGAACTCAAGATTATATATTTATTTAATTAATAAATTAATAAATATAAAAATCTAATTCAATTTAACATCGGCTGCCCCACCGAAGAAGGCAAGGGGAAACCACTTCGGTCAAATTTTCCCATGAACACCCTATGACTCCTGTGGAGTTATTAGGGCCACGACACTTCCGCTAGGAAGTTATCGACAACGAAGAAGAAGAAGAAATACTAAATCTTAAATGCGATATAAATCTAAAATCAATGGTTTCAGATAGAAATTTTTGGAAACTAATAAGCAAAGATAAATATCCAAATATTTGGACAATGGTTGCTCGTTTCAATTCCTTCTTTGGCTTCAATATTTATGTGAAACCGCATTTTCTTATATGAATGCGATCAAAACAAAACAGCGATCGTAAATAACAGATCTACATTTTGAGTCATGCTTAAGAATTGAATTGCTTTAAGTTCATATGAGCCAAATTTTGAGAAACTTGCTGCTCTTATGCAATGCCAGGTTTCATCCAAATAAAAATTGTATGCTTAAAATTTATTTTGTTCGTATTTATTTCTTAACATTGTATTTTTTAAAATTTTAATAAATATTGTTCGAATTCATAAAATTAAAAATATATTGTCGGCTTAGATTGCAAACCTGCTAACTCATATTCAGCATATTTTGCACAACTTTCTTTAAAATTTTAAAATTATTTGCCCATATCCATAGTCGACCGCAGACTATATTTTATTGAAAAAGTAGCCCCTAAAAGATAAAAGAGTTTGGCCACACCTGATATATATCCATAATATATATAAAAATAAATAAAATGATTATTTATCAGATTTTTAAATATATATATATTATAATTCTATTATATTATACTTAAATACTGTTTTTATTATTTTATCCATTGTTGATTTCGACATTGTGATAAGAATAATATAATAGAAATTATAGTTCTATTATATCGCATGAGTCATTTGTTTAATCTAACAATTTTTGTTGTCAACTAAAAAATTTGATATATATGTATAAGTATTTATTTTTCATTAAATATTTTTTTTTTATTTAAACAACAAATTAGCTTATATATATATAAGACCTAAATATGTTTATAATATGTTGAATATTTAAAATTTAGACATATGTCAGAATTAATATATATATCAGGCTTGTATATATTTAAATATATATAAATCTCACATATATGAATATTCATATTTTATTATCTCGCTGTGAAAAGGAGAGAAATTTTAATATTAAATAAATTCTACACTCTCTTGAATTTAATATAACTATAAAGATATGACAAAGAATATTATTAAAAAAAACAAGACTTGATTTATTATATTCACTGCTTTATTTAATAACGGGTGGACATTGTTAAGATAGTGATAAAAAAAAAACGTTTGACTTGTACTGAAAAGTACCTCAACCATATTTTTTTCCCTTAGTATCTATATTACTATTAATACGTTTTTGAATTTTTAATAATACCCATACTACAATTGGAAACATCTAGGGGATATTATATTTGTATGTTGGTATATGTACAAATAAATCGTTTTCGATTTAATCAATTCAACAATACTTTTTGTACATTTGTTGAGCTTATCATTTAAATTGGTGACACAACAATTGGTTTAACTTATCAAGAACAAGATGTTTTTCTTTTTATTTCGTTTGTGGCCAATTTTTTACTTTTATTTTTTTCCATTTTCCTTGTACGTCATCCTTAATAGGCTTGTTTTATTTTCTTTTTTTTTATTCCCATGTGTCCTCCAGTCTGGCTGATGGCCAAACAAATGAGCCAGAGCTGAAGTTACTTTTTCATTTCGAAATTTTATTTTATTGATGAAAATAACAATTTTTTTTATAAAAAATCGAAATAAAAAAAAATAAAATAAAATAAATTAGTTTTTAAAATCAAAAAAGTATTATTTATATTCTGCAACCATTAACTAATTTGTTGAAATTTAGATTTTTATAAATTCTGAGAATATATATTATTTATATCATCTACTGAATTGGAATCACATGGACAATAAATATCTAATTCTATTGTTGTATCGTTCTTCTCTTAGACGTATACACTACTACAATGCTAGTTACTGAACAGAAATAATCTATATATACACAAAAAGGTTTTTATTTGCAGACTGCACAGAATAAAAATTTATTTTGAATATTTTTGGTTTTTCATGACCTGAGGAAACCAAAAGTGACTTTAGAATTTTTCATGGGTGTCTGTCTGTGCGGAAGATTGTGACGTTATAGACTCAAAATTGGCTGAACCGATTCTATCGAATTACATCATAAAATTCTTATATACCTCCATTTGAACATAGGATATATATTATATAAATGTCTGCTCAATAACCGCAGAATTTAATTTTTAAAAATTGATATAATGCTCTATGGAGGCTCAGTGAAGGAGTCGATTCATTTCCGACAATGAATATAAAATTAATAATTCTAGCAAATTCAATACAAAGAATTATTATGTTTACATTTTTATTTTAAAATATTTGAATATCATTTCATTTATTTAATTTATTCTAAAAGTTATCAGGTTAATTAATTTAAAAAAGCATTTAGATTATATTTATCTTAAATTATTATTATTTTTAAATTATTCTTAGATTATTTGAATAATTCTTATTTTCTATTTAAAAGTGAAGGATTTGAATTTTATTTATATCAAATAAAAACAATACCTCCCTTACTATCGTCGGTCGATAAAAAAAACACAAATTTGTTTTAGTTTTATAAAGTTAAAAATATTTTTAAAATAATTTTTTTTTAGACAAATAATATAAAGGAATTGTTTTAAATTTTTCTCTTTTTAAAATTGTTTAAATTTGTTTTAAATCCAAATGATTATATTCTATTATAATTTATTTAGTGGTTTCTTTTTTATTTATTATGTTTAATCAATTCTCTTTTGTAAATCAACTTACTATTAAATTCAGAAATATGTGAGTTCAATTAAAATACTTTAAAATTTGTATATTTTAATATAGGTATTCTTTGAGAATATTTAGAATAAAAATATTTATTAATAAATCGCGGAGCGATAAAAATAATTTTCATATTAATAATAATACACTCACTATTCGTATATTTATAATTGGAATTTCTCTTTTTATTTTAAAATTTAAAAAAACGAAAATTGTACTAGCCAAATTTAGAAATTTAGGTGCCTCAGATGGGTAAATGAAATGAATTGATCTGGGGGTAGTTTTTTCTAATTTTAGGAGAATATAAATCGGGATTAAGGCCAAATTGGGCATTAGATTAAATCTAAACTGGCTAAGAATATTCAATATATTTGTATACCAATTATTATAACTTACAATCAGTTTAAATTAGATCGCATTTAAATTAAAAAAATAAATATTTGAATTTATTTCTATTTCGTATAGTTGCGAGGTCCAAACGAATTTAAAGATTTAGTTTTAGATTTATATTAATTATTAAAAAAAACTTTAATATACACGTTTTTAAATCAAAAAAGCCTTAAAAAATAGAAAATTAAATATGAATTAAACCTTGAATATTATCCTTTACATATGCCCAACAAAAAGATGAGTAGTAGGTAAAGAATTAAATATTATTATATGTGCCCACGCTTTATTGTTAGGCATATGTAAAGGATAATATTCAAGATTTAATTAATATTTTATTTTCTATTTTTTAGGGTATTTTTTATTAAAAAGCGTGTATATTAAAAAGTTTTTTTTTATTAATTTATTTTTAAGTTATTAGTTTTTAATATTTTTTTTATTATTATAAATTTATAATTTATATTATAAGTTATATAAAAAAATATTTATCATTATGAAAAATTAATTATTTATATAATATTATTCAATATTAATCATTTGAAATATTTAAATAGTTTTAGTTTTATTAAAATGAATTTATAATTGAAATTTAATTATATTTTGGTTAATATAAAATTTGTATTTTTATTATTTTTTTATTTTAATTCACAAATTTTAAATATCCGTATTTTTGAAAAATTTAAATATTTCTTTTTGATTATTGAAGTGTCATCGACTTTCAATATACATTTCAAATTTGAGCCAAATTGATCAACTAAAAGTGGGTTTAAATCCAATTACAAATGTTGAACATTACAGAAAAGTGAAGATAATAAAAAGCGTATAAACACAAATAAATGAAAACCTATTTTCAAATAACACGAATTACTTCGGGAAAGTCCCATATTTAGGTGCGAAGAGCGCCGAAGACGGTCAGAACACAACTAGTATATATATAGTTATTAGTATTTAAATATATTTTAAGATAATAATATTTTATTGACGTATATTTAAATTTAACAATCAATAATAATATTGTTGTATTATTTAAATAAAATATATATCTTTATATAAAATTTTATTTTAATAATAATTGTTCATGTATAGATATTGCGAATCAAATATATTTGCAACTATAGTATTTTTTTCTTACGACAAATCAATTTTTTAATAATTACAAAAATGATCAACCAATTTTTGAAAAAAATGCAATTCTTCTCTTATCATGCCATCGGCAATTGAATTTAAATATTTATATCCGTATCTATTCCACACCTGGTTATTTTTTTTATTTTTGTTTTTTATAACATTATCGCTAAATAATTATAACATTGATAAGTAAAAAGTGTCAATTCGAAAAATATATTATCTACATAATTTATATATTATAAGGTCAAGTGATAAAAACAAATATTTATTCTATTAACATACATTTAGACTTATTATAAAAAAAGCTTTTGATTGTAAAAATTCATTTTCATCGAGAGTAATTAAAATTGAATATAAAAAATAAATAAATCATTTTTCAGTAATTAATAATAAAATAATTGAATTAATTCATATACGTTATTAAAAGTTTAATAATATGTATGCCACAGACAATATTTTAAGTGTTGGAGTACTTTATTCTGTTTTTAACGCAAAATTTAAAACAGATTCTTTGATCCATTTTTTTTTTCGAAGAATACACAAAAACGTGACTTACTTTTTTTAGCTGTCAAAAAACAAACTAATAATCCAAAATGGCTGATAATGTCAACATATGAGAAACATATGTGTACCAACATAACAAAAAAAATTTCGATAATCGAATGTACACAGAATGCAAAAAAAACAGACCTCATATATTAATACTATTTAAATGATATTGATTAATAAAGTTATCATTAATAAGTATTTGTTTTTTGTTTTTAATTGAATTTTCTTAATTAAATATTAGAAATTATAGAAATATTTTAATTTATTTCTTATATAATGAATTATATTACTTTTAATGAAAACTTTTTAATATATTTATTTTTTTATTTATATGCCAATGTGTTTATATATATAACTTATACACTTATTTCTTGTGATTGGTTTTTCTCTCTCTTACTCTTAAATATCAAAACTTTTCACTTTAGTCTAGTCATCTTTGTTTTTTTTCGTTTCTTTTAATTTGATTTCTTTAATTTTTTTGTTTTTAATCTTGGTAATATTAGAGAAGTAAAAAGAAGAAAAAAGGAGAATCAAAAAAATAGAAAAAAAAGTTTAAACTTTTTAAAGTTATTTTCATATAAATATAAAAATATCATAAAAATGAAAAAAGTTATTGCAATACTCATCATTCATTATTATTATTATTATTATTAAAATTAATAATTTAGAAACTTCGATAACTATGATATTTGGAAAATTAGGTAACAAAAAGAAAACACTTGAATAAGATCGTATAAAAATTAAGTAAATGAAATCTAATATTAAAAAAATTTAAATATATTAGAAACAAAATAACAAAAACAATAATTCAGATTAAATGATAACATTAAAAATTTATAATAAATTTTATATTACAATAAATCCTAAAAAGAAAAATAATTAAAATAAATATAGTAGGTTAAGTATTTCCTTATACGTAATGAATAGCTTTAATTAGATGCTAACTAATCAATATAAAGCTTTTTAGAAATATAATGTAAAATATGAGGGAACCTGTGTGTGAGGAAGTGGAGAGTTAAATAAATTTAATTAGTAGATAAATATAAATACTTGGGAATTTGGATCTTAAAAGGTCATATAACATATATTAAGAACAAAGAGAAAATTGACAAGAAAAATACAATAAATGCAAATATTGTGAGATAGATTATTTGCTGAGATGCACAATGGATAATATGTAAAATTTGCTTAATAAAAAATCTAATAAATTAACCAAAATCTTATCTTATTATGCTAGCTAAAATTGTATATATATTTCTATATATATATAACCATTGGTTCTCAAAAACCGCTCTAACGATTTTTTTCAAATTTACACTAGATATAGTATTTATAAAGAAAAATTGAGTTTTATTGATCACATCTCTTGAAACTTACAGCTTCATTATTAATTTCTTAATTGAAAATTATATATGGGTGTGACGTCATCAATTTTACTTCAATTAATATTTTTTTTATATTTAAAATATTTTAAAATAAAATAAATTTCGAAATAAAATTAAAAATATTTATTTTTAATAATATATATATATATATATATATATTTATTAATCTTAATTAATTAATTATTAACAAAAAAATACGGTTGGTTGATTCCCGCTTTTTTTTAAATGAATTGTATTAACATTTTTTTATATATTTAAAATATTTTAAAATTCATTATTTAATTTCAAAATAAAATTAAAAATATTTATTTTTAATAAAATATATATATATATTTATTAATCACTCTCAAAAAAAACAAAAACAAAAACAAAAAAAACATATAATTCTTGCAAAGAGATTAAAAATGTCATTTTATAGAAAGAAATATAGATATATACAATTTTAGCTAGCATAATAAGATAAGATATATTAGTCTATTGGGTAAAGGCACTGTTTTGAATAGTCAACTTAGCAGGATCGAAACCGGCGGAAAAATTTTTTTTTTTTTTTTTATCTATTATTTTATATTTATTTATTCATTGTTCTTTGATTAAATTTAATTTCTTTTATTTTATTTTATTAATTAAAATGATGCAACATTTAATAATTGTAATATTGTAATAAATTTTATTTTTTTTATTTTATTAATTACTTATTAGTCATTAACTAATAATTTAATATTAATTCAAAATTTTATAAATTTTTATTATTTAATTTTGCTTTTGTTTATATATATATTTTAATTAACTTATCTTATCTTTTAATTTATATATGGACAAATGACACTCATATTGAAATTTGACTCCCGCCTTTTTTTAAAAGATATTTTTTTTATATTTAAAATATTTTAAAATTTTTTATTTAATTTCGAAATAAAATTAAAAATATATATTTTAATAATATTTTATAATTATAAATTACGATATATATTTATCATTCTTCCAATAAAAAAAAAATATTCATGCACTTAGAAACATATATCTAATAATACATATTTATGTATTATTGAGGACCCCAAGTTCCATGCAATGATGCAACATTTAATAATTGTAATAAATAATTAAAGAATTGTATATCAGCTCGGTGTCCCAAGTATTAATATTACCAGCCAAACCCAATATAATAATGAATTATTTTTTTTTAACTTAATTACCTAGCCGAGGCTCGGGGTCCCGGTGTGATCTTAATATATTGTCAGAATTAGATAAATAATGTAGAGAAAAATTATTTAAAAATAGATATTTATTTAAATGAAATAAAATTATTTAATTTACAGAATGAAAATGTCTATAATAATGTCTAAACATTTTTTCGAGCGACAGCTCGGTATCCCAGGTATTAATATTACCAGCCAAACCCAATAATAATGAATCATTTTTTTTAACTTAAGTACCGAGCCGAGGCTCGGGGTCCCGGTACTAAATATTAAAAGAACAAATTATCCTAAAATAAAAGATTCTCTATTGTAATACAGTAAAAATCCAACTATCGAGCGTCAATAAGAATATTTTTCTATTTTATAAATTCTTTTAAGATGGTTAGTAGAGATAAATTCGATTGAAATGAAATGTGTCAAGATTCAACATTTCAATTCCTTCCTGTTCACTCAAAGCGAAAGTGAACAAACATGATTGTCATATATATCAAAAAATTACAGTAGTATAAGTAAATAGTATTAAATTAATAAAAAATTGTATACCATAAAATAAACAAATAATAAATAAATAATTTAGAGAGATAAAAATTAGAAATAAAATAAGTAATTTAATATATACATATACGTTGTTAACATTTAATAAGTGTATTATGAATAAATTAATATCGAATTAGAGAGATTTTTAATAAAATAAATAATGAAATCAAGAATATAAGACTAAATGTAGTATGTAGATTTCTTAGAGAAGGACCAGGGCAATGTGGTACATGTAAGTATTATTACGTATTATTATGTAAAATAATAATAATAACAAACATTAGTAAAGTTAAATAAAAACTAGAAATAATTTAAAATTATAGAAGTGTTTACATTCAAATGAATTTTAAATAAAAATTAAATACTTTCAGTTTAAGCAATGTAGAAGATGGTCAAAAACCTCGGGGTAAATTGCTTCAAAGAGAGAGAAGAAATGAAATAATTTATTACCCTTCAAATGTTTTTTTTTCCTATAAACTATTATATAATATTATAATATAATATATGACTATAATTAAATTCACTTGATATCTTTTTCAAGAATTCAAAATTAAAAGTCAAAAAAATAAATTTAAAAAGATTAATAAAAGTAACAAAATGTATCTGTTTACTTTCCTTTCAGCCCCACAGATTGAGAATCGCTGCCATAAGCAGTTAACGTATAAGTATTTAATCACATTAAATATTATATTTCAAATTTTTGTGAACTTGATGAGGGAAAAACCTTCAACCTCACTAGGTCCCTAATTCAGCATATTAAGTTAAACCTCTTGTATTATGTAAATTCATCTATTTTACTTAAAATCAATCATCTTTTCCAATTTTCAACCGATTTCACTTCATTGATAAAATTTTGTTGACAGTTCTGAACCCAGTTTTCAATATATTTTGAAAGGCTATTAAATATCGGAAAGCATTTTATATATAAAATTAGATATTTTAAAGTTATATATATCCTCCTCCTCATCAAAATTTGTTTTATATTCCGTATTATATATTAATTGTAATAATAACAACTCTTCCTTTCAAGCTAACTTCCAATTGGCTTATAATAAGCGTTTCGTACAGACATCCACTTTATAATTTCTTGAAAAGAAGTTTCAAAGTCAAGTTTAAGTATATCAATGTCATCAACTGTCTATCAATATGATCTATATATTCCTAAACATTGTAATATCATATCATCTCACAAAAATAAATATTATACTTTTACTACCATAATTCTTCTTTGCATATATATTAATTCAATTTACAAAATATGCCAGCTAAGTAAATAATGTCTTATTTACAAGCTTTTTACATATAAAACAATTCTTCTTTATTATTTAGAGAAAAATTATATTATGGTTAAAAAGTATTATATACGAGTAATATTATTCTACAAATATAAGGTATTTTGATGGTCGACGTAACTCAAGATAACATTTCGTCACACTTTTTAAAAGACTGCATGAAAATTTCTGTCAATTTTGGCATTAGATTTCATTTTGTTTACTGTTTTTATTACAATATTTAAAGATAAATGTGAATTAGGAAATTTGTATTTTTTTTGCAAAAAAAAAAAGATCTGGCCTATGAATAATACAATGCACGCAACGCATGTACTTCTTCTTTCTTCAAATACATAACCTAAAATGTCTTGGTAAAGGTCAACCTTTGCTGACTCCATCTGTTGCACAAGCAATTTTATTTATCAACGGTATGTTATGTTTTTTAAAATAGTTTTTAAAAGAAAAGGTAAATTTTTAGTCAAAAGCGTCTCTCTTCTTGTATCTCACAGTAATGTGTCATTATTAAGGCATTTTTGTCAATTGATTTGTTTGTGGTATAAATTTAAGTTAATTTTCAAAATCAACTGTCTACGTATAATTCATTGTATTAATTAATGTGTTATTTCAGAAATATATAAAAATGGTCGGATCTATCTCTCTCTCTGTGCCTCTACGGAACTCAAAAGTTCTTGGCGCAGCAACCACAACTAGTGTTCTTATTCTGTGCTACGCCCATCCAACTCCCATTTTCAGTTGAGTGACCTCATCCTTTTTTGGTGCATAAATGCTGCGATGAATCCTATTTTCAAAAACTCTAAATCTACTCTCGTCTCAAAGCGTCATTGACCACGCCTCATACCCATATATTACAATTGTTTTACATATTTTAATTTTGATCCCCTTTGATAATCATTTTGACAAGATAAACCCCTTTACTACATAATATCAGGCGTTACCCGATTACAACCTCGATTTAAATTCTCTTCGAAATTATTATCCCTCTTGATTACAGAATTTAAGTACATATTTAAATTTTTCTACATTTCTTAATTATACATTTTGTATATTAATATTTTGTCTTTAGCATTCACTATTAATTTCAAGCTCAATCTCTTTTCCTGTGATGATTAATTTTTCTACACTATCTTTAATTTCCTTAGAGCCCTGAAAACTAATATTCAAAATGAATGTCTCAAACAGAATTTTAATAAATTTTCTTCATATGTATGAAGTAATAAATACTTATATATAATGCCATAATGGTTCATATTAATTAATTTCTTATATCCAACTAAATCTGGATATTAAAAATCTCAATTATTTGTTTATAAAAATAAATCCTTTAAAAATTAAAATAAGTTACATTTTTTTAAAGAGACTGAATAAGATAGAAATAAGAACATTTTGTGGAGAATTTTTTTTTTGTTTTTTTGTTTTTTTTTGTTAAAGGAGTGAGTGTTTTAGGGGAGTTGATTTGTTTATTCTGTCGGTTGCGCGCCGGGCTTTAAAACTTTTACATTTTAATCCCAGAGAGTTTTAAAAGACTGTGGTGGTAGAAGAGAGAGAGAGATGGAGGGGGGGGGTTATATAGAATGACTATCTTACTCTTTCTCTCTCTCTCTCTTATATATATAGTATCTACCAACACAACGATTTCTAGATAGATAGAGTAGGAGAACATCTCTCTCCCTCTCTCTTTCTCTTTTAGTAAATGTGTGAGTGAGTATATCAAATTTACATGACATTCAATCCGTCGCGGGAAGCATTTAGCAAACAAACAAACAACAGCAACAACAACAACAACGTATAAAATTATTTAATAATAAAAGAGAGATTCCCTAAATGAGAAAATGTGTATATATATATAATATTTTCATCATATAGAAACAATTAAAATTAATTGGTATACAGACACGACTTTTCGAGCACATCGTAAGATTATTTTATTTAAATATATAAATATAAATATATATTTTAATTAAATAATATTTTATTCTTGTTTAGAAGTAATTGTCAAAGATTATAACAATATTTTTGAAATAAATATTTATTTATTAATTAAATTGATGATTAATAAATAAAAAGGTAGAAAGATGACTGGGGTTTAAATCTCAACAATTTTACAAATATATTTAATATATAATATATAATCAATCAGCGCAGAATGTGGTCTTAAAATAAATAAGAACAAGACAAAATACCTTGTTGTGTCTAAAGTCACCACCGTTGATTATTGAAGACCAGAAAATCGAGCAAGTCAAGAGTTTTATCTTGGCGCCATAGTCACCATAGACTTGCACTGAGGAAATTAAGAGCAGAATCGAACAAGCAAGAAATGTTTTCCTCAGAATGTGTGGTCTGCTGACCATCAAGAATCTCAACCTTCAACTGAGGCTAAAAATGTTTCGGTGCTTTGTGTTCTCGACATTCTTCTATGGAATGGAATCATGAACTCTAAACAAGGATCTATGTAAAAGAATAGAGGCATTCGAAATATAGAATTCTCTGAACCTCTTGGGTAGAAAAAGTTAGTAACCAAAACGTTCTGCTAACAATGAACAAAACACCAGAACCAATGTTCAACATAAAAAGACCGAAATTAGAGTATGTGGGACATGTTCTTCCTAGTGAGAGATACTCAATGCTCCGTCTTATAATGGAAGGGGAAATATCAAGAAAGCGGAGCGCCGGGAGAAGAACATCTTGGCTGAAAAACCTGCGTGGCTGGTTCGGATTCTCCTCGGCGTCTGGTCTGTTTCGGGCAGCAGCTTCTAAAGGCGGGTTCAGACGGAGTCGTAAATAGGGCGAGAGCACTACTTGTATTCAGCATGCGCAACGACTTGCTTATTTAACACCGGGACTCACTCATCCCCTACAGTTCACACGAGACAAGTGCCCACGCTAGTCAGTTTATCGCTTGTTTTCAATCATGACAGAACGTGAAGCTACGAAAGTTGTTCACGAACTATTAATGCATGAGTTTAAAAATCACTTGAAAAACTCAAGCAATAAAAAAAGAGGCGTATGTGGGTTCGTGACTGGGTAAAGAGGCGGAGTTTTCTCGGTGCCACAAATAGTATATGTAGGGAGTTATCCTCGGAAAATCAAAACGGCTACAGAAACTTTTTCAAGATGGAACCAAATCTGTTTTGATTTTTGCTCAATGAAGTGAAAAAAATGATTCAGCAAAAAGACACCAATATGAGAAGACCAATTCCGGCAGAATAAAAAAATCAAATTCTGTCTCCAGAGAAAATTTTGATTGTATGGAGTCCAGCTTTTCAATTGCTTTTGTACTGTACGCAGGTGGAGTGCATCTATCTTGAAGGCGCCTCTTCTTGGATGAAATGGCCTGAAGAGAAGGAACTTTAAAAGATTCATCTTTCTCCTTTTCATTCGACGAAGTTCTTTCTGGAGGGTCATCAATATCAGTTTCTTCTTGCCGCGTTGCTGTGTTGCTGTGAACTTCTGAATGTACAATTGAAAACCATGGGACCCTAGGTTTTTTTGTAGATTTCATCAATCGAGGCCCCGGATTTCTATGAGTTGGAAATTTTTTTCATTTTCTGATAATACGAGGATCGTATATTTTTAATTTTTTGTGCTACTTCACGAACACCGAAGCCGTCAATGGCCATTTCTCGGCTTATATCTTGCATTGCTTCGTCTCTTGCATCACGGTTCTTGTAGGCTTCTAAAGTTATTTTCCACAAGCATTCCTTATCGCGAAATAATTCAACAAACTTCATAACCTGCGCACTACTCATTTTATAAACCGACATGATGTCTTCTCAGCGAAGAAATACGACTGAAGCCGTCGTGCAATCTCCAACCAGTCGGAGCGAACACGGCCAGACTTGTTGAGGGCGGGAACGATTCCCCCTCCCACTACCAATGATTCACATAGGGTAGTGATCACGACCGGCTAGCTGATTGGTAGTCATGTAGATGGCCAAACTCCGAAGGGAGACGGCACCTTAAGAAGAAATATAAACAATGTGAAATTTAGGTGAAAATAGGCTTAAAACAAGAAATATAATTGAAATAAATTAAGTTTAAATTCGAAATACGATAAAAATCTAATAAATATAATTTCCTATCTATGTATGTTATGTCTGTAACATTATGAAGTTAGTGTCAAATTGTCAATTAATTTGTAACTAACTTCATTTTTTAGTGTCAAATAAAAAAAAATAAAAAAAATATTAGAACAATTTGAATAAAGATAATCATTTCATATTTAAGCATTGTGTTGTTTTGTAAGTATTTGCTAGAAGTCGACTGTCCCTCTAAGGACGGTAATATGTATATATTAATGATATTTACAACAGTTGTAAAGTAAATCACTTTTGTTTATTAGATGATTTACTAGTAATATTATAGAATATTAGAAAATGGTTTAAAAATATTTGTTTAAAATTATATATAAAATTCTCGTGTCACAAAACTTTGAAAAAATACTCCTCCGAAACGGCTGGACCGATTCTTATGAAATTTTTTATGTATATTCAGTAGGTCTCAGGGCATGTCAGACTTCCTTTATAAAACCGCTAATTGGTAAGGTGTGTCCAGGGGGTGGAATTTAAATAAAATTAGTTTAGTTACAATGCTAGATCATAGAGGCGCTGGTGGCGATAATTTGACATGTATATAAATTCTAATAGAGGACTTGCAAACAATATTGCTTCATGGGTGAACCGTCTAAGGCGTTATCTTATGACTTTGCACTCTCAGTTCGAAACTCGCAAAGGCACATTTTTTTTTAAGTATTATATATTTTTTTTACAAATTTATTAATTTTTATTATTTTAATATTTTATTAAATTATTTTATTTTATTAAATTAAATTTTATTATTAAATTGTATTTTATTAAATTAATAATTATGTCAATTAATTTTTTGAGCATAAATAAACATATAACTATATGATTAATTGAAATATTGTAAATATTAGAAAAATAAAAATAAAAATATAAATATTAAAAACATCTTTTTGATTGTATTCTTTGCGCTGCTAAATGACAACATGTGTTTATATCAAATTTTTAAAAATTAATTTCTGCGGTTATTGATTAAAATTAATAAAATTTATACTCTATGAACAGAAATGAAAAATTCTAAAGTCACTTTTGGATTCTAGAGGACATGAAACGCGAATATACGCAAAAAATTTAAATTCTGAGCAATGTGCAGATAAAAATCTTTTTATATATACACCTATCCCCCGATTTACACGGTACTTGTTTTACATGTTTTCGCTTTTACACGGTTTTCCAAATAATTTTTTTTTGTTTTTACCGCACTCTACTAAATGTTACTGTATTTGAACACATGTGCTGTGTACACATCTCACGGGGAATCCCGAGCTTATGTGCTGACTTGCTGCACATGCACACTGTGTCTGTATTTCAACGCATAAAATTAAAGTTTTATCTATATATTATCTATTATAGAAAATTGTATTTGAGTGAAAGTTTCGCAGTTTCAGAAATATTTAATTTTCCATTATCGTAAATTACAAGTTAGTGCATAATTTAGATTATTATAAATTAACAGAAATTAAAAAAATTATAGGCTTATAATGTCGAAAGAAGTTAAAAGAAAAGTTATTTCTTTAGAAACTAAAATCGAAATTTTGGATCGCTTACGAAAGGGAGATAAAGTAGTAGATGTTGCAAAATCATATAGCATGAACGAAGCTACAATAAGAACTATTAGAACAAATGAAAACACAATTAGAAAGAGTGTTGCAGCTGGCAATACCACGAGTATAGGCACAATTGTTAATAACCGATTTTATTATTTAAAATGAAAAAAATAACAATTGTTGAAAATAATTAATTATTTACTAAATTTAATTGGTAAAAATTTTTAAGAATTCTTAAAAAATCTAAAAGTAAAAGACAAAAAATTAATTAATCATTTTCTTATTAATAAAAAAAATTCGCATCTAACATTTTTATTTGCCTTTCGTTTAATAAAGTATAAATTTAATTAAATCGCTATTCTTTGATATTATTTATTTATTATATGTATATTCTTTTAGGTGGCTGCCACTTTTTTTTTATCTTTCTCTTTCACTCCCTTTCTAATTTTTCTTTTAAAGACAAAAAGTTAGAAGAGTGATTAATTAATAAAAAAAAAAAAAATTAAAATAAAAAAAAATATTCCAAAGAATATTTTAACTTTTTTAAAAAAAAAAATAATGTTAATAATAAAAATAATAATAATAAAATCTGTTGATAATGACATAATATTGAGAGTTTGAAAACTAAAAAAACAACAACAAATAATTTAAATTTATTATTGATAATTTAATTATTAAATTTTATTTTTTAAAAATACATTGATCATTATTATACACTGCCCCGCAAAAAAATGACGCACCTGTAAAATTTCAATTTTTTCCCCTTGGTTCTTTTTTTTACCGACCGACGATAGTAAGGGAGGTATTGTTTTCACACCAAATTTCACATGTGGAGATTTTTACATATCTCCACGAATCATGCATTTTCTTAACAGAATAAGTTGACCTGTGGCCAGGTCCGAACCGACCGACTGTTTGAAATAAATTAATTTCCAGCTACAGAAACAATTTCAAATAATTTTCATATATCTATTAATATAATAAAAAACAGATATGGATACATAAATAATAAATATAAACATTTTTAATTTTATTTTATTTATAATATATATGCAAGACCAGGCTGTGACGTCATGCATGGCTGGATGACGTCATATAATTTTAAATCAAGAAAAAACTAATAAATATGATTTTTTTCGAGGATAAAACCAATACAAAATGCATGATTCGTGGTGATATATAAAAAAATCTCCTTTGGTGTGAAAATAACCCTTTCCTTCCTATCGTCGATCGCTAATACTACCACTTCCGGTTTCCGGAATTGCACCAAAAGTTGATCAATTCATCCCACTGATGCATTAAGTAAATATACCAAATTTCATCAAAATCGGTTGAGCCGTTCAGGCTGTACACATCTATACGGACGGACAGACGGACAGACGGACGGACGGACAGACGGACAGACATCATGCTAAAAATACTTTTTTCTGTTTAGAAAATGCATGATTCGTGGAGATATGTAAAAATCTCCACATGTGAAATTTGGTGTGAAAACAATACCTCCCTTACTATCGTCGGTCGGTAAAAAAGTATTTTTAGCATGATGTCTGTCCGTCCGTCCGTCCGTATAGATGTGTACAGCCTGAACAGCCCAACCGATTTTGATGAAATTTGGTATATTTACTTAATGCATCAGTGGGATGAATTGATCAACTTTTGGTGCAATTCCGGAAACCGGAAGTGGTAGTATTAGCGATCGACGATAGGAAGGGAAGGGTTATTTTCACACCAAATTTCACATGAGGAGATTTTTTTATATATCATCACGAATCATGCACTTTGTATTAGTTTTATCCTCGGGAAAATCATATTTATTAGTTTTTTCTTGATTTAAAATTATATGACGTCATCCAGCCATTCGTGACGTCACAGTCTGGTCTTGCATATATATTATAAATAAAATAAAATTAAAAATGTTTATATTTATTATTTATGTATCCATATCTGTTTTTTATTACATTAATAGATATATTAAATTTATTTGAAATTGTTTCTGTAGCTGCTAATTAATTTACTTCAAACCGTCGGTTGGTTCGGACCTGGCCACAGGTCAACTTATTATACTTTAACTCTATTTATATTAAAATTTATCTAAATACTGATAATTTGTAATAGCTTTATAAAGAAAATATCAATTTTATGCAATGAAATTAAATCTATTAATCTATTAATCAAATCGAAGATCAAATTACAAAAGTTTCAAATAACATTTTTATTAAATTGCATTGCTTTTGAATAAAATTTATCTCATTTACGATTGAAATTCTTTATGGAATACATCGTCTGGGTTGTAATAATTAAAAAAAAATGATTACACCAAAACAAGTGCCTCGAGCGTTAGCATTAGTGGATGATATCGAGAGACTGGTAGTTGTTCCAGAAGACAAGGATCAGGCTGCCCGAGAACAATAACACCGATTGATGACCCATTTATTGTCATAAATTCGTTGCGGAATCGCAACGCAACTGCTCCAGAGATCGCTCAGACCCTCCGTACAGTGAGAAATGTTTCTATAAGTGCTGATACAGTTAGAAGAAGATTAGCTCAGGCAAATTTACATCCCAGAAAACCATCGACAGGACTCTGTCGAACACTTTGGAACACCGAAGAGCCCGCCTTGCCTTTGCCAAAAAATTCAGCCACTGGACAGAGTCTCACTGGAAAAATATTTTGTTTTCAGATGAGTCCAGATTGTAACATGGTCCATAGTGTTCAGTTTGGAAGAGGATCAGTGATGGTATGGGGTGGTATATCTTTAGAGGCAAAGACAGATCTTTATCTTTTCTCTAATGTAACGCTAAATGCCCAAACATATTGTAATGATATTTTGGAACATTATGTTGTGCCATATGCTCACTTTATTGGCGAAAATTTCCTGTTTATGCATGATAATGCTCGGCCTCATACAACCAGGATTATCACTGGCTAACTGAAGAAAGTCGGGATACTAACATTCAACTTACCCGCACGAAGTCCAGATTTAAATCCAATCGAACACGTTTGGCATAAAAAGTAAAATTAGCCCACCTACCACCCTTGCTGGAGCTAAGTTTAAAAAAAAAATTGAAAAATATTATTTTTTGTTTATGCAAAAAAATGTATTTTTTTTTAAAATAAAATTACTTTCTTTATAAAGGTATTACAGATAATCAGTATTTAGATAATATAAATAAGATTTAAAGTATAAAAAAAGAACAAAGGTGCGTCACTTTTTTTGAGGGGCAGTTTATATTATATTCATCGATTAATATATTGTATATGTTACAGAAATAATGATAAATCGGAGATTATATATAAAATTACCCGTGATTATACATAATCACCTCTGAATTTGGTAAATATGATAAATTATTTATTATTTATCAAATTTACCGGTTAGTTTATAAAGTCCCCAACTGAATGTAGATGTGATAAATGTTTATTTTACGAAATTTTGTTCAGTTTGCGCCAATTATAAAAACAGAATATATATATATATATATATATATATATATATTACTTTTAGCCAACACCCCACTCTTCGGTTTTTTCGGTTCGGTTTGGATATACAAAAAATATTTGATTAATTAATTTTTTGATCCAAAACTAACCGTAAAAAACCGAAGTGTGAGGTTAAAAATTTAATTAATTAAAGTTGACGCCGAGCAAAGCTGAGCGGGGCCAGGAGAGGGGGAGAGAGTGAGTTGTATGGAGACGGTTGTTGAAAAATAAACTAAAGTTGTTTAAAATAAAATATCGTTTTTATTGTACCTTAAAACATAATCATAACTTTAAATAATTTTCCTATATCCAAACCGAACCGAAAAAAACCGAGATGTGGGGTGTATAGGCTAAAAATAATATATATATATATATATAATGCCACCAATATTGTTCGCGATAATACCTAAATACCCTTTGTAATTGTAAAATATAAAATATTCTAATTGGTGGTCTCTTACGCCATATTATCAACCAAAAATATCTTTCTGAGTATAGTAACTACTCAAAAAAAAACCTTAATTCTATATACTGGCCCAATAAGTCATGATATTTATCACATTTACTATTTGGGATATTTCCCAAATTTAGTGGTGATTAAGATGACAAGTGTAAATTTCGTAAAATAAGAAACTTTTATCACATTCCCCCCATTATGAGTTCGGGACTTTAACTTTTAACAGTAAATTTGAGATATAATAAATAATTTATCATATTTACCAAATTTAGTGGTGACTATGTATAATCACAGGCAATTTTATATATATAATCACCCATTTATCATTTTTACTGTAACACACATATATATATTTATAATGTATAGAATTAAAGATAATTATTATATTATTTTCCAATTATTTATAATCAAGAATGCAATGGATTTAATGAATATAATTCTAAATAGAAAAAGAAAAAAATGCCATTTTTTTTTTAAAATAAGGTTTTTAATTTAAATATGATTTAAATTCGATTATAATATCCGCTCTCTCTCTCTCTCTCTCTCTCTTATCTTTTCATCTCCCACTCTCATTAAAATTATTATAAATTAAATGTACCGTTTGCATTTCCTGAATGTAACGAGAATAGATTTATAATCTCGTTATACGAATTAAAATGAAATTTCAATCTATATATATATATATGGAATGATACTGATTTTCATTTAAAGATAACATATAATAAGATAATATGTCAGTAGAAATTGTATATTGGGAAATATTATAGATATTAATTATATATATATATATATATGATTTTCTTATATATTCATTAAAATGCTGACATAAATTTAGGTGGGGTTGATGCATAGCCAACTGACATAATTTAAATAATCATACATGCTTTAGTTCCTGAATATTACAAGAGTATGGAGTAAGAGACTATACACGCATAATTATAATTAATGAAGATCTACTCTGTCGAGACTCTGATAATTTCAAGAAATTTGTGCATTATTCAACACTGCATTGATATAAAAATGGAGGTCATCAGCCTAAAGTAATTTTCACATAAGGTGAAGTGGGGTAAGTGCGTAAACGGTTGTTTTTCTCATAACATGATAATAAAATGTATGGGAAATACTTAGTTATCTATTTTATATCAT
The DNA here is from genome assembly GCA_963082975.1 of Labia minor. Taxonomy (NCBI): domain Eukaryota; kingdom Metazoa; phylum Arthropoda; class Insecta; order Dermaptera; family Spongiphoridae; genus Labia; species Labia minor. Next base: position 58,465,453 of record OY720346.1, read on the forward strand.
TATGTACCATTTCAGATAAATATCACCTATTAAGAGTGCGTTTCCCGTCTAATACATCAATTGAAGTCACCCGAAAAAATTAACACATGTAACTTTGTGACTTTGTAATAACAAATCTTAGTGCTATAATACATTTTGTGTTTTGGGGTTTTAATTTTTGCTAAATAGTAATGCTCGATGCTTAATATCGAACCCGGACCTGAAAAAAGCCGAGATGACATCAACGATGACAGCAATAGGTGAGATGTTAGCATATGAGATTCCCAACGCCAAGCTGAAGAATCAAGAAGACGCTAGACGGGAGTTTATTACATGTGTGAGGCTTCTCCAATCACCTGAGTTATGTGTACGAGTGTCTGGGATTGAGCCTAACGATTATACTACATGTGGCGACAATGAACAACCTGCAGGGTATCAACCTGGAGATTGAGAGAGTAATGAGCTCGAGGCATGTTACAGATCTTTATGGTTCATGTCAGGGAGGATCATGCCTACATTTAATCTTACAGGTGAGACTGCCATTGTATATCTTCTAGTAGATACTATAAAAAGAGGATTGGTTACTGAAGCTTTTCTACAAAAAATCATGACAGGAGTCCAAGATGAACTCAATGTCAGGATCGTTCTTGATTCAGAAGTGGTGAAGAAATTATATACAGCCTATGGTAGATATATATAAATCGGAAATATGTTATTTCGGCTTACTGGATCATGTGGTAGCAACCATACTAATAACATCCTAGAGTTAATGTTTATTTATGTTATGTTATAAAATTATGTATTATATAAATTGTTTCATCTTCTGCCAAATAATCTACAATTAATCAATTCTATTATTTTAGGTAAGAATTGATTTTGTTAATATTGTAAATATAAATAATAATAAAAATCTATTATTTTAGCAATTGAATTAATGTAGTTTTAATTCGCTTACTTACAAATTGATTAATTGAGAAAATAAAGCAAGATGGCTGATAAAGAAGAAAAGGTATTCTTTCATCTCATAAAAAATTCAAAAGGTAACCAAGTACAAGCTATCTCAGAAGATAAGAAGATTTGGTTCGAATTTCCAGAACAATTAAAAAAATTAAATTTACATAGTGAACTAATCAAAATAAATAAAGTGAAAAATGCTTTAAAATCCATTTCAAAAGAAAATGGATATAGGAAAATATCTTTAACAGTGACGCCTGAAAAAATTTTATTGGGATGATGAAGGTAACGTATGTATTAATGATATTTATTTAGAAGAATACGAAGAAATTAAAGAAAATGAAGTATCTAGAAGTACAGAAGAAATTTTATGGGAAAAAATAAAAAATCTTGAAAATAAATTGACATTATCTAACAGGTTTAGTGTAAGTGAATTAGAAAAAAAATTCTTAATAAATAAATTTAACGATAATAATGAACCAACAAAATGGCTAGAAAATTTTGAGAAAGAATGTGAAAGATATAACGTAACATCAGATGAAATGAAAATAGAAACAATAAAGTTATTCATAGAGGGCAGAGCTGTGGATTGGTACCAAGCTAATTTGATCAAATTAAATATAACAGATTGGTTTAAGTGGAAAGAGTCTTTTATTCAGACTTTCAAGAAGAATAATTGGGAACCTATAAGAAAGGCATTTAATTATAAATATTTTGAGGGGTCAATAATGGACTATGTACTGAAGAAAGAACGTTTAATATTGGAAGCTGATCAGAAGATTCCTGAACAAACAAGATTATATCTGATAATTTATGGATTGCCTATTCAGTTACAAGATAAGTTGGAGAGAGATAAAATCACTAATCTAGATATTTTAACTGACGAACTTAAGAAACATGACAATGAATATAAAAAGAAAGAGGAATCAATAAAGTATACTTTTAAAGAATTTAAAGAAAAAAAATCATCTACTTATAATAAAGAAAAAGAAAAGAAACCATGTGAGATATGTAAGAAATTAGGTTTTGAAGACAGATTCCATCCAAAACAAATTTGTTGGAATAATAAAAATGTGAATAAAAAGATAAATGAAATCAATTTGAATAAAGAAGAACAGATAGACGGATTAATTGAAGAAAATTTAAACTGAGAAGCCCGGATAAACTCACACAATGTGCATTAATTAATATAGAAGTATTTGCAAATAATAAACACAAAATTAAAGCAATATATGATAATGGTTCTACGTGTTGTTTAATTAATGACAATATCATTCATCTTTTGAAAGCTGAAATAATCAATAATAAAACTTTATTAAAAACTATAAATGGTGTGGAGTTTAATAGGAACCGGGCGAAGATTCAATTAAAAATCGGAAAAATAGAAGATAATATAGAAGCCATAGTGGTGAAAAATAATAATTTCAACTATGACTTACTACTCGGCCTAGATGCAATAAAAAAATTCAAACTTATTCAAGACGAGAATTTACAAATAAAACAAAAATGGAATAAAGAAATTATTGATATAAATAGATCAAATGAAGAAGAAAATCATGAAATCAATTTAGGAAAAGAGGAAGATATAATCAATAATAGTTTCATAGAAGATTATTGTAATAAAGAATTGAACCATTTAGAAGAAAAAGAAAAGAAAAAAATAAAAAGAATAATAAGTAACTTTCAAGAATGCTTCGCGAAGGATAAATTTGACATGGGAACTATAGGTAAAGCAGAAGCACAAATAAAACTGAAAGAAGACAGATTCATTTCTAGAAAACCATACAGATGCTCTTTCCCTGATAGGGTGGAAATAGAATCTCAGATATCAAAACTTCTAGAAAAGGATATGATAGAGGAGTCGAATTCTCCTTTTGCTTCACCAGTAACACTGGCATATAAGAAAGAAGATGGGAGAAGAACCCGGTTAGTGGTCGACTACACAGAGTTAAACAAGATAGTTGTGCCGGAAGTCCATCCTTTTCCGAGGATTGATGATATAGTTGAAAATGTAAGTGGGTGCAAATGGTTTACTGCAGTAGATATTAACTCTGCCTTTTGGTCGATACCTATCAGATTAAAAGACCGGAAGAAGACAGCATTTATAACACAGAAAGGACATTGGCAATGGAAGGTACTACCATTTGGTTATAAAAATTCTCCAGCCATTTTCCAGAGAGCGCTAGCATCTATAATAAGGAATAACGGATTGGATGGATTTTGTATCAATTATATAGATGATATACTGGTGTTCTCAAAGTCGCTGGATTATCATATCAAACATCTACAGATGCTTTTCGAGACCTTGAGGAGCGAAGGAGTAAAATTAAAGCTTAGTAAGTGTAATTTCGCCCAACGTTCAATAAAGTTTTTAGGACATGTAATAGAAGAGGGAAAAGTTCACCCTATAAACGATAACTTGGCGGCAATCAAAAAATTTGATCGTCCAAGAACAAAAAAAATGGTGCGCCAGATATTAGGAAAAATAAATTTTTACAGAAGATTCATTGATCATTGCACGCAACGACTAGAACCGTTACATAGATTATTAAAGAAAGATGTAAAATTTGAATGGTCAAGTGAATGTGAAAAAGCGTTTAATGAAATTAAAAACTACTTATGTTCCTCACCAATATTAGCCATTTATGACAGGGATAAAGATATTGTCATAGAAGTAGATGCGAGCCGTCAAGGATTGGGTGCAGTAATAAAACAAACTCAAGAAGACGGAATACTGCACCCAATTGGATATTTTTCCAAAAAATTAACACCTAGCCAAGCGAAGAGAGAAATAATATATCTTGAATGCCTGGCTATTAAAGAAGCAATTCAATACTGGCAATATTATTTAATCGGTAAGGAATTTTTAGTAACATCTGATCATAAACCGTTAATGAAACTCAAATCTAAATCCAGAACAGACGAGCCCTTGGGAGATTTAATTCTGTATTTATCCCAATATAATTTTAAAATAATATATAAAAAAGGTTCTGAGAACATTGAAGCTGACGCTTTATCGAGGAACCCAATATTGGAAAGTTTTGAGAACGAAGAAGATTGTTTAAAATTATTAAATATGATAAAAATAGAAGAAATTTATGAAGATCAAGATAAGAACAAAAAGGAATTAAAACAAGAAAAACATATAATAAAGGAAGGAAATATAAATTTTAAAAATATAAAAAATAAAAAAAGAATTTATGTGTCTCAAGTAATGGGTCTAGAATTAATAAAGAAAATACATGAATTCTATGGACATATTGGAAATAGTCAAATGATACTCAAATTAAGACCTCATTATTACTTCAAAAATATGGATAAGATTAGTAGAGAATATTGCAGGAATTGCCAAATATGCAAAAAGAATAAATCTAGAAGAATAAGACCGATTGGTTACTTGTCAAAATTAGGTCCAGCAAGAGAACCATTTGAAATCATGTCTATGGACACGATTGGAGGTTTTGGAGGTAATAACTCCTCAGAGAAATACTTGCATCTCCTGGTAGACCATTTTTCAAGATATGCATGGACACTAACGACAAAGAGTCAAAATTCAAAAGATTTTATTAAATTATTACACAGTGTAGCGAAAGAGAATAAAATAAAAAAATTACTTGTAGACCAGTTCGGTGCATTTAGATCAAAAACATTTAAAGATTATGTGAAGAAACAAAATATTGAACTAATTTTTACGACAGTAGATAATCCTCAGTCTAACGGCCTCATTGAGAGACTTAACCAAACGTTAGTCAATAGAATCAGATGTAAAATGAATGAAAATAACTATAGTGAATCGTGGTCAAAGCTGGCAGTAATATGCACTCATGAATATAATAAAACGGTGCACACTTCCACTAAGTTTTCCCCACTATACCTACTATATGGAGAAGAATCTGAGATAGTTCCTGTAGAAATTCAGATAAAAAGAAATTTAGAAGAAGATAGAAGAACAGCAATAAAAAACTCAGAAGAAAATTTCAAAAAAAATAAAAGAAGAATCGATAAAATTAGAACAGATTATAAATTTAAAGTAGGGGATCTAGTGTTTACCACGAAAGGAAATAAATTAAATAGAAATAAATTAGAAGAAATACGAGAAGGACCATTTAAAATAAAAGACAAGGTATCAAATTCAATATACAAAATAGAAGATAACAAAAAATCTGGAGGCAGTAATTATCACATCAATAAATTGATCCCATACTCTTTTAATTCTACCTAATTAAAAGAGTGGTTGATAGGGGAGATATAAATCGGAAATATGTTATTTCGGATTTAGTGCGCCTTGGATTGTTGGCTTACTGGATCATGTGGTAGCAACCATACTAATAACATCCTAGAGTTAATGTTTATTTATGTTATGTTATAAAATTATGTATTATATAAATTGTTTCATCTTCTGCCAAATAATCTACAATTAATCAATTCTATTATTTTAGGTAAGAATTGATTTTGTTAATATTGTAAATATAAATAATAATAAAAATCTATTATTTTAGCAATTGAATTAATGTAGTTTTAATTCGCTTACTTACATATATAATTGGAGAGAATATCGAAATATATGGCTAAATTTTACTTTATGGGCCTTTTTTCTAACACGTGTTTTTTGATTGATATAAACATATAAAACATATCCCTTTCCTTTTTGAGTCAGTCTGAAGCGCGGAACATGTCTAAAAGAAAGAAAGAATTTCGAAATTAACGAAAATTTTTAAAAGTAAACAAAGAAAAAAGAGATCACGGCCAATTTTGTTAATTATTGATTAAATTATTGTTGACATGTTTATTCTATTGTAAATAGATAGATAGGTGAAAATTATTTATTTATGTAAACAATTTCAATTTCATTTCTTACATGGCGGAAACACTTAATTTAGTGAAAATTTATTCGATTTGCAATAGTGATAATTTGGTTCAACAATTGCAAGATTGGCAATTAATTCCAATTGAACCGACATACAAGTGTCCCAAATGTGATGGCCCACTTAAATTAACAAGTGATACAACAAAAGTAAGTTTTCGGTTTTTTAAATTCGGTTTATTTTATTTTAGAAATAGTTTTATCCATACTAGAGTTATTTAAAGACTTTTTCGGTTTTTTAAATATGGTTTATTTTATTTTAGAAATAGTTTTTATTTTATTTTAGAAATAGTTTTATCCATACTAAAGTTATTTAAAGACTTTTTCGGTTTTTTAAATTCGGTTTATTTTGTTTTAGAAATAGTTTTATTCATACCAAAGTTATTTAAACGCTTTTTCGCTTGTGATTTTGATTAGTTCCGCGCATTAATTTCAATGAATAATCATTTTTTTGAACATTATTTTGTGTTATTATGTGCCGAGATAAGGGATTGGATCCGACTATCGCCTTCTTTAATATGGCGGGTGATCTGTATGATCCTAGAAAGCCAAAACTTGAAATCGAGCCAGAAGATTTTGATGACGTAACCGACGGGGAAACTTGTGATTTTGATTAGTTCCGCGCATTAATTTCAATAAATAATCATTTTTTTGAACATTATTTTGTGTTATTATTCATTTTTTTAATTTTTAAAAAAGGCCCGTAAAGTAAAATTTGACCAAATATATTATATTTTATATAGAATATATTTTTATCACTACATCTTTAAATTTATGAGTAAAAATACTCTTTTTATCTCACCCCTTATACATATCCTATCATGGGGCAAGTGCATACTATTCTTCTTCTTCTTCAAGTGCCTTGTCCGGTCTCCCTGACGTCGGCGATCACTCTGGCGAAAACGTCTCTATTTTCCGCCGTGCGGAACAGCTCTCCCACGCTCCTTATGCCGGTCCATTCCCTGATATTCCCTAACCAGGATTGGCGTCTTCTCCCGGGTCCACGTCGACCCTCAATTTTCCCTTTGAGGATTAATTGAAGGAGTTGATATTTATTACCTCTCAAGATGTGGCCGAGGTAAGAGATTTTCCGGCATTTGACAGTGTTGAGGAGTTCTCGCTGTGTGTTTGCTCTCCTCAAGACATCCCTGTTGGTAACTCTCTCGACCCAGGGAATTCGCAGCATTCGCCTGAGGATCCACATCTCAAAAGCCTCCAGGCGATTCATCGTACTGACCTTGAGTGTCCATGCTTCCACACCATATAAGAGAATGGACCAAACATAGCATTTGGCCATTCTCTGTCGTAATTTAAGATTTAGGTTGTCATCACAGAAGAAGGATCTCATTTTATTGAAGGTGGACCTCGCAGCCTCAATTCTGGACTTAATTTCGATATTAATACTATTATGTGGGGCAATTATTATTAACTATTATGTAGTTTGCTTGTCTCCTATCGCAATGCATTTCTCAATAAAGACTATCTAGGAATAAATTTTTGTGATTTCTCTTGAAAGTTTAGTAGTACAATCTTGAAATTGAGAACCTAAATTTATTCCTCCAGAAACAGAAATTATTTTTGAAGAACTTCTAATGACAATGAGTTCTATTAAAATTTTAAACAAAACAAAGAAAATTGGATGTGGAGCAGAATATGTAATGTTTAGGATTTTAAAGGAAAAAAAAAACTGATAAGAAAGGAAAAGGTAAAATTTAAAAAAAAACAAAACAAACAAATCAGTCTTGAAGAATCTAATGAAAGTAAATGCGATTTCCAGTATTATACTCAAAATAACGATTGGATTGTAAGAGGTGGGTTTTTGCAATAAGGGATCAAGAAAAAACAATACGAATGTGAAGAATGTGAAGACGATTAATAATAAGTTTCAAATATAAATGATTTCTATTATTTACTTTATGTTTTATATTCAAATTCTAATGTTTATTTTTTCTAATTTTTCTAATTTAATTTTTCTAATGTTTCTAATTCACACAACTTTAAAACTAATCAACATATTTTAAAAAAAAGCAGTATATACTAAAAATGTGTGAAATTCTCATGTCCCGTAATTCATCATATCAAAGATTCAATTCGCTGGTAATATACGTGTACGCTATTGCCCCGTTTTCAGGAAAAGTGCGGACTACTTGTCTTTTGTTAAAAGTTGTTATATTAAACATAATTTTGAATATAATTGTATATTTCAATCAATACAAAATAGTTAGTAGTAACATAACAATTCAATAATACTAAAACAAGATTATTATTTGTAAAATAAATAAAATTTTTATTAGTTCAAATTCAAACTTTGCAAAAACTGGTCTGCATTTACCCCACTTCACCTTAATAACATTAAAATATATGTATGACATACTTGGTTGTATTAAAAGTCAAGATTAGTATACACATTCCTGGTTCCATGTATAATATATATGACTATTTAAAATATGTCATTTGCCTCTGCTTTAGTTTATATCTATATATATATGTATGTATATATTTTTTTATTTAAAAAAAAATGAATATACTGTTGTCTACCTTCCAGGCGGAATAAATGTAAATCAAAAAGAATTGAACCAATAGAAATTACATTTTAAATAATAACTAAATAAAAATGTATTTATTTATCTTATCTTATTATGCTAGCTAAAATTGTATATATCTATCTATCTATATATATTGGTTCTCAAAAACCGCTCTAACGATTTTTTTCAAATTCACACTAGATATAGTATTTATAAAGAAAAATTGAGTTTTATTGATCACATCTCTTGAAACATACAGCTTCATTATTAATTTCTTAATTGAAAATTATATATGGAAAACGTCAAAATTGGCATCCATTTTTATTTTTTAACTGAAATTGTATTAATATTTTTTTTATATTTAAAATATTTTAAAATTTATTATTTAATTTCGAAATAAAATTAAAAATATTTATTTTTAATAAAATATATATAGATATTTATTAATCTCTCTCAAAAAAAAAAAAAAAGTAAAAAAAATCAAATACTGCCTGCTAAGACAGTAAAAAAATGACGATTTTTTATCTAAATATATATAGTCCAGAGGTTAGAGTGATGTTTTAACGAGTGGATTTCGTCGGTTCGAAACTCGCCGGGTGAATCGTTATTTAAAAATGAAAATAATGATTTTGTTATTTTTTTTTCTTTTTATCTATTGTTTACTTTTTAATAAATTACTATTTTATATTTATTTATTCATTGTTCTTTTATTAATTAAGTTTTAGATAGTAATATAATTTTTAATATTTTTTCAATAAAATATTATTTAATATATTTATTAATATTATTTTATTTATTATTATTGAGTACCCGAAGTTCCATTCATTTTAATCAGATTGATGCAATGATGCAACAGTTAATAATTGTAATATTGTAATAAATTTCTATCTTGAAAATTGTTACATATTATTCAGGATATTTTAAAAACAATTTCTTTCTTTAATTAATATTCATTTTTTCTATAAGTCAGATATATTTCCAAATATTAAATAATTTTTGAAGTGAAAACTTCTTTAGCGGAGTTGAGCACTTTTGCGGGATGGGGAAAAAGTATAGAACTCGCGTGATCGTGAGCAACACCATGAAGCTAGCACATTACGTCTGCTTTCAAATTTCTTATAACAGAGCGCGAAATTTGAATTGTCATTAGAACTGTTTTATAAATTATCTCTAACATATAAATATATATTTTATGTTAGAGATAAGAATTATAAAACAGTTCGTATTGCAATATTTTAAACAAAGTTGTGTATTTATATATATATAAATATAAGTTACAAATTTGTTTAAAATATATGTTTAAAATAATATATAAGTTATATATATATACATGCATATGAAATTCATCTTTCTCGTGAAATAGCGCGAATTTCGTCTGTTTTAAAATTTCTTACGCAGAAGTTTTCACTTCTGTCGGCCAGTCCCACGACTGCCAATTTTGCTTTTTTAATTCCGAAAAGCTGCAAAGCACGTTTTTTTTGTCTTTAGTTTGTTTTATAACCACTTGGGGCGCTAAACAGTTTTTCAAAAAAACACTATAGAAAAAAAATATATGTACCTATATATTATATATTTATGTATTATTGAGGAGCACAAGTTCATTAATTTTAATCAGATTGATGCAAATGTGTAACATTTAATAATTGTAATAAATAATTAAAGAATTGTGTATCAATATTTTTTAAAGGGTAGAGCGAGAGCTCGGTGTCTCAGGTATTAATATTACCAGCCAAATCCAATAATAATGAATCATTTTTTTTAACTTAAGTACCGAGCCGAGGCTCGGGGTCCCGGTACTCTATGTAATTCTACTGAGTTTAAAAGTTTGTCTGTGGCAACTACAACCCCCTACTCTAATATATCCATATCCTAAGAGAAAATAAATTATCATCTTTATCCTTAAATTTTCATATAAATATTAATTGTTTATACATTTATAAAATCACGAAATAAATATAAATAATTCGAATTAAGAAAGAGGGGGAGAAAGATTAGGATAAAATTTATTTAAATTTGATTTTTAAATGAAATTATACATAAATGAATGATTATCAATCGATTAAAAAAAAGAAAAGATCTAATTGTTAATGTTAATATATTATTAAATAAAATAAACTATATCACGATATACTTAAACTAATTTGTAGTTTGCATGAATGTCGATAAGACATTAAAACTTCTGAATTGTTTCTTTATTACTGTTGTCGCCACAACAATGTAAAACATAACTTTAAAATACATCGTTAAAGATATCTTTATATAAAATAAAGTTAATAAAATGTATTATTATATTGTTATATATCTTAATATTAGCTTATATTAATAATTATTATTATCTTTGGTAGATGAATTAAATATTATATCTTCCCTTTGGGATATTTTATTAGAATTGTAATGATTTTATATTATTGATTTCATTGTCAGTAATTTAATTAATAAAAAATTATAAAAAATACTAAAATTTTAATACTTGAAAAAAAAAATCATTGACATTCTCTTTATTTTTTCTTAAGTTTATGAGACTTTTTTTGTTCCTTCTCATAATTTTTAATAAAATTCAATAAAAGAGGATATAAGACCTTTTCACAGTGTAGGATATTAAAGTGGAATCGGCGAAGACAGATTCTCGAATTGATGGGAGAATAAACAGAGAGATTATATATATATATGGCACCTATAGATGACACTTTTGAATTTAAATTAACAAAATAAGCAAATTTTAAAACATACGCGGAATTTTTTTTTTATGATAGTTTTGTTTTTCCACCACCTGAGATATCCTACAATACACTTAGTCGCCCTATTTTTTTTCTTTTAACTTGAAAAGCAGACCGAAAAACGTCATCAATTGATTTTTTCAACAAATCTTAAAGATAACCTTAAGGTAAGTAATGTTCTTAATTAATATTTTATATTTGTATTTTCATATTTATCAAGAATTTAATAACTATATTATAAAATAAACTTAATATAGATATAAATTATTAAAGGTATCTTTTTTATCAACCGTGTTATCTATAGGTGCCCCTAAAAATTGTTTTTCCTGTAGATGACAGCAATGTCAGCTATAAGTAGATTTTTAAAAAAATTGTCTATTATATATTAATATCTGTAAAGAGGAGATAATTTTATATAATTCAACCAAGTTGCATGTCTGAATTGATATGGGAACCTAAAGGCGACAGTGTGTTTTATCTTTAGGTTTCTAATTGTCAGAAAAATTTTTTCTGTTGCAGAACTTCTCAAACACTATTTTTTTGAAAATTTTTTTAAATTACTCTGTTCTCAATGTATAATTAAAAATGCATAATTAAAAAAAAGATTTGTTTAAAATCAATTTTTTATTTTATTATAATAATCAGCTAAAAATAAAATCAATCACAATAAATATACCTAATGTATCATTATATGAAACCTGATTTTTTTTATTATAACTAAAACAGCAACAAGGTGTTGTAAATAAATAAGTTGAAGATAAAGAGAGCAAGCGAAGTGAAAAAAAGTAGATGTCATATTTGGGTTCCATAATTGTGATCATTAGGTTCCACCAAAATTCTTGGTGTCATCTATAGGTGCCATTACCTTATATAAATAATATTATTATTTATTTAAATTTAACTGCTCTCAGAGACATAGTGAGATGATTGGGAACTATATTTTATATTTATTTATATTAGTGTATTATGAAAAATGTTTGATAGTTGATAGTTTATATTTAATTTTGATTGTAATTTGAAATAACGTGAAATTTAATTATTTTACAGGTATTTATTCTAATATTTCCATATGTTCATGTTTTTATTTAATTATTTTTTTGTTAATTTATGTAACCTATTTTAAATAATTTTACAGAAATAATAAAATCGGTTATCAAAATTACATATACATATTAAAATAAATTCACCTCCTTAATTAATTAATTAGGTTTAGGGAATTTTAAGTTAAAAACAGTTAGTATTAGTAATTATAAGAATTGTGAAGTAATACCATATAAATAAATAATAATTTGAATTATTAATATATTATATTAGGTTGTCAAATATCTCCCTTCCGCCTTTTTGTCTTATGAATTTCGCGGCTATGTATAAAGCGCTACAGAGCTCGTATCTGGTAATACTATACATCATTTGAAAGGTCTTGACATAATCTACAAAACGACGCTATGCATGATTAGTTTGGATATTGCGTTAAACAGTTATAGACGTGTAAACATGGAGTTCACTAACGCCGAAATTCGCTCTATTTTAAAGTTTTCCTTCATTAAAGGAAAATCCGTTAGAGAAACGTTCCGTGAGATTAATGGTGTTTTGGGGGATGGTACTCTATCACTTCGAACCGCGGAGGAATGGTTTCGACGATTCAGAGCCGGTGAAAACGACACCATGGATAAGCCACCCGGCGGAAGACCCGTGACGACGAATACCGATCAAATCATGGAAAACATCCAGTTAGACCGGCATGTGGCATCTCGTGACATCGCCCAGGAGATTGGAGTTATTTTAAACCATCTGCAGAAGGCTGGATACAAAAAAAAGCTTGATGTTTGGGTGCCGCATGATTTGACGCAAAAAAACCTTCAAAATCAACGCCTGCGAAATGCTGCTGAAACGAAACGAACTTGACCCATTTTTGAAGCGGATGGTGACGGGCGACGAAAAATGGATCACATACGACAATATCAAGCGAAAACGGTCATGGTCGAAGGCCTGTGAATCGCTCCAAACAGTGGCCAAGCCGGGCTTGACGGCCAGGAAGGTTTTGCTGTGTGTTTGGTGGGATTGTAAAGGAATCATCCACTTTGAGCTGCTCCCATATGGCCAGACCCTTAATTCTACCATCTACTGCGAACAACTGGACCGCTTGAAGCAGGAGATCGACCAGAAGCATCCAGAATTGGCCAAAAGGAAGGGTGTAGTGTTCCACCAGGACAACGCAAGACTACACACTTCGTTGATGACTCGTCAAAAGCTACGGGAGCTCAGATGGGAGGACTTATCACATCCAGCATATAGCCTGGACATAGTGCCAAGTAATTACCACCTGTTCCTGTCCATGGCGAACGCCCTTGATGGTGTAAAGTTAGACTCAAAAAAGGCTTGTGAAAAGTGGCTGTCCGAGTTCTTCGCAAATAAGGAAGGGGGTATCTACGAGGGGGGTATTATGAAGTTGCCGTCTAGATGGAAACAGATTATCGAACAAAATGGCGCATATTTGAACTAAATCCGATCATCGTAACATTTTTTATAAAGCATTGAATAAAGAGCATAAAAGCGGAAGGGAGATATTTGACAACCTATTATAAAAGCAATTGTTAGAGAAACATTATAAATTGATAAAATTGTAGATATAATTTTCGATTATGTTTTACAGGTAAACTTCTTGTAATATTGTAAATATATGTAATTAATTTATATTAAAAATCTAAATAAAAATATTTTAGAGAGAAGGGTATGAAATGGTTGTGTACCCCTGGTTTAGTGTCAGTCAATTCAGATATATACAACCTATATAATACAGGATCATCGAAAAAGGAGGACGGGATTTTGTTGTACAATTATTCGAAAATAAACACGTTATCAACACGAAATTAACAAGAGATTGAGTAGCATTATAAATATTTTGAATAGCATTTACTCGAAGTCATTGGGCGCACACTCATTCGCCATCAGGATTTACCGTGCGGCTCGACTGGGTCAGTCAATTCAGAGACGTACCGTACAGCAGTGTTTTGTGGTACGCTGAGTTTAAATCACCTGTGTTAGTTAAGAGTCATTTTAAGCGTACTTATAGACAAAATCCACCTACGGGCAAAGTTATTGTTCCTTGGTTTAATAAGTTTAGGGAAACTGGAAGAGTTAATATCAAGAAAGTTGGAATTAGATATGGCTAAAACAGAATATTCTTCACAAACGTCTCAAATTATAGAAGAATCTACGCAGCCATTGCAAATGACCCCTGCAATGCTTCAAAACACGTGGCGGGAGATTGATTATCAGCTAGATGTCTGTCGTGCAACGGAGGGAATACACATCGAAAGTTTTTAAGAGTACATAAATAAGTTTCAATTTTAAGATTTTCTGTGTCTTTTGATGTATAAATAAATTTCTACTATTTGTAATCAGTTTGTATTATTCTTTGAAATTTTTCGATGACCCTGTATAATATAATGATTTTATAATTAAATTTATAAAATTTAATTTTTTGATTATATTTCATTATTAATTATATATCTAATCTATCCCTCTGTTGTTACACTTCGAATTATCTCTTTATATTATATATTATATATAAAATATAGGGAAGGACTCTTCAGTGGTTTAGTGGTTATCACGACAGTCTGCCACACTGAAGGCTCAAGTTCGGGTTTAGGATAATTCAATAATTAATAATTTCTCTTAAAAATATAGGGAAAAAAATAAAATTCTTATTAATAATAATTTTATAGTTCGAATGAATAAAATAAACTATTAAACTTGTTGAATAGTTTAAAGTTTTTTTTTTGTTGCTTCAATTATTAATGATTAATTTTCAAATTAGAAAAGTTATTTGAACTTTAGCTTATAAAATAGGAATATTTTATGTTAACAGGTGTCCCCTCACGCTTACCCTTTTTTATCATCCACTTCCCCCTCCTCTCACCACTTCATCCAATCTCTTTTCCCTTTCTCATACTACCCAAATGAATATAAAGAACGAACAAGGAACGCAACTGGTGCCAAAAACTGTCATCAATATAATAATATATAGTATATATTGTTTGTTTTTTTTGGTTTTTGTTTTTTTAGGAAATTTTTGAAAATTTATTAGTAGAAAAAAAAGTTAAAAGATCTTTGTTCAATCATTTTTATAAAATTAGTAACGGTTATTAATTATAAATTCAATAAATAATTGGAATATGGTCAGCAATAGATTCGTATGACCTTAAAATATTTAAGAAATTCAATAATTGGCATTAGTGTTTATAACAAAACATCAATACTTTTTTATAAACTTGGATTTTTCACGCTTGGAGAGTGAAAATATAAAGCTTTAAAAAAATTAATATTTAATATATATATATATATATATATATATATATATATTATATAAGGAAATCTAATATATATGAAGAATATTGAAATTTATTACTCATATCAAAAGATTTCAAACTCATTAAAGCAAGAAAGTATAATAATAATATAAAATAACATTTCATATATATCTTTAAATAATCATATTTTATCACATAAAAATGCTCTTTATTATACCCATTACTATTTTAATGAGTATTTTATTTATTTTATTTTTATATCTATAAAAAATTATTGTCTATAAATAGGAATTATAGTTTATGGTGAATAATTACTTGAAGGGATATTAAAAAACAAAATCAGTGAGAATATTGTCTCTAATGATTAAAAAAATTATAATGGGAAGGTGGGGTGGGAAGATTTAGAGGTATAGAGAGTTGCGTATATAAGAAAAAATGTATAGTCAAAGCGAGATTTTACAACATATTTTACATGAAATTATTTATTTCATTATTTTTTTCATTATAATAAGAAAATAAAATAGAATAGATTAGAAATTCTAGGGAAACTAAATAGATTTTTCTTTAATTAAAAAATGTTTAATACACTGCTCACAATTTGAAGTGGACCACTCGCAAAAATTCGAATATTTTAATTTTAATTAATAGTTCGACCTTAAAACCTTATTTATTCAATAGTAATAGGTTTTGTACATGAACGAATATTAAATGCAACAATTTATTATTTAATATTAAAGAAAAAATAAATTAAATTAATTAAATAAATTTAAATTTAAAGACAATGTTTTTCTTTTTTGACTCCAATTTCATTTTATTGATATTGAAAACCATTAGCATTAGTTTTTATTTAACCAAAGTACTAGACAGCTTGTTAAAATGCCTTTAAGAAGACTTACTGCTGAAGAATTAGGTAGGGCTTTGGCTCTTTTAGAGTTAGGTCATTCTCAACGTGAAGTTGGCCATAGGCTTGGTTGCTCTCACACAGTAATCGGCAGAGCATGGACACGATACCAGAAAACCGGTACAGCTCAATACACCCATGGAGGAGGCCGATTCGGAAAATTTCCCTTCAACAAGACCGATATTTAAAAATTCAGATCACTAGACAACCAGGTTCAACAGCTCGACAACAAGTTCTTTACAGCACGCAACAGGGGTTCGTATTTCAACTCAAACAGTTAGAAACCGTCTCCACGAAATCGGCTTGAGGGCAAGAAGGCCAGCGCCAAAGGTTGTTTTAACGAGGAAAAATAAAACTGCGCGTCTCCAATGGGCTTGTAAACATGTTAGTTGGACTGATGAATATTGGGACCGCTGTTTATTTACTGATGAATCGAAATTTGTTCTTCAACATCATGATCGTCGTTCAAGAGTGTGGAGAGAGAAAAACAAACGATTTAACGATGGTATGACTGCGCCAGTACGAGCTTTTGGAGGAGGTTCAATAATGGTCTGGGCAGGGATATCGAGTAATCGAAAAACCCAGCTGATATTGTTCCGGAATGAACATGTGAACGCACAAACGTACATGGACAAAGTCCTCAGGCCTGTTATTGTTCCTTTGGCTCAAGAAATTGGGGAAAACTTCATTCTTGTTGATGATAATGCTCGTCCTCATAGAGCCAAGGTGGTTAATCTTTATTTACAGGAGCGAGGAATCACGCGCATGAACTGGCCCGCTTGTTCACCCGATATGAATCCTATCGAGCATGTTTGGGATAAACTCGAACATCAGTTACACATGCGTTTATCTTGTCCAGATAACTTGGAGCAACTTGCAGAGGCATTAACTGAGGAATGGGCTTCCCTGCCTCAACATTTCATATTGAGCTTTATAAGGAGTATGAAACGTCGGTGTGAATCTTTAATTCGGAGCAGCGGAGGCCCAACATCCTATTAAGCAGTGGCGCAACCAGGGGGGGGGGGGGTTTGGGGGTTAAAACCCCCCCCCCAGGAGAGAAAAAAAATAATAATTGCTGTATATTCAGTGGCGCAACCAGGGGGGGTTTTGGGGGTTAAAACCCCAGGAGTTGTTCCTTTGGCTCAAGAAATTGGGGAAAACTATATTCTTGTTGATGATAATGCTCGCCCTCATAGAGCCAAGGTGGTTAATCTTTATTTACAGGAGCGAGGAATCACGCGCATGAACTGGCCCGCTTGTTCACCCGATATGAATCCTATCCGCTTTTTAGACATGGTAAACCTGTCAAATTCCGCATCACTAGCAAGCTTAAGGGCTTTGCTCATCTGACGTCGGGCTACTCCACTCCAACACCATTTCTCGATTTCGATCCTGGAAAGAAATGGAGATCACCAATGTTTCAATCCGATATCGTTAAAGACGTTTTAGGATTCGGCAATGACTCTGAGAAACCTAATTGTTTATATTTTAATTTAGCTATGTCAACTGCCAGAAGACAATTCACCCTTCCTAATCGCGTCAAAATGATCCATCTTAACGATATCTTTCAATCACAATTGGACATATGGGATAAGTCACCGGGGCTACCCTGGAAAGACCTGGGTTATAGGACAAAAGGCGATATTCGTCGTGATCCTGATGCCGTGCAGAGCGTTAGACGCTTCTGGCACATGGTCAAGAGTGGACGTAAGATAATACCTCCAGATTGTTTGGCATACGCACTCGCACATACCTGCGACGTTGGCGAACGCAAGGTTCGTGCTGTATGGGGTTACCCAGCAACCATGACCTTCGGAGAGGCAACATTTGCTAAGCCTCTGATTGATGCCTACCAAGAACAAGACACAGCCACAAAAACAATGGCTTACGGTTTTGAGGCCGCTCGTGCAGGAATGAAGAAACTGTGGGAACGTTTCGGCAAGCACAAGCACTATGCCGCACTCGATTTTAAGAACTTCGATAAAACCGTGCCTGCATGGCTAATTGACTTTGCATTCGATGTACTTTCTGAAAACATCGACTTTGTACATTACAAAGACTATGGCGTCGCTGATGCACGACGTACATACGTGATGTACGCATTTATTAAGAACTATTTCATCAACACCACTATACGTATGGCTAATGGTGACAGATACAAGAAATCATCTGGAATAGCCAGTGGTAGTTACTTCACACAGTTGATTGGATCAATCATCAATACAGTGATAGTACAGTGGGTTGCACTTCTCATCGATGGCGTTGAATGTTACGACATCCTCGTTCTCGGTGATGACTCCATCTCCGCAACACGTTCATTATATGAATCCTATCGAGCATGTTTGGGATAAACTCCAACGTCAGTTACACATGCGTTTATCTTGTCCAGATAACTTGGAGCAACTTGCAGAGGCATTAACTGAGGAATGGGCTTCCCTGCCTCAACATTTCATATTGAGCCTTATAAGGAGTATGAAACGTCGGTGTGAATCTTTAATTCGGAGCAGCGGAGGCCCAACATCCTATTAAGTGGTCAAATTTCATTTAATTGACTTCCAATTGCATTAAAATGATTTTCTAGACAAAAAAGAAAAACATTCTCTTTAACTTTAAATGTAATTTATTTTTTCTTTAATATTAAATAATAAATTGTTGTATTTAATATTCATTCATGTGTCTTTATTTTTAGCACAAAACCTATTACTATTGAATAAATAAGGTTTTAAGGTCGAACTATTAATTAAAATTAAAATATTCGAATTTTTGCGAGTGGTCCACTTCAAATTGTGAGCAGTGTAGTATATAAAATGGGAGATTAACAAATTAAAGGAATTATATAATTACTCATATTTGAAAAATCACTTTTATATATTTCATTGAATTTAAATATATAAATTACTTTTATTTTTATTTTTATTTTGTCCCCTGTACCCCCAAAGTGGTATTTATTAGAAGTGTGTAAAAAAACTATAGAACACATTTATCACTTTGACAGACAAACAAGAAGCATAACAAAAAGAAGAAATAATCTCAAAAAATGATAGAAGTCTCGAAACAGAAAATCATTTATATCAACAGATTCTCACCATTTCAAAGATCGACTTGTACCATCCGCGAGCAACCTAGACACGAGTTGACATTTCTAGAATCAGCCGTGAGTGTCATTTCCACAGAGATAGATAGATAGATAGATATCGCCATATTAGATTAGCCAGGGAATTCACCAGACATCAACTCGATGGAAATCTGTGGGTAATTTGTAAGAATCGATTGTCTAAATCGGATTGTACCACAGAGGAAAAATTAATAAGCGCAATTATCAAGTTATGGTTTAGGGAAGAAAGAATGCTGTCAACCAGCAAAAACCTTGTGGATTCAATGTCAAAGAGGATCAAATTCTTAATTGAGGTCAAGGGAGGCCAGATAAAATATTAATCGTAATAATTTGTTTCTATTATTGAAATGAATGATAAATAAACAATTTTATACAAATTTCCATCTTATTTCAATTAATCTGTTCGATACTCTTAATTAATACAAGTATTAATGCTTTTAAGAAAGAGGCTAAATTTGTGCTCTCTTTTTTACGTCACTGTACATTGTACAATAGTTTTATTAATTTCATATAGCCGTTTTTTCTTGTTCTCTATCAAACAAAATTAATATACGATTATAGAATATTGATATCTACTATTGTTATACAAATATATAGTATATAGATAAACATTTATCCAGGAATAATTAAATTTCTCTAATTGATGATAATGATAAATGACTATTGAAAACATTTTTCACCGCAACATTGTTTTTAAGTAAAAAAAAAAATGAAATAGCAAAGTTGAAATTTAATTAGCAAATTGTTTAAAAACTAATAATGAATTGAAATGTAGATAATGAAAAATGGCTTTGCTCACCGTTCATAAACCTCATAATATTAGAAAAAATAGAGAAAGAGACACAAGTTTAATTTATATTAGTATCAATTTATATCATTGATTATTGAATGAAATTAATATTTCAAAAAATGAAATGAATCCAATATAATTAATCAATTATCAATTTTGCAAATACAAATAAAAATAAATAAATCAAAAAAAGGTAAATTATATTATATATTTTAAATATTTAATAAAATTTATTTTATTACATATATAGTAATTAATATATATCAGTAATTAATATTATTAATTATATATATTAAGTTTAATTAATAAAATTTTAAATTATATTTAACAAAAAGTAAATATTAATAATAATATTAAATAATAATTATATTCATTATATTCAAATGTTAATATCATACAATATATAATACTATGAAATTATGAATGATTTTATATATACAGTTGGTAATAAAGAAAAACAATTTAGCAACACCTATAATAATATTATATCAGTAACGAGGGGAGGAGATGGACATTTACCCTGAATGACAGATTTTAGAGAAAATTATAAAAAGTTTTAAAACTTCAAGTTTATGGTCGAGTATTATAGGAGCTTGTAAAATGAGATTTATATATAATTAAAAGTATTCCAATTATTAAATCTATTTTCAGACTTATTGAACATACATTCTACGAAAGGTCAACGTTTATAAAGTTGGTTGTTCGTTAAGCGACGTAAAGTTGTTCTATGATCAGTAGAACGGATTATCTCAATCTACTTTATCTTGATTTTCTTGATTGGAGCTGTTACTTTTTCTCAAGTAGCTTCCCAATTTTGATCCCATCCTTTAGAACTCAGCCAGAGCAATCCTCTTATCATATCTGTCACTTTTATTTTTAATTCAAATAAATAAATACTTATTTTTATTTACTTTATTCGTTTATATATATATCGTGGGGAAATGCATTTACGCACGCGTTTGCGAGAGGGACTAACCCTCTAGGAGAGGGGGGGACTACCCAATAAAAACCCCACCCTTTCAACTCTCTCCTCCCCGGAATCCGCCGGTAAGCATTACTTCGGGAAAGGCGGCGTTTAGTTGTTGATGTTTTTTACATCCTCTTCTTTGGTCGTCATGATTTTCCTGAGTATATTGGTCACAATTAGCCAGTCTTGTCCTGACCTCAGCAAATCTTGATTTTTATATGCCTTGTCTTTTATTCCTTCAGGAATTTTCATTATTTGTGACACTGCGTCTATGGTAGATCTACCTTAGAATCTTTAGAAAGGGTAGATCTACCATAGAATCTTTAGAAACGGTAGATCTACCATAGACGCAGTGTCACAAATAATGAAAATTCCTGAAGGAATAAGCCAAATTGGTGGTTATGTAGTAGGGTATTATTATTTTCTAGACGGGTTTTTTATTTATGTCTCTAATAGTTTACCGCATGTATCAAGGAGGCATATTGGCCTGTAAGCTTTTGGTGCTTGAGCCTCTTTTATGGCTTTTCTATCAAGATTAGTCAGGACTTTATTCCGTTTGAATCGGAGCAAGCGTACTGTTCTTGAAAACGACTGCAGAATAAGCAGTCGAAACGTTGTACAGTTATTTTAATTTAATAAATAATTATACAAACAATGTGAATTTAAATAAACTAGCTGCTCCGAGCGCCTTCGGCGCTCTTCACACCTAGACGGGGGCTCCGCCCCCTGTACCCCCGAGTGATACATAGTATTTGGTTGAATGTCTGTATGTAAAAGGTTTTCATCCATTTTGTTTCAATCAGTATAAGTAGATAAGACATGTATTTGTTTTCTTGTAAAATATATTTTAATTTAATCAGTAAATTAATTATATATTATTATTGTATTTATCTAACTCTGTGTCTCTACAGTTTTCGAAAGTTCTTAGCCGCAGCATCCACATTTCTCTAAGCGTCCCTATCCTGAGCTACAATCAAATCTTACCCTGTCCCATCTCTCCCATGTCCCTTCATTCATTGTCCACCCACCTTGGTCCTTGGTCTTCCACCGGATGTTTCTCCCAATTTCTAGTTTCTCCAATTCCAACCACGTCCCCTTCCTATCCCTACCTTCTTGATTTTATAACCTTAACTATATCTGGACATTATTTCTCGTTATGCCATCTCCGCCATCCCCCTGATCCTCTTTGATGAGATAAGCCCCTTTACTGCATAATAACAGGCGTTACTCAATTACAACGTCGATTTAAATTCTTATCCTTCGTGATTAGAGATCTTAAGTATTTAAATATTTATACTTTTTCAAATTCTACATTTTGTATGTTAATTGTATGTAAGTCGTATCCGTATCATAATTCTTGAATTTTATTGTTTAATTACATTTCGGTTGATTTTCCGCAATTTCTCTAATCATATGTCTCCTCTTCCAGTCCAATTCATTTACCTATCAATGTTGCATAAGGAATTTAAATTTCTTAATTTGGCTAGAACACTCCATTTTTTAAAATTTTAAATAGAGGGAGAGAGAGAGAGGTTCTAATTATATATATATATATATATATATATATATATATATATCTGTTTCTATGACAGCAAAAAAGTAAACAAATTACATGCATACAAACACTCTCCTTTATATATATTTCTGGAAAATGGAACACCCGAAGCTCAGCTCAGGAGTTACCTAAGATTCTAATTTCTTTTTTATTTTTCATCATTTGAGGTACCCTTCACCTCAGAAAAATTTGGTTACCTTACTCCTTGTAGTTTAGGCTCTGGAGTTTTTTGCGTACAGACGGACACTAACGTATTAAATATATAGATATTCCCTTAATAATTTATTTTATTCTTAAAATTAATGTGAAATCTGATATTGGGCAATGAACAAACCATTTATTTTACAATATCCAGTCATTTCAATATATTTTTTTATGATTTGCAAAAAAAAAATAATAAATACCCTTAAATTTAAACTTATATTCAATATGAAATATCGAAATATCAATTAAATTTTTAGATATAATATGTGATTAAGGGAGGGGGAGGAAATGTGACATTTGTCTCCCGCTAATCATACATCCCACATGTGAATTTGACGCAAAAATAGAGTATAGCTTTTATTTCATTATTTTATACTTAAGATTAATCAACTTTCAAAAATAATGATCGAATTAGGAAGGGCGCTTTCAAAAACAAGTCAACCATGGCATTGACAAATAAAGAATGAATAACAAATTTATGATAATCATTATTATTTCTCTATTTTATCAATTCTAGATAAACCTATAATAATTGTATAAACATCCTGTAGATTAACAAATAAATCAAGTAAATCAGATTTGAGTGGGGGATATCAAACATTATAAAAGGGGTTCTTTTGAACAATGAACGAAGGTTAAAAGTCACAACTGTCCATCTATAAATCTTTGTGGCTCTACGGAACTCGAAAGTTCTTGGCCGGAGCTAGACTCATCCAACTCCTACGCTCTCCAATCTCTCTTAGGCCCCTTTCTGCACACATCGTCCTTGGTCCTCTAAGAGGGCATTTCCCAATCGGTCTTTCTACAAATACATTTTTCGCTAGTCTTTCTTCTCCCATTCTTGCCACGTATCGTACCCATTAAAACCTCGATGGCTCGAGATGAACAAAGGCAATGCAATTCCTTCGGTTTTCTTTTTAAATTTTTATTTATGTTTTGTCATTTCACTTGATTCACTGTTATACAAATGAAGTAATTATATAATATTTAAAGTATGGTATAATGATTTAAGAATAAACAAAGGTTTGTTTATTAATAATAGGATTTTAAATTTTAATTTTAGAATTATATTAACGTTTCGTTCTATTTTTATGTTGTTACAGATGTTGTTGTTTTCTACAAGAATTTCGTATTACCTCTCTGTAGATGTTTTTAATTTATAAATTAGAATTCATAGAGCGTAGATGTCTATCTGTCATTAAAACCAATTTCCAACAGTAAACTGGCTTTTTAATGAAGTAAGTGGGAGGCCCTGATTCAATGCAATTGCCCTTTTTCTTCGGTTGAATGGTGGTGGGTAATAAAGAGAGGAAGGGAGAGAAAGCGATGTTGTTGAAAGAAAGGGGTAGGAGAGGTGTGCTTTGAGCTTTACGTATTTACAAGACGTTTAGTTAATGTTGAAATTGCATGTCTTTTTCGATCATTTTAGGTAAAAAATTTCAAATTAGAAACCAACTTTTTTTAAAAACTCCCTATACTTAATACAATCAAAATCATGCATTATGATATTTATATTAATATATTAATATAATATACAATTATCAACTTATATATAATAGTATATATAAAGCAAATGGTATAAGATTTCCATTTCAGTTTTTAGTTGTTTCAATAGGCAGAAAGAAACTGTGATTGAAAGTAAAAAACTTAGTGGCGTCGGTTAAATTTAAATTATTTAGAAAGTTATATATATTAAATAAAAAATATTATTTTAAAAAGGATTAAATGTATTATTATTTGAATAAAAATAAAATATTTTTTATAATGAAAATTAAAAGTAAAATATTTTATAAAATATTAATGTGTTTTATTAATAAACTAGCTGCTCAGAGCTCCTTCGTCGCTCTTCACATCTAGACGGGGGCTCCGCCCCCTGTACCCCCAAGTGGTACATAGTATTTGGTTGAAAGTAGTAAAAGGTTTTCATCCATTTTGTTTCAAACAATGTATAACATAAAACATTCATTTCTTATTGTGTGATTATTTAAAATTCTTGGCAGCTACAACCACATTTCTCCAAGTGTCCCCGGTGACCTCATCTTTCTTTGGCCAATAAATGCTGGAAAGAATAATCTGAATCTACTCTCATCTCCCAGGGTCATAGACCATGCGTGGCTCAACGGTACTCGAAAGTTCTTGGCAGCTACAACCACATTTCTCCAAGTGTCCTTATCCTGAGCCTCTGTTCCATCTCTCGTACGTCATTCCCTGATGTACTCATCTTTCTTTGGCCCATAAATGGTGGGGAGAATCCTATTCTCTGAATCCACTCTCATCTCCAAAGATCATAGACCATGTCTAACACTCATATAATACAACAGACAAAATAATTGTTTTATATATTTTAATTTTCATTCCCTTTTATAATAATTTTGATGAGATAAGCCTCTTTACTGCATGATAACAGGCGTTTTCCGATTGCAACTTCGATTTCAATTCTTCTCAAATATTATTATCCTTCGTGATTACATTCAATTTTTCTACATATTCAAATTCTACATTTTGTATGTTAATACTGCTCCTGTTTGTTTCTAAATATATTTATTTATCATTATTAATTTCAAACCTCATCTCTTTTCCTACCTCGATTAATTTTTCCTCGCTATCTGTAATTGCAATTGCCGAATCTCCTATTATATTTAAGTCGTCTGGGTCACCTAATATTTTACAATTGATTTCCACATCTTACTCTTTCTTTACTACCTTCAAGATAAATTTTAAGATCAAAATTTGAAAAAGTTTATCCGGATCTATTGAGTCATGCGTAGGTTTTACTAAAGTCTACAAATAATTAGTGAACAGAGATATTGAATTCGCGGTTTTTTTAATATCTGTCATAATGAAAATATCTTAATTAATGTTGATCGATTTGGCATGAACCCGCAATGATATCGTCTAATATTTCCTCCGCCTATAGTTTATAAGTATTGTATATGTTATAATAGAGTATAATATTTCTTGATCATTTCATTTCGATATTTTAATTTCATTGTTTGATTTTTATTGAATATTTTTAATTATAATAAAATTAGAGAAAATGCAAAGTTAGAGACTTGAGACAATTTATAAAAATTAATTTATAAAAATTAACGGTATAAAAGTATTGATAAAACTAAAGATAAATTAACAATATATACATTCATTAATAGTATTAATTTAAATTAATGGATTTATTTGATTTTTTATTATTAAGTTCATTTATTAATTTTTTTAGATCATAGTTAATTCCCTCCCTTAAAATAAAAGAAGTACCTATTCAAATATGGAAAGAATAAATACAAAATAATTTAAGTTAAATATGATTTAAATATTTTATTATATTAATTAAAATGAGAACTTTTAGAATAAATTATTTAATTGAAATGATATTTGAATATTAGAATTTAAAATAAAAAGTTAAAATTTATAATAATTCTTTGATTGCTAGTTATATACATTGTGTAAAATGAGTCCGCCAGTCAGTGGGCCACGCCTGGCTCTTGAATGAACAACACGGAGAACTATATATAAACTTTAAATCTCTCTCTCTCCCGCTCACAAACACTCCCACCTCTCTCCTCATCCCCTCCACCTCTCATTTCTTAGTTATTTCAATTTCCACAAATTGTCTAATTTTTAAAATATTCACTAATTTACTTTCTATTTTTATTCTTTAATCCTTAAATAATATATTTTCTATTTTATGTTAAAATGTAAATAACTTACATTTTAACATATTAAACTATGACAGCAAAAAAGTAAACGAATTACATACATACATACATACAAACAGTCTCCTTTATATATATAGATAACCTGTTTATAACTATGAAGGAGTCATTGGATTAAACAACAGACAAATTCAAAACTTCTTTCTTCGAATTTTTTAGAATGGAATATTTCAGCAAGATGTTAATAGTAATTGAATTTATGGAGGCAAAATATATTATATTATTTTATAATATAAAACTGTATATAAACGCCTTTTCACAACTACAGAGATTTATTAAAGAATTTAAAAAAAAAAAAAAATTAGAAATTGGCCAACAGAAGTGAAAACTTCTGCATAAGAAATTTGAAAGCAGACGGAATGCGCACCAGCTTCACGAGAAAAATGAATTTTATATATGTATATATATATATACATATATAAAATTCTTAATTATTTTTTTCAGCAAACTGATTATTATTACAAAAATATTAAAAATACAATGTGTATGAATAGAAAATAACATCATTTATATACATTAAAATATATTCTTTTATTTCTTTTGTGAAGTTCATTTCGTATAATTTTGATTATATAAATGTATATATGAAATGAACTTTACATAATAAATATATATTTATATGTTAGAGATAACAATTTATAAAACAGTTCTAATGACAATTCAAATTTCGCGCTCTATACTTCCCCCCCCCACCATACGTATACACGCTATACATGTATATCTCGCGGTGTCGGGTCGGTCACGCTCAAGCGAGTTCTATACTTTTTTCCCATCCCACAAAAGTGCTCAACGCCGCTAAAGAAGTTTTCACTTCAAAAACAATTGAATAATATTAAGTGACCTAATAAAAATCAACGAGAATTATTTAGTTGAATAACATTTAAAATGTAATAATTAAATGAATATTTAATTCACATTGAATGAATGAATGTTAATTAATTAAATAATAAATTATTAATTGCATATTAATTGTAAATTCAAATTTTAACGTCGTGTCTAGGATAGTAAAAACAATATATAATTTAGAGCTATTACATTAACAAATATATAAATATAGGGATAAATATAATGGCACACTTAAATAGGTTATTTTCACACTAACATAGGAGATTTGCACATTGATAAATAAACATTTAACAAATCTGATTTGAACATTAAATTTGAGTACTTGCACAGTGCACCAGCTGCACATCAAATTAGGTGAAAATAAACACTAAATTAGATTCTTTGCACATTAAATTACGTTAACAATAAAAATATTCATTCGCACATTAAAACATTGCCATTAACTTTAAAATAATTTTTTTAAACATTATATAAATTTGCTGGTTATTAAAATAAGAGTTCATTAATTTATATCTGAGAGGAAGGACAATATAGATGAACATGGAAAATGTGTAGGATCCACCTTATATTTTGTTTAATTTTATTCACATAGGAGAGGTTGAGAAAGGTGTGTGTTATTGTTTGTTCTTATTCATTTATATGTAAGTATATAAAAATAATACTGATATTATATTTTTTAACAAATTTTATTATAATAAATATATAATATAGGGTGACCCAGCCAGTAGTTGAACAAATAAAGCCAGTTTACCACGGATCCTGTTGTAAGTTCTATACTATTAGCCGTAAAACTAAGCTAATGGATTTTTAACAAAGCTTTATTATTGTAGTTATTAAAAAAAATATTAAACAGTGCTTAACTGAAAAATAAAAAGCAAAAAAAAATTCACAACATTTTTTATGATTTTATCCCAGTGGTTGAACAGACATGTCCAGTTTTTGAACGCTCGATATCCCAGTAATTGAACACCCGTTATTTCATAGTTTTTTTTTATTTTAAGTTTAGGTACACATCCAAAACGACTTAACAAATATCTCGGCCTATAGCTTGAGCACTCATAACACAATACAAGGCTGATTCACATTCCAAACATTGCCCAATGTTTAAATTATAATAATAATAATAACAATAATATATTTATTTATTTATTTCAAACAAACACCAATCTGCAATATACATATAAGATACAAAATTAAAAATATTTTTAAAATTTTTTAAACTTTTGATAAGAAATTGCTTTGGGAGTCGATCCCGTTACTGCATACAGATTCCTGGTTTTACTTTACTTTACTTTAGGCGAGTCCGTTTGTCTTGAAAGTGTTGCTTGGATTGCACTAACATTCAATGCTGAAGGTGAGGCATCAAAATTATGATTAATTTCGGGCTCTTTTTCAATACACTCAGACAAAAGGCCATTTGTCTGAGTTTCATTAAGACATTTGCTCCGAAGCCTTTTCCAAAACTGAAACAGTTCACGGGCCTCAATATTACCCTCCCACTCTTCCCCTGCACTTTTCTAAATTCTTCAGGCCTACCCTTGGGGAAGAGGGATTCAAGATATAAGAGGGATTGAACATTCACAGTCTGGTGATGTTCGATGGCGGGCAACGTTCACCACTGTTCAATTACTGGAATTTGTGCATTTTAACAGTGCCATTAGTTGAACAGTCAGTTTAGAGCTCTAAAAAATAAAAAATATCTATACCTTAATATCATGCTTCAAAATGTAGTCCTTTAGCTTTAATTTAAGACCAATTCGGTAAAAATATCTCTAAAAATGACTAGGATGCACGTGGATTACTTTTACTTACGTATTTTCAGTAGACTAGTCGTGAATGCAAAAACAAGCATTTCATTTGAGAAAAAAATTAATATCTCTGAATACTCAAGTCACGTGCAGCAGACGATAGGTGTTTCAGTTGTTACAACATAACAACTTAAAAATAAAATAAAATTTCACGTTCCAAGCATGTTTCCTCTTGAGATTTTGGCGGATTTTTGGTAATTTGTTCAACTACTGGAAGGGGTTCAACTACTGGCTGGGTCACCCTATATACATATAGGAACATTTTTATTTATAATCGAAACACACTTCCAAAATTGAATTTTTCATATTCCTCAAATGA
The DNA here is from genome assembly GCA_963082975.1 of Labia minor. Taxonomy (NCBI): domain Eukaryota; kingdom Metazoa; phylum Arthropoda; class Insecta; order Dermaptera; family Spongiphoridae; genus Labia; species Labia minor. The sequence goes on from OY720346.1 coordinate 58,495,020, forward strand.
CTCCCACTTTTTATTTAATGAATTATATTGAGAGATTAATTCAGAAGTTACTTTTAGTGATTGTGAGGAATATATACAAAATATTTAATATATTTTTTTTATTACAGATTTATTTGATAATGCCCAGTGAAATGCTTCTGTCCATAGTTTTAATTTTATAGCTGGTTTTAATGGAAAACATTTAAAATTGGGACAACCAGGATTCTTTCTTCGGTCCATTTCAAAAGAAGATTATTTAAAGCATTTAGAAATTGTCCAATGGGTAATCTTTCCCGTTTAATAACTGAATTCGTAGCTTCTAAGCCGTTATTTGTGCTTGTAGCACCTTCAAACCAGTATTTATTTTGCTGAAGGTATTCCGAATAAAAGTAATTTAAATTCCTAAATAGAATTGTATTGTTCCTAAAATTCTTTTAGTGCTCAAAGGTTTTTTTTAATGTTTCTAAGATTATTTTAATGTGCAACCACTTTTTTTAGTGTTCAATATATTATATTCAAGTGAATTATTTTAAATAATGTTAATGATATTTTTTAGTGTTAAAGAGCTTAAATTTAATGTTCAAATACCATATTCAAATGTGCTGAAAAATGGCACCCATAAATATATATATATAGATTACATTTTCCATGGATTTTATAAAATATTTTTTTCAAAAGCAACCTTCCCCTATATATACATATAATTATATATCGAGGGGCTAAGTACAATGTATATTGAAATATCTTCTACATAACAATACATACATATATATAAATATATATTCAAAATAATCGATTGGACGCAATGACGTAGGTTGGACTGAAACCACGAAGTCGGTTCCTGCATTGCAGACGAGGAACCTTTAAACCACAAACCTTTACACACCATCAGGAAACTGTTCGGCATTCGCCTATCAATGTTTACAAATACTACAATGTTGTAACTCCATTTCTTTAGTTTTAATGAAATGGGTGCTAAACCTAGTCTCAGGCATAATGAAACTCATTAACGACAACAAAACAGGAGAAAGAAAAAGAGAGAAACAAGATAATTATCTGAAAAAGAGGGCCAAATATATAACAGAGATAAAATTTCTTCGAGCCCCTGAATCCACACCATACTTATTTATATTTAAACATACTCCCCCTTTATTCTATTTCATTCCATTAAAAGATACATTGAAATTATATAATTCATAACAGAATAAAAAAAAATATAAATATTTATATACTAACTAGTAAATTTACTAATACTCATAAAATTAATCTAAGTATTGTAATGTTTTCTTTTATAATGTGTTTAAATAAATTAATACTATATAAATAAATGAGTTATTTATTAAACATGAATGCCTGGATACAATTTTATATATAACTAACTTGATTCAATTAGAGGATTCTAGAACATCTAAAATGTGTTAAGTTAGCCACATGTTACATGCCCCCATTAATAAATCATTTTACAATTTTAATTACTTAGGTCTTCACTTGTCTCTGATCTTTTTTGAGTGCAGTTTGTTGGAGATGGTACTTGGTCGGCTTCTTTTGTGCTTCCAGTAAAGATCGTGGGCTCTTGTTCTATTTCGGGATTTTGATCTGATGGTTTCATCAGTTGTTCTAATGGTTGTTTTAGCATGGCTTCAGGTTCTTCTTGATCTTGAACTATTTTACGGGGTCGTAGAAAGCTTCGGTTTCTTCGGTACTCTTTGCCAGATGTATTGTAAAGAAGAGCAGCTAGGAAAGGATCCTCAGGCGCTTTCTTAAGAATATTTTTAATTGTCTGTATATGTCTTTCTAAAAGTTCATTAGATTATGGATAGTGTGGACTGGACGTGACATGTTTTATCTCCCAGGATTTTATAAATTTGGTGAATTCGATTAAATCAAATGGTCCATTATCTGAGTGGAATATAAGTGGAATCCCATGTGAGCTCAATTTACTTTTCAAAATTGGTATAATAGTTTGAGCTGTTTTAGATTTAATCAGAGTTATTTCTATAAATTTCGAAAAGTAATCAGTGATTACCCAAAATTCTTGTTTTTCCAGGTATCTTATATGGTCTCACTTTGGCATTCTTGGCATTTTAGACAAGATATTATATGCTCAGTGATCTGTTTTGTTAAGCAGGGCCAGAATAGTGCTAGCTTTGCCTTCCGAAGAGCTGATCCAATGCCTTGGTGAACTTTGTGTATTTCATTAATCATATTTCTTCTTTCTTCCGTTGGGACTATCACTTGTCTTCCTTTGTAGAATATTCCATCTTGTGTATGTATTTCCGATCTGAATTCATAATATGGTTTTATACTTGCATCTGCCGCCAGAATAGAAACTTTATTGGGTGACTTTTTTAGGTTTTGTTACACGTAAAAAGGTGTAACAAAAAAAGAGACTAAGAGTGTGTACTGCTTCACGTGAGGAGTGGGGCGCGTTGCCAGGAGAGGCAGTTGTGATTTTTTTTTTTTTGTCTCTGTTTGATTGTGAAAAGACGAGTCGAAGAGATTGGGTTGAAATCGGCCAGGCCGGATTAAATATTAAACATTTTATTTTCTTACTGCCTTCTTAAAAGAAATTACGAATATTAGAGTATACGAAGGAGTGGGTACTGTGTACCGTACTTGGGAGAGGATTAGGAGAAGACATCAAGAGAAAAAAGAAAATTATAGACAACTCACAGGTTGGCATTGTGATAGTGAAAAAAAAGTGCGAGGGAGACAGACGAGAAATAATTTTTCTTTTTGTGGTTTTTTTTTTTTATCTTGGCCAAAGGAGAATATATTTTTTTATTGGGTTTATTTGCATAGTAGGTTAAAATTAAGTTAATTAAGGTAAAAGAAATTAGTTGTAAAAGTTATAAATATTATGCGTTTTTTTGTTTTTTTTTTTTTTTATTAAATTTTAATTTAAATTTTTTTTTCTCTTTTCCTTTTTTGTACAAGAAGTAAATATTTTTTTTTTTATAATTGTTTTTATTTTGTTCTCGTTTAATTAGAATTAGTATCGAACAACCTCCTAATACTACCCCCCCTTGTGACAATCTAGGAAAAACTAAGTTAAAAGTCATGGTTTAATTTTTTTAAATTGAATAAATTATAGTATTAAACAGCACATATATATATCTTAACTTCTTATGCTAGCTAAAATTGTTTATTTGGCCATGGGTTCTCAAAAACCGCTCTAACGATTTTTTTGAAATTCACACTAGAGATAGTATTTATAAAGAAATTTATTGATCATATCTCTGGAAAAATACATCTTCATTAGTTTTTTCTTAATTTAAATTTATATATGGATGACGTCACAAATGACATCCATGTTGAAATTTGACTCTCGCCTTTTTTTAAAGGATATTTTATTAATATTATTTTTATATTTAAAATATTTTAAAATTCATTATTTTATTTATTTAATAGGTGTGCAGATTGGTGATAGACATATTTATACTTTATTATTTGCGGACGATCAGGTTATTCTTGCGGAGGACTTTGATGATGCTTCTTATATGCTAAGGAAACTTAAAGAAGAATATGACAGATGGGGACTAGAAATAAACACAGAAAAAACACAACACATGGCGGTAGGGTCAAAAGGAGAAGATATAAAATTAGACGGAGTATTAATAAAAACAACTAACCAATACAAATATCTTGGGAACATATTAACTAATGACGCTCGTGATGAAAATGATATTTTAAATAAAATAGGAAAAGGACGAGCTATTACTGCACAAATAAATTCACTGCTTTGGAGTAAAAACATCCAGAATAAAACAAAACTCCATATGTTTAAATCATTGGTGGAAAGCTGTGTAACATATGGAGCAGAAGTTTGGACATTAAACAAGGCAATGAAAAACCGATTGATGGCAGTGGAAAACAGCTATTGGAGACGATGCTGTGGAGTGACACTATTCGACCATGTAAGAAACGAAATAATTAGACAGAGGATAGGAGTACAAGAGACGATAGTAGAAAAGATCGAAAAAAAGCAACTATCCTGGTATGGTCATATGAGACGAATGAATGAGGAGAGAATTCCCAGGCAGACCTTCGAATGGACTCCAACTAGAAAGAAAAAAAGAGGAAGGCCACGAATACGCTGGAAAGAAGGCATTCAATCCGCAATAAAGAGACGGTGTCTTGATGCCGATTCGTGGCGGAATAGGAGGGAATGGCAATTAGGATGCGATAAACGGCCAAACATGCTGTAAAACAGTCGCAAATATATATAATTTCGAAATAAAATTAAAAATATATATTTTAATAATATTTTATAATTATAAATTACGATATATATTTATCATTCTTCCAACAAAAAAAAAATATTCATACACTTAGAAACATAATAATACATATTTATGTATTATTGAGGACCAATGTTCCATTCATTTTAATCAGAATGATGCAATGATGAAACATTTAATAATTAACTGTACCAATTATAGAGGATGGGGAAAGCCCGATGGAAACAGTCATTTCTGAGGAGTGTGGTGAATTTGGATTTCTTGTAACCTCGCCTGATGATAGAAATAATCAACAAGAATCCATTAATCAAGAATTTACAGTGGTCATAGAGTCAAACAATGATTTAAGAAGATCTCAGGAAGTTACCTATGATTTGCCTACAGAAGGGACCCCTGACATATTTCTTGAATTAAGGTCCATGATGAAGGAGGTACTTAATAATCAAAGGGAGCTCTTAAGGAACCAAAAGTACCTGGTGGAGAGAATGGATAAAGAAGATGAATTATCAACTCTAAAAAGTACTGTCAACATCATAGGATATGTGGGGTTGATGTTATCGCCCAACAAGTTTCAGCTTTAAGGGTGGAAATGAACAACATAGCTTTGGAAATCAGGAATAAGCAAGTGGCACCTCCCGCTCCTCCCATGAGAAGCATGAAAAATTTTGGAAGTGACTCAGAGTCCTTGCTCCCGAATAGAGTAACAATTGCAGTATCAACCTATGATTGCTTTGATATTAAAAGTTGGGCAAAATCCTTGAATCTAGACAGAATGAAGACTTTGGTGAGTCTTGGGATTAGTGATTATATAAAGAAATATATAAAGGGTACTTTGTAAAAAGAAAGATTTTCAGCAATTTTAACAAGTGCGAAAAGTACCCTTCTGAGTGAGGTTAAATCAGCTTTGCGGGATATAGATAAATTGCTGTATCAAACCATCACTGTATTCAATGGAGAGTACACTGATCCGCAGAGAACCAACATGATACCTCCCCTATCGGTTAGTTCTCAAAAGAAACCGCAGGTTTCATTTCCATCATCAGCTGTCTCAAGAATTGTCAGGATGTTTTAATAGTTTTTCTAAATTTAATATAAGCTATCTTGGCCTTCAGTCAATGATAATGCAACATTATTCATGATAAGAAAGAAATTAAAATACAAATTACCAAGGGAATATACAAGTCTCAGTAAGCATGAGAATTTGCAATCTAATCAAATAATTAAAATTCCATAAAAGGAATAAAATATATTGATGGATTCAGGAGAATTGCTAACCAATCAATGAATGGTGACAATATTTATTTTAATAATATACCGTTAGAAGAAATAATATCCAGAGCAATAGAAGTGAAAAATCTATAAAATAAAATTATAGCAACAGAAGACCTTGGTCGCGAGAAAAGGGTAGCCAAATTTAAAGAACTTTGTATAACAATAAAAAAAAATATAGCGCGCTCGTAAACCTGGTGTGATGTCAATCAACGTTTTTCTAAGTAGCGAATTAATAAATATCTTCCTAACTTCGCGTAACGTCTGCGACGGAACAGAGTCTGTCGCAATCAATATTTTGATTCAATTCGCATCGACCTACTCATTTGATTCCGGCTTTTCAAAATTAGTTGCCCTTAAAACAAAATATCGATCTCGATTAGATCCAGAAGATGACTTGCGGTTTCCCATACAGTTCCGAACATGGGAGCTAGCATGAGTTCTTTACAAGCACAAACTTCACAGTGAATTCTTATGAGTAAATGCTTAAACGTATTTTTTTAATCTAATAAAAGGAAATTATAGAAATAGTTTCATTTTAATTATGTTGACGATTTAAAAAAAACCCTCTACTATCTACTCAGGAGTCGCGACAAATTTTTTTAAAAAAATGGGAGTCGAAAATGTAGATAGGTTGCGAACCTCTGGTATAGAGTAAAGAAAAGAATTTCTAACACCATCTAAGAAGTCGACACTAAGAAGAGAGGAAAAGAATCTAACAGATATCACATATCAAAATTAGTTCCTTGCTATCTTCCTCTTGTAAAATAATCTTCGACCGAGGGATATGTAATCATATTCCCCTCTTCTCCCTCCAAAATAATTTGTCAAATAACTATTATCTGAAGTGAGTGGGATTCATTAGGTGTTTCTTGTTTTATAATCAGTTGTCAGAAGAAGCAACACTTTACTCTATTATGGAAGCTTGATTTCAGAAGATTTATCGTGACCTGAACTTACAAGAATAGTACTAAAATTGTGTCAAGACTTATTAGATAGCAATCCTGGTAGTAAGGGATACCATATTTATTCGAAAAGGTACTACACAAGCTTACCACTTGCACAAAAACTGCTAATGCTAATGCTATCACACAACATGAAATATACAAAATAATAGAAAGTTTATAAAAGCTCGAATTAGCCAAACAATTAGAAACAAAATTAGAGGAAAAAGTAAATAATTTACAATCTAAATTTCTTTTACAAGGCAAAACTGGATCAATTAACAATCCCTTTTCGCCAGTAGCTTCTGCCTCCCCACCTAATCGAAATCCTTTTTCTAACACCCCAAAAAATTCATTTTTTTTCGTCCCCTCCTCTCAATAGACCTAGTACATCAATGATTATTAGTGAGATGCAAATTATGGCAGAGTCCCTACCGAATCTATCGAAGATTTGACCTATCTAACAAACATCCAAATAAGGCATTTTCTTAAAGAGCGAGAGATGTACGCGTGGAGTGAAACCGCGTGTATTCAAATTTTTTCGTTCTGTCTCATGGACCAGGCCAAAGAATGGTTCATTAACCGCGAGAGCACTGACCTCGACTTAGAATCCCTCTTAATAGAGTTTCAGAACTAATTCTGGAGTTCAAACGTGCAATCCAAATTTTATATGGAGTCATTTAGAACACTCTTTAGTTCCGACCAATCATTGAGCAATTTTCCGTACGATTCGCGTGGGCGAAAGAGTTGGATGAGGTCTTCACTGAACAACGCATCCTCTCCGTCTTAGTTGTACTCCTCCCCCTAGAATTACAACATACCCTTTTAGGAAAACAGCTTAATAAAATGGATATTTGTCAAATAATATCGTCATTTGAAGAATCCTTTGAGTTATTAGGGGCCAAAACTAAATTTTCTTTCTTCAATAACTCGAATCAGTCCCACTCATTTAATTTGTCTCCTATTCAATCACATTTCCCAACAAATTTTCTTAATGAAATGGTAAAAGAGAAGAATGAATTTAAAAATAGACAATTTCTTCAAAATTCTAAATTCGAGCGTCTATCACCCGTCACGAATCCTTATTCGTATCCAAGCACTAGAAATAATTCTTCTTTCTCTGGTAATAAAATAATACCTCGTATCGCTCACCGTTGAATCGTCGCATCTCAAATAATGAAATTTCTTCTCTCAACCGACGACCCAGTAAATCATTTTCAATAAATTCCCAAGAGAAGCAATTTTTAAGAAAAATATGACAAAATTCTAGAGTCTTCAATACCACTCGTCTCACATTCGACCCGTCTGTAACACCTTTCCCACTCTCATTCACAAGCACCTTCACCTTCAGTACCCAATCATCGTCTTTCACAAGATTTCAATCAAAATTTCAATCATTTGCCTTCGTCTTCATGGAATCGTAATCCTTCCCACACGTTTTTACCGCCACCACTATTCCATGTTCTCACTCAAGTAGTCCAACCCTATTATCAAACTCTTGTTGTTCATCTTCTAATCATTCGTGTTGCAGTTCCACAGCTCATCAAAACGTCACTGAATCTAATAATAAAGAAACGAAAAATTCATCCCCAAGCCTACTGATATAGACGAATGCATACCCGATGGCACTTTAAACTTATGAAACCTATGTCCCAGCGAGACCAGCAAATTCACAAGCTAATCCTTCTGAAAGGGTTTTAAAAGATTTAAATCGCTTGTTTCGAACCTATATTAAACATGATCACACCAAATGGTACCAATTGGTTCCTTTTAAACAAAATTTCATCAACTCAGTACCTGCTGAAACATCAGGATTACCCCCCCCCCCCCAAATTTTGTATATTTAAAGAAACCATTGCCATCTCATTTAAAGAAAATTATTCTTGACCCTCAATTAGAATAATATATTAAAATGATATTTCCTTTTGTGAACAATTAATATTAATTAGTAATTAGATATTTTATTGGGATGCAACCAATTAAAAATTATTATAAATTTTAATAAATTATAATTGTTTTTTATAATTTGATAATTTATAAGATAATAAAAGACATTGTAATTGGTCTGAGAACAATCGTGACGTATGTCTGTGTTGGGAGTTTGTTGATGGTCTTTGTTAAAGATTCATTCTTATCTAAACCACGAAATAGAGAGGACGTTAAATTTTTCCCTCTCCTATTTTTGTAAGTTTTTGCGTTCCGAATGCTGAATTCACCTTCCAAAGTTCAGTTATCATTCCTTTATATATTGGAACGTTCCCACAACAAAAAGAAATATTAAAAAATTAAATAATTCTCTTAAAAATTGTGTCGCGTTCCTACTGTGCTGCCTTCTCCCAACCGGTGGTGGTATCTTTTTCCCCCTCTCTCTCACTAAGTCAGTTGGCCGGCTAACCTCATTCCTACCCACGCTCCCGGCTCAAACGTTTGTCCCTGCCGCCATCTTGTTCTTTCAACAAACTTATTTACACTAATTCTCTCTTAATATCATCTTTTCTTTGCTCTATCAACTTATTCCCCTCATTTACATATATATACTTTCTTCCTACCACCAATCCAGTTCCTTGTAATTTCAAGTCAAATAACTTGAATTCACTCCCTTTCTTCTCCGCCACGATTGAATTAAACTCAAATAAGATACATTCAATCCAACCAACCAGCAACAACATCGCCAGTCTTAATCACCATCCGGTACGCTACGGTACGTCATATTATTAATATCATTCTAATTCAGGTCCTTCGAACTCCTACTATACCCCCCCCCCTCCGCCGAATAAATTGAAAGAAACTCCAGAAAGCCAGGAACCTTGTCCAAAAGCCCCCAAAGAAGGATGTATTGGTCTTTATAACGAATTAGAACTTAATGGGAACCAAATCTACGCAGAAGAAAGAACGGATACAACACACACACACGGATAAGACTCTATAATTTATTTTATTTTCATGTGAAAAACTATCAAAAATATCTTTATTTTTACGTTCAGTTTAGAAGAAAAAAAATGAAAAACGTGGTAGGTAATGGTTCTCTTCCGAATGAGCTAAATATCTCAAAATTTGATATAAAACTACGAATTTCGAATAATGCCCGTGCACCAAATTTCATTATTCTAGCTCAAACCGTCTTTGCGTGATCTTGACTACATAAACACATACACACACACAGAGAGAGTAAGAGAGAGACATTTTTCTCAATATTAGTGAAAATGACTTAAGGACCTCCAAAACGTATAAAAACATCAAAATCTCAACATCGAAAATTTTCGTGATCACAATACTATCTCTGGCGAGATAGTAAAAAGTATGTTATTATTATTATTTGTTTAATTTCCATCATATTTTGGTCCTGAAAAACTAGGACGAAAATTGTATTTATGAATATTTGGATCATAACCTACGACATATTATATAATATGCAAAGAAAAGTATGTTTTGTTTGTCATTTACATTTTTTAATTAAAATAATTTTCGTTATAAAAGCCTTTTGTATTATGTTTATTTAAATAAATATTTTTTTACTGCAACAACATTTTTAATTTATTTATATTCCAACTTTTCTTAAAACATGAAGGTAAGAGTATACATTTACCAAAACGTGAAGGCAAGAGTACACATTTGTCGGGAAATGTACATATACATTATATTCTGTTCACAAATACCTAACTTTTTGGGAAATGTACACATTTTCCTTTAAATGTGTACATTTCCTAAGAGTGTACATTTACCGTAACTTATACACAGGTAAAAATAAACGTCTTGGCTTCGTGGGTGTTTCGTCGTTGATCGGAAATCTGGTTCTTCGTTCTTCGGATATTTTCGTCGTTCTTCGGATATGTTCGTCGTTCTTGTTAACTTCTTGGCTCACAAATGACAACTGCTCCGGTTAGCCTGTTTCACGGCTTTTTATACCCGGCTGGTGATATCTAAGCGGAGTGGTGGGGACTCTTCGTGATAAAATAATAAAATAAATTTCTTTTTTTCAGATCCTATAACTCAACCCCTCTTTGGTGACATTCGACCCGAATGTCAATTCTCGTAGTTATCATCGGCCCTTCACACTATTCTATCTTGTCTCTCCACTTCACCTTCTTCCTTTTTCGATATTTATCGATTTTTTTCTTCACACAATGGGCAGGATAAAATAGTTTATTAGATTGCACATCAAATATACTTTTCTTATCATCCATATCTTGTGATTCGGATAAATTATTTATGTCTGTTTCTAAATCTAAATCCACATTCATTATTTCTTTTAATTCACTAACTCTTCATAAAAATTAAAATCTTCCTTTTCTTTATTTAATACACTATCTTCAGTTTTAACTTTACTTTTAGTTTGTGTTTTATCAAGATCAATAATTTTATCATTGAGATCGAGATCTTCACGAATTGTTTTATTTTGATCTTCTCAAGTGCTTTCATCCTTATCAACATCCATTGATTCACCTTCATTTGTTTTATCCTCTTCATTAACTTTACTTTCAGTCTTTTTTCATTATCAGTCTTTGGAGATTCTTCATCTTCATCTTCATTCTTTTCTTCTTTGACTTCCACATTTTTATCAGATTCTTTTTTATCAGTTTCTTCTTTTTTTTCAATTACTTCTTTCTTTTCTGGTTCTTCTTTTTTTTCTACCTCCATCTTTTCATTTTCACTCTCTTGTTTCTTCTTCTCTTCAGAAGAGACCTCTTTTTCTTTTTCTTCTTTAACTTCTGGTTTGGTTTCTTCTGCCTTTTTCACATCTTTTTCCTCTTTAGTTGTTTCTTTTTCTTTTGGTGTTTCATCTTTTTCTTCTGTAGATTTATTTACTTTAGCTTCTTTCGAATCAATTTTCTCTGTTTTCTCTTCTTTTGACTTAGTTTCGGATTCTGTTTTTTCTTCTTTTGTCACTTCTTTAGATATTTTCACTTCATCTGTTTCCATCGAGGTGCTTTCGTCTTTTTTCTCTTCTTCTTTTGTTTCTCCTGGAGATGTTTCATCAGATTTAATTTCATTGGTTTTTTGATTCGGTTTTTTCATTTTCTTTATCATTGCCGTCAGCTGAAACTGATTCAAATTTTTTATCATCTTTTTTATCCGAGCCTTCTGCTTGATCTTTTCATCAAATTCTACCTCTATTATTTCTTCCATTTCTATTTTATATACTTCTTTTTTCTTAGTGGGGCAATCAAATGATTTATGCCCAAAATTATTACATTTAAAACATTTGACGCCCCTGTTTTTAGATGGACACTCGTTAGAAAAATGTGAAGTGTCTCCACAGTTGAAACATCTTGTGGTTTCTTTTTTCCTTTCGTGGACAATATGTTTCTGATTGGTATCTTTTCTTTCAACAGGGTTTCTTCTTATTGATGCTTCTTTTATAAAGTCGCCCAACATATTTAGTTTTTGTTGGAGATCTGACAATGTTTTTGTTCCAACTAGGAACATTTTGCTATGAGGATCTTCGATTCCATTGATTATATATTCAATTAATAATTTCGGCTTTATATCACCTTGATTCGCAATCTCTTGCATATGAATAAAATATTCAGTTGCATCTTCGCCTCTTTTCATTTTCCTGTTTCCCAATTGTCGATGAATCTCGATTTCGTCGATCTTTGGGGAAAATTGTTTTCTCAGGCTTGTTTTCATGTCTCTCCATGTCTTGACACCTTTTGTATTCTCGAAATACAACTTTGCAAGTCCTGTGAGACATCTTCTTGCGAGTATCATTGTTTGCCTTGCGTCTAATAAATGGATGTCTGCTTCGTCTTCTATATCTTGTATCCAGCGGTTAATGGAGTATGTTTTAGCACCATCAAATTTCTTTACCAAGTCTTCGATATCTCTTATGTTGACAGCAGAGGGATATCTTAATGAAGATGGAACTTGGCGTACTTCTTCATTTGCTTCTTCGTTTTCTTCTTCTTCTTCTGTTTCCGATTCATTTAATGTTCTTCCAAATTCAGCCAAATTGAATAAAACATCTGTAATGGCGTTTATTATGTCGTCTTTAGAATTTTCCGCTATATTTAAAATGTTTCCAATTTTAATTAAAGTGGCTGTGTTTAATGAGTTCATCGTTTCAAGTCGATTCTTGAATTCTTCTGACTCTCTTTCGAAATCAAATCCAGCAAATCGTTTTACTTTGCTGCGGCTTTTTCGATCAGCTTCTTCGTCGTAAAGTATTTTGTATAAACTTTTTATAATCTTGAATTCAGCCAAGGCTAGCTGACGTTGAACGAATGGGATAGTTTCAAAGGAAGTCATTTTGAAAGGCGTATTTGTGGAAGTATTAAATGGAAATAGGATTTGACAGCGTGATGGTCCTTGGGTGCCCAATGAATTGATTAACGTGGGTCGTTTCCAATTCACTGAGGGGATAAGGAGAAAAAGGAGAAAGATTTAGAAAAATCTTGAAACTTGAATCTTACGTCTTGTATCTTGAAGACTGGATATTTTCTCGTTTTGGCTCTTGTTTCTTCGTGGTTATAATAGGGGTAATAATTCTTCAATCTCGGACTGAGCCCTCAAATTGTAGGGTTGGTGGCTTCGATAGTGAAGCAGATGTATTAAAAAATATCGTTTTTGTTGAAAAATTTAGCAAAAATAATATCGTTTTTATTGAAAAGTATTAGCAAAATAATATCGTTTTTGTTTAGAAATATATACACAGGTAAAAATAAACGTCTTGGGTTCGTGGATGTTTCGTCGTTGATCGGAAATCTTCGGTTCTTCGTTCTTCGGATATGTTCGTCGCTCTTGTTAACCTCTTGGCTCACAAATGACAACTGCTCCGGTTAGTCTGTTTCACGGCTTTTTATACCCGGCTGGTGATATCTAAGCGGAGTGGTGGGGACTCTCGACGGCCAATCGCGTGTTAGGCGATGAACGAAGACCCAATAGATGGCTCGCTTATTATCTCCAATCGTAGGCTTCTAAGAGGGGGTAGCGAGGTTTTAAATATATGTCCGAGCGCAATATGAATTTATTTAGTCGCTCGGAGAACAGTTTCATGAGAAAATAATAAAATAAATTTCTTTTTTTCAGATCCTATATTTATGTAATGAATTTTGTATCATGTTATTATCTAAAATTCTGATCCGATCTATCAATGAAAGGGTGTATCTTTAAAATCGTTTATATTTGTAAACCTCCCACAATCTCTAGTTTCTTGAGGAGCAACTTGGAAGATATTCTCATAAAGACAACTAAAAACATAGATTTAGGAGCTTTATTCAGTTATGAAACTAAGAAATACGATGAGGATCTATTCAATTTTTTAATACAAGTAAAGCCATGTTATATCCTAGAGCAGGCCTTCTTAAACTATGGGTCGGGACCCATTCTAGAATCTAGAAATTATACAAATACACACCTAGATTCTGTATTTGCGCATTTAGATTTATATGTATGTATATTGTTACCTAATAAATAAATCATCAAAAAATATTTGTATATCTTTCTTTTATACGGGGTCGCCAGGAAACTCACAATCATAAATGGGGTCGCGAATGAAAAAAGTTTAAGAAGCCCTGTCCTAGAGTACTGCATGAGATATTCAGAAACTCGGTAACTGGAGCCAAATTATCTTTCATATCAAAATTCTCAAATACGAGAACACAGGGTATATTCATGGATGGTTCTCAAGAAGACTTGTATAAAAAGACAGTACAAATGGAAGTATGTTTTTTGGAATGGCTCCTGGGTTTTTATTCTGAAATCACAGCACTTCAATAAATAGATACAGATTTTGAGAACTTTTTTTTGCGTTCGAGCACACAACAAAATAAAATGTCACACAGATCCTAATAATTCTTTTAATGATTTATAAAAAAAAAACTCGATATGTTTTCTTTTTTCAAGATTTGTTTTTTTTTTAATCGAACAAAGAAAAGGGCTGACAGACACAAATGATATATTACCAATACTTTATTACCAAGAAAATCACTAAAAAATCAGTTATTTACATTTATTAAGATTTATCAAATATCTTTAAAATTTTCTATAATCTAATTATGTTTAATATAATATCTCTTTATTTGTATTTATGTTGTTATGTTATGTTTTTTTTTATTTAATAAAATGAAGATTTATTTGTGATATCCCATTGCGTTATCCTTGACCGTATTTTATATATATATATATATATATAGTACCGGGACCCCGAGCCTCGGCTCGGTACTTAAGTTAAAAAAAATGATTCATTATTATTGGGTTTGGCTGGTAATATTAATACCTGGGACACCGAGCTGTCGCTCGACCCTTTAAAAAATATTAATCTACAATTAATTATTTATTACAATTATTAAATGTTGCATCATTGCATCAATCTGATTAAAATGAATTGAACTGGGGTCATCAATAATACAAACAAACAATTTTAGCTAGCATAATAAGATTAATCCAAGTAATATCGTCTATTTCTATTCGACACTATTTTCAGTTATGAAATGAACAGTCAGTAGAGAGTAAAAAAATTGTAATTGAAGACCGTTGTTTTTAAAAATAATTAAATTATTTTATAGATTATAAAATAAAAATTATTGTATTAACATTAAAAATATTGAAATAAAAAAATAATAGTTTGATTTAATAAACTAAAATATTATAAACATTTTTAATGTGAATTTCTCAGGGAGGTAGGGAGCCCAATTCATTTAACCATCCATGTTGTATAAGGAATCTTAATTTCTTAACACTCCGTTTTTTCAAATTTAAAATAGAGGGAGAGAAAGAGTTTCAATTATATTCAAATAGTCTATATATTCTATATATGAGTATTTTTTTTTTCTGAATTTAATACCAAGTTGATTTTCAAAATTTTCTATTCTTTATGCATATGATTGATTACATGTGTTAAAATTTAAACAAATTCAAATATTCTAATTTATAAATTTATATAAAATTTAATATTATTTTTTCGAGACTAATGGCAAATACCGGTGGCCCTAGTCAGAGCAAGAGAAGACTCCTTTTGGTAGCGGCCCAGTCGATGATGTTATATGGATCGGAGATTTGGGCTTTACAACTATATTTTAAGTGAAAAAATGATTTCTTGGTTATATAAAAATTAAAATATGATTCTTTATATCTTTATTATACAGAAAAGTAGGCGTGTTAATATAAAATATATACCTGGGACACCGAACTATCACTCGACCCTTTAACCAATTTATACAATTTATTTTTATATACTTTAAAAATTTTACAATTTTTTAATTATTTATTATAATTGTTAAATGGGATTTCTAAAAATGACCCATTAAAAATTTGTTTCCTAAAATGTTTCAAATTAATTAAAATAAATTGTATAAATGTTCATTTATAAAATCTATATATCTGTGAGTTTGTTTTTCGATTTTTTAAATTTTGATTTTGGATTCGATTAGAGCTTAAAATGTGTAAATGTAAAGTGGTCTTGGTTTTTTTAAAATTCGTTTGGGAACATGGTCAAATCGGCAGTCAAAGTTGAAAATTCCCCATATATTATAACTACTGTAATTAGTATTATTATAATGTAAAATTATAAAGAAAAAATGTTTAGACATTATTATAGACATTTTCATTCTGTAAATTAAATAATTTTATTTCATTTAAATAAATATCTATTTTTAAATATTTTTTTCTCTCTACATTATTTATCTAATTCTCACAATATATTAAGATCATACCGGGACCCCGAGCCTCGGCTCTGTAATTAAGTTAAAAAAAAAAATTCATTATTATTGATAAATATATATCGTAATTTATAATTATAAAATATTATTAAAATATATATTTTTAATTTTATTTCGAAATTAAATAAAAAATTTTAAAATATTTTAAATATAAAAAAAATATATATTTTTAATTTTATTTCGAAATTAAATAAACAATTTTAAAATATTTTAAATATAAAAAATATATATCTTTTAAAAAAAGGCGGGAGTCAAATTTCAATATAAATGTCATTTGTGATGTCATCAATATATAAATTAATAATAAATAATATTAATAAATATTAAATTTAATAAAAGAACAATGAATAAATAAATATAAAATAGTAATTTATTAAAATGTAAACAATAGATAAAAAGAAAAAAAATAACAAATTCATTATTTTCATTTTTAAATAACGATTCACCCGGCGAGTTTCGAACCGACGAAATCCACTCGTTAAAACATCAGTCCAACCGCTGGACTATATGTATTTAGATAAAAAATTGTCATTTTTTTACTGTCTTAGCAGGCAGTATTAAAAATTTTGACGTTTTCCATATAATATATAATTTTCAATTAAGAAATTAATAATGAAGCTGAATGTTTCAAGAGATATCATCAATAAAACTTAATTTTTCTTTATAAATACTATATCTAGTGTGAATTTGAAAAAAATCGTTAGAGCGGTTTTTGAGAACCATGATATATAGATAAATACATATATACAATTTTAGCTAGCATAATAAGATAAGATATATGTTATGTTATATGTTTCTTGGAGACTGTGTGTATGTTTTGGGGCGTCGTTACCACTCGGATTTCCCTTGACACAATCATATATATATACATATATATATATATATATATATAAAAAGAGACCTCATCTCCTCTTCTCCTCACATACTCTTTGTCTCATTCCAATGGGAATTTTCCCTTTCTCTCTTTCTAATATTATTAAATTACATTTTACACAAGAGAACTGTAATTTAATAAGTTTCATTTCTCCCTATTTTTTTTTTATTTAAATTATATGTATACTAATTATATCTAATGTGTATATATCTCGTTTAATAAAAAATAAAAACATTAATTTTCTGATTTCAAAAAGACAAAAAGGGTAGGGTTTTTTTTTTTGAAATTGACCTCCTATTTCAGAAGAAAATCAATTTATCTGGATCTCATATAATCATTAAAATAAATTAATTTAACTTTAATTAAAATAATTAAATTAATCTAAAGATATTAGAACCAATTCAAAGTGTCCAAGTTTTCGATTTTTTTTTTCAATATGGTTCTAAAAAAAAGATGATTTTGCGATATTCCATTACAAAAATTAAGGGGGCGCAAGAATTTTTTTAACAAAAGGGAAGCGCCAGTACAGAAAGGTTGGAAACCTCTGCATTAAAGTTTAAAATTTTCTATTTTTAAATAAATACGATGGCAGGTCAATGAGTTCGTCATTGTTTGATTTTCGTATGTTTTTGAAGAGAAATTGGAGAAACGTTGGACGAAGTGTATAGAGCAGTGATTCTCAACCTGGGCGATCGACATCTTAAAGGGGGCGATTATTTGACTATACGATTTTAGGGGGCGATAAGTTATTTTTGGGGGGCGAAATCATTTTCAACTCTAAAATAAGTTGACCTGTGGCCAGGTCCGAACCGACCGACGGTTTGAAGTAAGTTTATTTCCAACTACAGAAACAATTTCAAATAATTTAAATGTATCTATTAATGCAATAAAAATCAGATATGGATATAACATAAATATTTTTAATTTTATTTTATTTATAATATAGCTGAAGTAGCCGGCGTTGCCCGTGATCATAATAAGGAGGCTGTGACGTCATGAAGGGCTGGGTGGCGTCATATAATTTTAATTAAGAAAAAACTAATAAAGATGATTTTTCTCGAGTATAAAACCAATGCAAAGTGAATGATTCGTGATGATATGTAAAAAATCTCCTCATGTGAAATTGGGTGTAAAAATAACCCTTCCCTTCCTATCGTCGATCGCTAATATTACCACTTCCGGTTTCCGGATTTGCACCAAAAGTTGATCAATTCATCATACTGATGCATTAAGTAAATATACCAAATTTCAACAAAATCCGTTGAGCCGTTCAAGCTGTACAGACCAAGCTGTGACGTCATGAATGGCTGGATGAAGACATAATTTTAAATTAAGAAAAAACTAATAAAAATGATTTTTCTCGAGAATAAAACCAATACAAAGTGCATGATTCGTGGTGATATGTAAAAAATCTCCTTATGTGAAATTTGGTGTGAAAACAATACCTCCCTTACTATCGACGGTCGGTAAAAAAAAAATGATTTTGCGAACAGGTTTTTTAAACATTTCCTCTTTTTTCAATTCTTTTCAATATGGTTCTAAAAAAAAAGGTCAGATGATTTTGCAATCAGGTTCTGAAACTCGATTTTTCAATATGGCTCTAAGTATCACTTAGTGTACCTACCTTATATTAGGGATTATCATGCAATTTTTATCTGTAAAAATTTATAGGGGGGGGGGGGGGCGAATTAAGAAGCGGGTCTTACAAAGGGGGCGATTGGTCAAAAAAGGTTGAGAAACCCTGGTATAGAGCTCAATGGAGACTACGTCAAAATATAAAATAATTTTTTAATCCAAAAACCTGCATTTCATTCAAAAAGCCATAGACTTATTGATCTGCCCTCGTATAATATATGGCACAAACTCTAATTTCCTTTTCAAAAATAAAAGAAAATACAATTGTCTAAAAAATGCTTCTTTTTCCTATTTAAAATTTAAACTTAAACTTTGAAAAGGGGTTTTGAATTTTAAAAATCTATTATTTTGAGACTATTTTCTTTTCACAATTCTATACAGGAAGTAATTTAATTGAATACCAAAAAGAAGGTTGGGAATTGTTTTTCTTTGTTGCGTAGAAATTGTAAATATATATATATATAATTGTATAGAAAGGATTATTTATATATCAGTGGCGCAACCAGGATTTGATCCTGGGGGGGTTTTGACTAGCCGCTCCACCTTCCTATGGCGCCCCCCCCCCCCCGGGCTCTCTCAAAGACAGATTTTCATTAAGATTTTTTTTTTTATATTAAATATTTAAAAAAGTTTTGTAAATGAAACACTGATTTTACTAAATCTGGCAATAAAATTTAATTTTGTATTTTATTTATTCGTATTCTCAGTTTTAGAAAGAAAATATTTTTTCCAGCTATAAGTAAATCATTTTAGCTTTCCTCATGAAATAAGGATAGCTTATACGATGATCGGAAAATTTTGAAAATTTTTGCTCCGAGATTCTTCGAGAATTCCACTTTTCAAACGGTTCTGAATCCAAAACTGCAAAAAAAATTTTTTGAACCGGCTTGTTACCGAGATTACGTCTAAACAAAATGAGATATTGTCTTGAAATTTGATATTTAGATGTTTTTTTTTTGGGAATGATGGACGGGGATTGGATTGTTTTTGGACAAGATCGGACCATAAGTAAGGGTAGTTTAAAGAGGTGTCAAAGCACATTTTATTGATTTTCTCAATAAATACCGATTTTTATGAGAATTATCATACTATCGTATTAAATTTATAGGGAATCGAATATACTAAAAGTTTCATTATATTCATTTTTACCTAAACTTAATAATAAAGGTGTTATTTATAAAAAACTACTTAGAGATTTCGAAAGCTTTTCGTCCGCCCGTAGTGGCAGGATATTTTGAAAGAAATCATGTAAAAATCCCTAAGAAAAAATCACTAAATAAAAAATTTCCCTAATTTTTTTTACTTATTTAATAATGAATAGCCGAAGAGACTTAAATGAGGTAGTTGGTGTCATCCCATCTGTTCCATCGGGTTTTTTAGCGTCCCATTTTTCATGGTTTGCCTTCATTATAGTCAGAAGCTTATCATGCGAGTCGCTGAATCGTTTCCTTGGTGAACCAGGCTTCTTAGCACGAACTTCACGACAGATTTCCAAAGAGATAAGGTTATGCTCAATATGGATTTGCTTAATCAGGTTCCATACTGATGTCTTGTAACCTCCTAAGCGTGAACGAAGAGCATTGTTGTAACCTTCCAATGCATTGTTTGTTCGAGGCAAACCCATCAAAGTGGCATCGTAGATGTTCCAATGTTCCAATGTCGAATTCGGGGTCATAAAAGCCAGCCAAAAATTGTTCACCTAGCCAAGTGCGCTCGAAGTAAGAAAAAAGATCACGAAGTTTTACCCTGTTGGTCGTCCAGATAATGCTTGGTAGGCTACAATGACTTTTGATGGTGGTACCAAAACCAAAGCTGCAAGAGTTCGTAAATGAGTGGAGTTGTCAGGATTATCTATATCATTATAGAGCTTCAAAACTTCTGGCATTGATTTGATGTTTCTATAAATGCATTGAGCAAAATGAAAAAGACAACCTCTGATGATAGTAAATTTCACAAATTGCGTTATATATTCCCTGGTGAATTATACGGTACAAATGGTGTATTTTGTATTTGGAATCATTAAGCTATTAAAACGTATGATAATAAACGGAATTTGAGTAAATTGCCTTTATTTTACATACGAATTTTTTTGGAAAAATCACGTGTGTGGGCCCTATGTATGTATTTTTTGACCTATTTTTCCCTACTTTCGGTCCAGGCCCGATTACCTCCTTGGGAGGTCGTGTCTCAGGCAACTGGGTGTCATGCTCACCTTGTGATTTAATTTTCTGAGTCACAATTAAAATTAATACAAAAATGAAAAAAATTGTTTTTAGGGATTTTTTCAGTCAGCGATATTTTTATTTATGGGTTTTCGCTTTTAGGGATTTTCGGTTTTAGGGATTTTTGACTTTTATGGATTTTTTCCTTTAGGGATTTTTACCCGTTTCCATTTTGAAAATATTTGTCTTCGCTTCATAATTTTTATGAAATTAGCAATTAATGTATTATAAATAAAAAATATTTAGAATTTGAGTAATATTTTTATTTATTTTATATTTAAATAATAGTCAAATTGGAAAATTTCACAATCATCTAGTAATCTTATATTAAGTCTTTTGTTTTTTATGATTTAGGAGAAATAATAAAAAAAATTTTTATTTCTTATATTTAATTCTGTACGAAAAAATAAGCAATTTTTTTGTGTTGAAATTTGTTTAAAATAAAATAAACTTACTTATTATACACTAAGTTATACTTTAAGAATTATTTTTTTATTCTTTTCTATTTGTAATATAGTACATAATATACAGCAATTTATATTTTTTTCAATCCTGGGGGGGGGTTTTAACCCCCAAACCCCCCCCCCTGGTTGCGCCACTGTATATATTAGTCGTCTTTTGTTATTTATTTTTATTTATTATAATTATTTATAATTATTTTTATTATTATTTATATTTCACAAGAGATCAAAGATAAAAACGGGTAAATTAATTTCTAAACTTAATAAAATAATTTGTATTTTGTTCTAAATTTCGATAAAGTAAAATACATATTATACGATTAAAACCTGTAATTAAATTGTATTTGAGATTATCCATTTCTTTATAATGATTGCTATTGATTTGGAAACAAACGTTGAAAAATAAAATATTTTTTTATCAAAAATCCTGTGTTCATTCAAAAAGTCTTGGACTTATTGACCTACCCTTATTTGGCATGTTTTTTATGAAAGGACTAATGTCATACATTATCTTTTCTATACAATTATATAAACATCTTTACAATTTTTATGCAACAAAGTGAAAAAACAATAATCCTCAACCTTTTTTGGTAATAACACTTCTTACTACCTGTATTGATTATGAAAAGAAAATATTTGGAAAATAATAGAGATTTTTAAATCCAAAAACCATTTTCAATGTATAAATAGTCCATCAAGTCTAAAAATTGTCAGTTCATTTGGAGACACCACACAAGCAACATACGAGTCGAGTAAGTTATTTAAATATCTTTAAAATTTTAACTATATATATATATAGTTATATAAAATAAAATATGAATAATTTATAACACTTTCTTTATTTTTTAGTTCTATAGAAATTATAATGGCAAAAAATACTAAAAAAGAGTTTGATTTGCCTAAAGAGAATCAAATTATTGTAAAAAATATTCACGATTGTGGTAATTATATTTATGAAACAATTGATTGTAATGGATCTCATTATATGGTGACATTACAAAAACGTTTTCGCAATCGCCAATGGGTGCATCTCAATAATTTTTTAATTATTCAACCTACAACAGATAAAAAATTAAACGGACGTATGGAAATTATAGAAATACTTACACGAGAGAAATTGTTATATTATAATAGAAAAAAAATTATTTCGAATGCATTTGAAGATGACATCAATTATATCAGAAGGTAAGGACTAAAGCTACGAAATAAAATTTCATTTTTTAATTATCAAATTAATTATACAAATATTTAATATTTTTTTTTTTTATTATTATTTTATAGAAAGGTGTACATTAATAAAACTTATCAGCTCCGGGCGAAATATGTCAGGAAAATGAATCGAGATATAGAAAAATATTATTCTAAAATTTTAAATTTTTAAATATCGTCAAAAATATATATTGTATATTTTTTATATTCATAAGTAGATATTAATTAATTTTCCCTAATTGTAAATAATAATAAAAAAAACAAAAATAAATAAATAAATAAATAAATTTTTATAATGTATATTCATATGTATATTTTTAAATAAATTTTATAAATCATAATTCTTTGTTGTTTTTTTTACTTTTTCCTTGATTTTTATAAGTAAAATATGTTAGATATCAATGATAACAAAAATAATAGAATTTTCGAAATGTTAATAATAATAATAATCTGTCTCTCTACGAATCGAATGTTCTTGGCCGCCGCAACTACATTTATCTTTAGCCACCAACCCCAACTCTATCACGTTCTTGGTTAATAAAAATAATAATAATAAGTACCTAGGAATTTTACAAGGTTTAACTTTAGGCGGGCCCCAGACAAATTGAAAGTCGAAAGTCTGATAGCTAATAAACATTTTACTTTTTTTTTAAAAGAGACAAATTGAAAATTTTTTAAAAAAACGTCGGAAGTCGCGGACCGCATGCAGCATATCTTCACTGCAATATTTTCTTTTTATTACAATTTATATAAAGAATATTAAACCAATAAATATTTTTTAATTAATATTGTAATCATCTAAATAAATAATATTAGTGGTAGTTTAAAAAAAAAACATTTTTATTTATTTATTTGTATTTATTTGTATTAAATAAATAAAATGTTTCAACTCTTACTATACTATTCCTATTATTATGTATTATTTGATTTATACTTTAATAATACATAGGTTTATTATATACTTGAACTTATATATATTTATATAAAATACATTAATCATTCAGACATTATTATTATATTCTTGCATTCAAAAGAAAAAAATAAGATTGATGAGAATCAAAAGGGTTGTTTTTTATATTTCACTTTACTTTTCCATTTACTTTATATTATTCACTCATACTCATCTTTATTTTTTATATATATTTCTTATAAATAATAGAAGATGAAGTAGAAAGAAAAAAAAAGGATGATAATTTAAAAAGTGTTAAATACTTTGTAGAAATGTACCATATAAATAAATAACATATAAAAATAATAATAGAATATAAAAATAATATCTCTCTATCTATCTTTGTGGCTCTACGGTACTCGAAAGTTCTTAGCTGCAGCACACACATTTCTCCAAGTGTCCCTATCCTGAGACACAACCATCCAATCCATATCCTCTCCAATCTCCTCCACGTCTCTTCCTAAATTGTCCACCCACCGCGTCCTTGATCTTTCAAGCGGACGTTTCTCACTCGGTCTCCCCACCAATATATTTTTCGTCATTCTTTCCTCCCCCATTCTAACCACGTCCCCTGCCCATCGCAGCTTTCTCGATTTTATAACATTAACTATGTCTGGAGTTGCATAGAGGTTATGCAATTCCTCGTTATGCAGTCTCCGGTAATCTTTCTTTGGCCCATAAATGCTGTGAAGAATCCTATTCTCAAATACTCTAAATCTACTCTCGTCTTCCAGGGTCATAGGACATGCCCCACACCCATTTAATACTACCGACAAAATAATTGATTTATATAATAAAAAAAATATATAATAAATAATAATACAAAATATATTATTTTTTTTTAAATTACTTTTTGTTTATATCTATGGTTTTAGAAATTCACTTTGTTAATTAACTTTATTGCTTTTATATATATAGGTAGGGTGACCAAACGTCCCGGTTTTTCCGGGATTGTCCCGATTTTAGGGGCTCTGTCCGGGCGTCCCGAAAAATGTGTTAGGGACAGTCTATTGTCCCGGTTTTAAATATTTAGGTTCAACGAACGTTTTCTTACAATCAGTGTAAAAAATGTCTTGCGAGAGAGAAAAAAAAAAGATGAAATAACGCAATCGATGTTGTCTAGTTATAAGCGAAAAATTGACGACTTTACAAAACATCGTACGAATACCTTTTTTTTTGTGGAAGGAAACAAATGCTAGTGTATCCCTATTTTCTTGGATATTACTTTTAGAAATACCCGTTTGGAAGAAAGTTGAGACCATCTGTTTGTATCTCAAAGAAAGAGGAGTAAAATTAGATGATTCTCTACCCTTTAATCAAATGAGCAATGTAAAGTAAATAATGATTGAAAAAACCACAGAACGGAAGAATGAGAATATGCTCTTTTATGAAAAATGGGTGGAATTTTTTTTAAATGTAGTGAACACGCTGAGGAATATTCCGAAATTTTGAAAATATGTCAGTGTAATATGTTAAAATGTAAGTTATTTACATAGAAAATATATTATTTAAGGATTAAAGAATAAAAATAGAAAGTAAATTAGTGAATATTTTAAAAATAAGACAATTTGTGAAAATTGAAAAAACTAAGAAATGAGAGGTGGAGGGGATGAGGAGAGAGGGGGGAGTGTGTGTGAGCGGGAGACAGGGATTGCTGACGAGGACGGGGAGATGAGGATTAGCCTTTGAGCAGTGAATGAATTGTATAAAATAAAGGGTGAAATATATTGAAAGTGGATGCATCCGGAATTTGTAATAATAGTAAGTGATCACTGAGATTTGTTTATAATTTAATTTGTAATTACTTTTATAATATTATTATTTTTGTCTTTTCTTTCTTTGATAAAATAAATCCTATTTTATTTTTTTTGTTTATTATATAAATATTATAAATAATATAATATATATATATATAGTGTACTGAGATATTTTCAATTCAGTCCCTAATTTTAATAATTTCTTTATTTTATATTTAAGTTTTTATTAATGCCAATATCTCTATCCCTTTCTTTTTATGTGTTTAAATATTATATAATTTATTAGTTTTAAGAATTTGAAATTTGATCTCACTTAGAGATATAATTAGTTAATTTATAAAATAAATTATTTAATTAAAATAGAACTTTGTAAATAAAATTAGAAAGAGACGGAAGAACTCCCTGTCTGTGTGTGTTTATGTGATGGTGTGAGTGAATTTCTCCGAGTGTTAAATTTGTTTATTGATATTGTTGGAAAAGGATTCTTGATCAAGACACATCAGAGAGAATAGACGTGTTCTATTTTGCTCAATCAGCTTTTATAAAAATTTTTACGTTTCTAAATGCTTTTTAACTCTCATTCGTTTCCAAACAAAATATTTAAATATTGGAATTGATCTCAACCCGTGAAGACACAAGACAACCTGGTTCCTTCGATCCTCACAAAATCTACTCATCTGGACCTCTTGGAAATCATCACGACATCATATGTCAGCCGCCATTTCCACACCACGACACGGATAAGACTTTATTTCATTCCTTTTGTTTTATTATAATTTAAGTTCTTGTTACTAATTGATATTATTTCTATTACCATTAATATGATTTATTGCTTAAAATAACAAAGATTGTTACAAGAAAATTTTCTAACGTTATTATTTTACTTATAATAAAATTTATTAAAAGTTCACATCTAATAATCTAATCACTCTCTTCCATTGTACAACTCTTTCTCTATTTCACGCTGGAATCACTGTTATCTGAGTGCTACATCTTTATCTGGACCACAAATTGAAATTACCTCCTTTATTCACAACCCTCGTCGAATTAGAAGGACGCCATATTTTTTCCCCTCACTTCTCCTACCTTCATTATCTTTTAAAACCTCATTAGTAATTTAAATCATAATTACTAATTGATTTGAATATAAAAAATTAATTAATGTATTTATTAATTTATTAAAATCAAAATTAATTATCTTCTAATTAATTCTAAATTTATTAATTTAATTTAAATTAAATTAAATATTAATTTAAATAAAAAAATTATTTATATTAATTTTTTTAATTGATTCTTTCCCCACCTTTTTTTACAAACATCACACCCCTCATTCTTTCCCCTTCCCCTTTCTCCCTATAAACCCAAGAAAAACCTTTACAATAGTTTTTACTATCTCGCCAGAGATAGTATTACGATCACGAAAATTTTCGATGTTGAGATTTTGATGTTTTTATACGTTTTGAAGGTTCCTGAATCATTTTCACTAAGGTTGAGAAAAATGTCTGTGTGTGTGTGTGTGTATGTGTATGTGTGTATGTATGTATGTATGTATGTATGTATGTATGTATGTATGTATGTATGTATGTATGTAGACAAGATTACGCAAAAACGGTTTGAGCTAGAATGATGAAATTTGGTACATGGACATTATTCAAAATTCATAGTTTTCTATCAACTTTTGAGAAATGTAGCTCAACCGGAAGAGGGTCATTACCTACGTTTTGATTTTTTTTCCTCTAAAGTGACCGTAAAAATAAAAATATATGTTTGATAATTTTTCACATGATTAATAATTGTATAAAACTGCTATATATAGTATTTCAGCTTGATTGAATTGCTGAAAGTACCAGAATTAATTTTTTAACACTGCAAATCTCACGCGCCAACACGTGCCATGGTGCCATCAATAAAAAGCCAAACATGCGCTGGTTTAATATTTATTATTTATAATTTATAATTAATTAAATTTAATTTAAATATAATATATTATGTTATTTAATCCAATTCAAATTGCGAGATAGTCGAGTGGAGACACTCCAGATTATTTTTATTGTTAAAATACTTATTTTTGTTTGTTTGTTCATGAAGATATTTTTTTTTGTTCTCTATTTTGTAAATACAGTAAGACCCCGCTTAACGCTGTCTCGGTTAGCGCTGTTTCGGTTTAGCGCTCTTGATCCCGGGGATTCCCCGAAATCGTTCGCAGCGCTAGGTTTTCCAAACAGTGTAGTTGTGTTTTTTGTTTGGTACGGTGCTGTGCGAACGCAATTTTATTATTTGAAACATTTGGTGACATTATTGTAAGTATAAATTTATATAATATGTATAACGATTGATACAGTGTAAAATATTATGATCTTTAGTTTTTTAAAACATGGATGATAACGAAAAACAAGAAAAGAAAGCAACCAGAAAAAGCATTTCACTGGAAACTAAAATGCAAGTGATTAGAAGATTAGATTCTGGTGAACGTCAATCTCAAATTAGTGCTACATTGAATTTAGCAACTTCAACAATAAGAACAATTCTTAAGAATAAAGAAAAGATACTCTCATCGGCAACTGCAACATTTGGCCAGATTTAAGTAGGAGTGAAGACATTGGACACTCCGTCGATATGAATAAAATTTTGGAAGAAATAGTGGAATTAGCGAAACAAACCGGTTTAGATGAGGTAAATGTGGAAGACGTCGAAGAAATAGTTCAAGAAACAGCAGCTAGTCTTTCTAATGATGAGCTCAAGGAATTAACTGAGCAAGAAGAAAACAAAAATATTAATAGTAATGATTCCGAAGAAGAGCAAAAAGAACTTTCGATGGCGTTTGTAAAAAGCAGTTTGACCACTATAACTGAAATTATGGACCAATTTGTTGAAATTGATCCAAATTTTGACACTAGTTCAAAAGCAAGACGAGGTGTTATAGATGCTTTATCCACTTATCAACAACTTCTAACAGAACGCACAAGGAAAACGCAAACTACATTAGATGCCTTCTTGATAAAAAGGCAGAAAATTATAAACACAGAATAGACTGAATGATTTGTCTGACTTAGAATTATATTTATATTTTCGTTTATATTGTTTTTATTTTTGTAAGAAATAAATGTTTGGTTTTATTTTTATTAAAAAAAACAGAATTATTCAATTTAACACCTAACCAATTTTCTATCCATCTTCCCCTAACCCCATTATTTACATGTTAAAATAGCCTCGTTTAGCGCTGTTTCGCATTACGCTCTCTTTTGATGGAACGTATCCACCGCGTTAAACGGGGTATTACTGTATATAAATCTTTAAAAAGAAAGAATAATAATATATTTTGATTTGTTTTTTTGTTGATTGTATAATTATTTTTTTTATATATAAAAGTAGTATCTTAAGTGTATGTCCACCTCCATTCTCTTCCAGACACTCAAGCCCCTGGACTATAACTGTCGGTATTAAAAGGGGAAGGGGGGAAACGCGAAACTACATCAGTATATCTTTTCTCAAATGAATATATACAGACGAGCAAAATCGATTCTACATTTCAACCGTAGAGTCCATTCTTCAAGTACTGACGAATTATGATTTGAACTAGCAAGAATTTTATGAATACATTATCTGCAAACCAGAAATATTAAAGCAGTCGGGTCAACAAAAAAAAATATAAGTAATTATTTATAATTTATAATTTATTTTGTTTTTAACTAAATTATTGCAACATTTATGTAATTATTACATATTATTATATATATCTGTGATTTAGATTTAATTGTATTGATTGAAACTATATATACGGAATAATTTATTTTGTTTTGCATAAACCATTAGAACATGATAATTCAAACCATTAATGTAATTATTACATAATTACCAATGCGTTTTTTTACAAATATCCCGGTTTGGTGTTTTCGAAATATGGTCACCCTATATATAGGGTATATATATATCTTCTTGAAATTAATAAATATTTCATATTCTTTATATTTCTTTTCATCGGTTTTTGAAGCATCTTCTTTATTGTCATTATTCAAAGATATTTTTTTTTCAATTTTGATGTCGATGATAATCATATTTTTTTAATTTTTTTTTTCATTTGAGAAACATTTCATGCTTCTGAACAGGAAACTCTTCTTTTCCTCTTTTTTTTTATTATCTAATTTAATCCAATTCCTCTTTTCCTCTGACAAAACATTTCTTGATATTTAAGCAATCTTTTCGATATAGTCTGAATCGAGATATTCAAGATTTTACTCTCTATTTTTTTATTTTCTTTAGAAAAAAAGCAAATCTTTTTTATTTTTCAATTCGCTTCGAGATATAACATTTAAATCTTATAAAATGATGCATATTTAATACATGGTCTCATTTCCAGTATAATACCTTTTAAAATAGTTATCTTGATAAATATAGAAATTTCTTGAAAAATTAAAAATAAAAATAAAAAAAACAAGAAAGATTTTGCGAAAATATTTTATAAATTAGCTGGAGTGTCTCCACTCGACTATCTCGCAATTTGAATAGGATTAAATAACATAATATATTATATTTAAATTAAATTTAATTTATTATAAATTATAAATAATAAATATTAAACCAGCGCATGTTTGGCTTTTTGTTGATGGCACCATGTCACGTGTTGGAAAGTGAGATTGCAGTGTTAAAAAATTAATTCTGGTAATTTCAGCGAATCAATCAAGCTGAAATTCTATATATAGCAGTTTTATACAATTATTAATCACGTGAAAAATTATAAAACATATATCTTTATTTTTACGGTCACTTTAGAGGAAAAAAAATCAAAACGTTGTAAGTAATGACCCTCTTCCGGTTGAGCTACATTTCTCAAAAGTTGATAGAAAACTACGAATTTTGAATAATGCTCATGTACCAAATTTCATCATTCTAGCTCAAACCGTTTTTGCGTAATCTTGGTTACATACACACACACACACACACAGACATTTTTCTCAACCTTAGTGAAAATGATTCAGGAACCTTTAAAACGTATAAAAACATCAAAATCTCAACATCGAAAATTTTCGTGATCGCAATACTATCTCTTACGAGATAGTAAAAATCTCAAAAAAATTTGAGAAAAAAATAGAAAAACTCGAAAGAAATTTAAAAATAAAATGATAGTTCATAGAAATTTTTAAAGAAAAAGAAAACAAGGTTTAAGTTTAAACAAAGTTAAAGTGATTTGTTGTGTCGCATTCTCTTCCATAATTTATTGAAGTATAGAAACATAAATTAATAAAAATTATAATATTCATACTGTATATAAGAAGTGTTTTCAATTGTGAAATTATTAAAAGCACTTGAATCATTGCTCTTTTTTTGATACGTAGATAGGTCGTGATTGTGATGATTGTAGAAAATTATATAAATCAATTCTTTTATATATATATATAGTATATATATTCTTTTGGAATGAAAAAGGTTGGAAAGTGTAAGAGGAGGAAGGATGAGGACTGATGGATTAATTCTATTTGAGGTCGACGATCGCAAACGAACCACCCCCACTCACATTCACACCCCAGCTATATATAGATATATATTCTTCTTTTTATTCTTATTCCGTTTGCTTGTAGTCGACCTTTTGACACTTTTTTCTTTTTTCCTTTCCTTTTTCTTTCTTTTTTAGATTTCATCCCGTTCTTGCTAACAAGATAAAAAAAAATAGCTGAGCGGAATAACGATAGAAGTCGTCGTGGTCCATTCTCTCACTCTCTTCATTTCTTCCATTTGACTTGGATATTTATTTACAGTTTCTTTTTTACTTTTACATTTACATTTTGCTTGTCACTTTCTTTCTTTGAAAACTACCCTTCATAGGGGTGATTCAAATCATACGGGCGTTAAATAACCATCTCCTCTCCCACCCCCCTCATTCCCCAACACAAACACAGACACACACTTTTATCGTCGTTTATCTGTCTTAGATTCATCCATCCAGAATCTCTCTCTTGCCATGTGTCAAGCATTCATCTCGTTACTTTTCTTTTCTCAGCTTCTCAATTCTCGTCCCTTTTTCACCCTTCTCCAAAACGTCCAACCACTTAACAATAATCAAAGAGAACATATATATATAAGCAATAATTGTATATACGATTATTTTTAAATCTTTGTTTTTGTCCGCCTTTACCGTCTTATCTTGAACCTTCAACTGCTATCTTCTTCTAATTCCCTTCCCATTTATCTATATATTATTAAAATAAAATTCACACTTGTTTTTCGAGTCTCGTGTCCCGCTCATCAAAGCTTCTAAGATTTTATTTGTAACTAACTTCAACGATGTTAATTAAGGACGTTTATTGTCTCATTTCATCAACTACTGTGATAAAATTAAAAAGTAAATAAATGAACCGTAAAAGATACCTTTATTTGCTTTCAACCATCCAGTATCTAAAATCTCTAAATAATTAATAATAAATACGAGAGTTGCTAAAATCACAATCAAATTGTAAGAGAATTTGTTATCTAATACTAAACAATATTGAGTTTTAACGCAAATTGTTACCGTTTATTAATTATACCCTTATATAAGCACAGAATAAATACTTATAAACTTTATAAATACGATTTTATTTATTTAATGTCAAAGAAGTCGATATAGATCCCTTGGGGTCGATTTAAGACTATTTGTCAATTTGTTCAGGGCTCTAGTTATTAATTAATATTACTTATAATTATGAAGAATTCGATATAGGTGAAATAAAGAAAGCATTGAAAGGAATGAAAAATAACAAATCCCCTGGTCCTGGAGGTATTCCCGTCGAACTTTTTAAATATGCCCCAGAAATGGTATTTGAGACTATCTCAAAAATATTTAATAAATGTTTAAAGGGCGAAAATACTCCAGATGAATGGAAATTAGCCCACATAAGACCCTTATTTAAAAAAGGCAATAAAAAAGATTGCGCAAATTATCGAGGTTTGAGCATAACATCCACCATGGGAAGACTATATGGAAGGGTATTAAAAACTAGAATAGAAAATCAAATTGAAGAGAAAGAAGAACAAAGCGGATTTAGACCTGGAAGATCTTGTATCGATAATTTATTTAGCATTAAACAACTTATGGAAAAGTCAACCGCTCATGGAGGTCAATTACACCTAATATTCATAGATTTAAAAAAGGCTTACGATACCGTCCCAATACAAAAACTCTGGGAGGCAATGAAAGAAAACAAAATCGATACCAATTATATTAATGCAATAAAGGGAATCTATAAAAACAATATAAGCCAAGTTAAGACGGGGTCGGGATTGACAGATCCATTTTCGGTAACAAAAGGTCTGAGACAGGGATGTTGCCTATCTCCGACATTATTTAAAATATATTTAAATTCAGCTATAGAAAAGTGGACAAGGAAATGTAAAAGTATGGGTGTGCAGATTGGTGATAGACATATTTATACTTTATTATTTGCGGACGATCAGGTTATTCTTGCGGAGGACTTTGATGATGCTTCTTATATGCTAAGGAAACTTAAAGAAGAATATGACAGATGGGGACTAGAAATAAACACAGAAAAAACACAACACATGGCGGTAGGGTCAAAAGGAGAAGATATAAAATTAGACGGAGTATTAATAAAAACAACTAACCAATACAAATATCTTGGGAACATATTAACTAATGACGCTCGTGATGAAAATGATATTTTAAATAAAATAGGAAAAGGACGAGCTATTACTGCACAAATAAATTCACTGCTTTGGAGTAAAAACATCCAGAATAAAACAAAACTCCATATGTTTAAATCATTGGTGGAAAGCTGTGTAACATATGGAGCAGAAGTTTGGACATTAAACAAGGCAATGAAAAACCGATTGATGGCAGTGGAAAACAGCTATTGGAGACGATGCTGTGGAGTGACACTATTCGACCATGTAAGAAACGAAATAATTAGACAGAGGATAGGAGTACAAGAGACGATAGTAGAAAAGATCGAAAAAAAGCAACTATCCTGGTATGGTCATATGAGACGAATGAATGAGGAGAGAATTCCCAGGCAGACCTTCGAATGGACTCCAACTAGAAAGAAAAAAAGAGGAAGGCCACGAATACGCTGGAAAGAAGGCATTCAATCCGCAATAAAGAGACGGTGTCTTGATGCCGATTCGTGGCGGAATAGGAGGGAATGGCAATTAGGATGCGATAAACGGCCAAACATGCTGTAAAACAGTCGCAAATATATATATATACTTATAATTATAAGATTTAAATAAATATTAAGATATTTATTTTTAAGAATTAAGATATTTTTTCATATAATAATGTAAGTTTTAATTAACTAAAAATTACTTTTATTGGGGCCGTTGAGGAAATTAAAACATTACTTAGGGACTGATGATTAAAAAAAGTTTGGCCGCCTCTGATTTTATGATAAAAATTATAGTAAATAGAAATTACTTTGACAAATATTCTAAAAAGCACAATTTTGAATAAGTGTCGATTTAAATTAATATATTTGTAGTATATGATATTTAGCAAAAGATTATGTATATTTTTATTATGTTTATAATTTAATTTTTTTAATATTGGCCTTTTTAAATAAACACTGAACACATTTTCAAGATTATATGAATAAATAATTTTAATTTTGATCTTATAATTGGAAAATATTTTCAAGTAATTAAGATGGCTGGAATCACAATATTTTCTTCCAGCTGCAATATCGTCATAACCTATAGATTCAGTTTCGTTTTCGACACCTTCTCCCATTTCTTCACTCAATGCTCTGGTCTCATATTCTTTTAAATGGCTCACAATTCTTTCTTCGCTTGTTAATGATTTTAACATTACTTCTAATAGAGTGGGTATTACTGCACCGATTTCTTCGTGAAGAACTGATGAAATTGAAGCCAAAAGGCCATAAACAGATTTTCTCAGATCTGGATCACGACTGTTCGGTCGTGAAGTTTGACGCCATCTGGTGGTTCGTGGGCGCACCACCTTTCCCCCTCTTGGCCTGATGCCGGCCGGTCGTCGACTGGGCGAGCACTACCTTCCCACCTCTCCAAGCAAACACATCGCCGCCAAGCGCAACCAAGAAACTCCTCCGCCGCTATCCTCGTTTATTCTTTTCACTTATTCATCCCCTTTATCATTCATACACACCCACCACATCTTCCTATATCTCTCTCTCTCCCTCCACCAAATACCCCATTATCGCTCCATCATGATCCTTTCGTTCATTATAGACCAGTACTTGTTCAATTAAACCATAATGTAGCAAAACCAAATTGCTCAAATAAACCAATTTAATATCTCGCACCATTTCATTTGTTTATTTTCTCACCCGGCCTACGGCCCTACAACTGTTGTTTAATAAATTTAAGCCTAATTGAATAGATTCATTAGCTAATGATGCGAAATACTCCCTTCCAAGTGTCTACTGCTTGGATTTAGAGACAGAGTGTGTCTTCAATGGATTCTTGTTTAAGATAAACTTTCAAATTTTCAATAATTGTGGAAAAATATGGCAACATGGCTTCTTTAGCCGCACCAGCATTGGCAGAAACTCAATATAATCTGATCTTTCAGGATCTGACTCATGATGAGACTGTTGTTCCCGTCCGGACATGTGAGAAAGTTTTGCGCTACTATGGCAAGCAAGGAGGAGAAAGATTCGTTCTTCTCCATGCGTGAACAGCAATCGATTGGACTCGGGATATACTTCCTTATGATAGGAAAGAACCTCCAGGCCCAGGGATACTGCGGCTGGATTAACAACAGACTCCGCACATTTGCAGGTAGAGCAGGGGTGTCCCAAAGATATGTTTGGACTGAAAGGTCTTTTGCAACTCAAACCACCATGAGTACATTGTACGCTGTATTTTCGGCGAATTTCCATCTACGCAAAACTATCTTTGAAATGTTCCTGAGTGCAAGTACTGCTCCGGGCCTTGTAGGAAGCTTCTTCCAGACAGTTGTTCATCTCTTAGATGGTGTCGAAATGACCCATCTATATAACATCGAGAATTTTGTGATGGGCAAATACAAGGACATCCTGCGCATACGGATCTTAACTGATGAAATGCGTGCGTACAATAAAGCGGTAGATTTTGTGTGCTCAAAAGATGCCACAGAACACGGGTACATAAAACTCCTATATGATAAGACCGAGACCGCGTGTTTGAACAGAGGTAACTTCGAGTTCTATCCATGGCAGTCACTATTTTAGCGCGATACGAAAATTCCTCTATGATCAATTATATGGGATCGCAGACCGATGCGACCTACAAGATTCTTGAGGAGTGTATATTGCGATATTTGTCATCTAGAAATTCTTTAGCTCCTGTTGGTATGCTACACTCAATTTCTGCTCACTCGACTCAGATAGAGAGTGAAGAAATAGCTCGCAGCTTTATAACCGCATTGAGAGATAAGGACAATATTAAAGATGCGGGAGGGAGTTCTTTAGTATTTCCAAATCCCATGATCCAGACCCAAAATCCTCAATAAGGATCATTATAATAAATTCTCCTTCATGGAGCATAGAAAATAATGTTTTAACATAATAAATAATAAAATACACATCTATACTAATATAATATAATACACTTGAAGGAAGGATTCTATCAATATGCTCTAAAATAAACTTCATATAATTTAAGAGTGTGTCTTCAATGGATTCTTGTTTAAGATAAACTTTCAAATTTTCAATAATTGTGGGAAAATATGGCAACATGGCTTCTTTAGCCGCACCACGGCAACTTATTGCCTAATGACAGAGCAGAAATTGAATAATTTAAATATATTAAAAACAAAGAGAACACGTTCCATTAAAGTTGGAAGATAAGGTAAGAGTTCATCTCCTAAGTTTTCACAAAACAATCCCACTGCACAAAAGATTCTATCCAGTCCTGGAGGATCTTTGGTATTATTAATTTGAAGTTGTCTGCAAAATTTAACTTAAATGATTAAATAAAAGAGGTAGAATTTCAGAGGCATATTCGCTTATATCGAGCTGAAGATGGGTACTTAATTGTCCAAGAGCAACCAAAACAACGAATGAAGGATCAGTACAAATACATTGCAAAAATTGTTTCAAATTATTCACAAAAAATACATTCCGTACAGCCTTCGGCAATAATAGTCATGGCAAGGAATTTTTTTGTAAACATCAGTTCCAGTTAATCCAGGCTCCATATGATTTAAAAGTGAAGAAAGGAATTTATCTGCAGGTAAATGTAGAGCAAGAGTACATCAAGTGTATGGGTTGCTAGTGCATTCAAATTTCTGGAATCTACATCAGCTCCAAAATCTTCTAAATCATCAAAAGATGGAATACACATAATTTCGAAAAGAAGTGATTTAATTGGTTCTATTAAATTATTTTAATCAAAGGCTTTTTTTTAAGCCGAGTAATCCAACAAATGTAGTTAATTGCTTTTACTCGTACTTGATCACCTATAGTTTTATTAGAAGCAAGTTCTAAATGAAAATTTACAAGTTTTTCTGTATGTACGGTAATTATTTCCCCTCTAGAAAATTCAAAATGTTTGTCAAAAAGTTCAAGTATTTGAATAGTTTTATCGTCATCTTGAGTTGCCATTGCTCGAGCGACTTGCATTACATCAGAAACTAAATTTTAAATGTTTCATACATTTTTTCATGTCTATGACTACTTGTAAAATATAATAAATAGCCATTACAGTATAATATATAATAGGCGATGATTTATCAGATCCATCATGAAACATCTTATGAAACAAAAAAGTAAATAGGTCCAAATTTGCTAGTGAATGTAAAGAACATGTTAGAAGCAAACTCTTCTATAAATGCGGGAAGGACACACAAACACTCAAGGCAGGGAACTGTCAAAATAAACTTTTCTGCCCATTGTGTAATAAGGCTGACAGTGGAAAATGCGATTTCATAAGGAAAATACTAAACAAATTAAGAAGAGGAAAAGGCCAAAATGGCAAAAACCTTCACCTAAATCATCTATCAGATGGAATACACATAATTTCGAAAAGAACTGATATAATTAGATCTATTAAATTATGTTTAATCAAAGGCTTTTTGCCGAGTAATACAAGAAATGTAGTTAATTGCTTTTACTCGTACTTGATATTTTTTATGAACAATACCTATCATTGTGCTGATAGACTTGTCTAAACCCAAAAACAGGTGCA
This sequence comes from Labia minor, assembly GCA_963082975.1. Lineage (NCBI taxonomy): Eukaryota > Metazoa > Arthropoda > Insecta > Dermaptera > Spongiphoridae > Labia > Labia minor. Next base: position 58,532,354 of record OY720346.1, read on the forward strand.
GAAAGTAACTATCAAAAATTAATGTTCCAAGAATCGTTTGTCAGGTAAAATTATTCATTTGATTTGTATTTTCGAAGTGAATAGATAGACGCGCGATCCTGAGTTAATTCTCATGGGTAAGACAGTTAACCAAGCTTGAAAAAAAAACATGAAAGGAAAGTGTTTTGAGGTTGGTGAAGAAAACAGCGACGATGACGTTAAGCAATTATTTTTTAAAATGATAAAAAAGATAAATGATAAGATATCATTAGGAAATAATAAAGAATTTATAATCTCTATGATATATTTAAAATAGTATTGATTACTACAAAATTACTATCGGCTAATATAGTATATTATATTAATAAAAAAAAATTAAATAAATTGACCTCATTTTTGTATTTTTTTAAAAAGAATCTTAGAGAAAATAATAGTATACAAGTGATAAATGGAATCGATTTTTATGTCAAGTCTATTCAATCTGTAAACAAGAATATTAATCATTCTATACAACTTTCACAATAAACTACTATATATATATATATATATATATATATATATATATATATATATATATATATATATAGATGAAAGTAATATATAAAAAAAAATACTGAAGTGTGTGTGTTTGTGTGAGGGGATTATAGGATGTAAAAAAACATGGTATTTAATTGAAATTCTATTTAATTCTCGCAACCATTTTATACGTATTATATATATATTCATGGATATTGGATGAATGAGAAAGGATATAAATATTGAATCTCTCTTGTCTTTAAATGGTTGTATTAACACATGTCCTATTCATATTAGTTGTAATAAATTTATTGGATTATTTCCAAATCAACAGCAATCAATAAAAAGAAATGGAAAATCTCAAATAAAATTTAATTACAGGTTTTATTCGTATAATATATATTTTACTTTATCGAAATTCAATTTTAGATGAAAATACAAATTATTATATAAGGTTTAGGTATTAATTGTACCCGTTTTTACATTCGGTCTCTGTTTAAAATTGAAATATAAATAATAATAATAATTATGAATATAATTATTATAAAAATAAATTATAAAGGACGACTAATCTCAAATAATTAATCTTTATATACAAGTATATATAAACGTATATATGTATATCTCTACGAAATTCACTTTTTTCCATTTTCTTCACAAATCACTAGGTAGTCTGCTATTAATAGATGCCAAACACAAACTAAAAGACCCAGCTGCTTCAAATTTCGACAGGGGTCAGCTGATAGTTGCCTGCTGACAGGAGCACTGTTGCTATTTCATTTAACAGTCCGGTAATTCAAAAAGTCATGAACTTATTGACTTGCCTTCACATGTTTAGTCGGATTATAATAACACTAATGAAATAATTCCTTGGAAAATTGGGTGAAAAAGAAGTTAATATACTTATAGAAAAATTAGTAAAATCAACTAATAAATTGTATCAAGCCAAGCTGACTCAGCCAATCTAATAATAATAATAATATAAGCATATTTTATTGAAAAAATTTGTAAGATTTATATTATACACTGCTCACAATTTGAAGTGGACCACTCGCAAAAATTCGAATATTTTAATTTTAATTAATAGATCGACCTTAAAACCTTATTTATTCAATAGTAATAGGTTTTGTGCTTAAAATAAAGACACATGAATGAATATTAAATACAACAATTTATTATTTAATATCAAAGAAAAAATAAATTACATTTAACGTTAAAGAGAATGTTTTTCTTTTTTGTCTAGAAAATCATTTTAATGAAATTGGAAGTCAATTAAATGAAATTTGACCACTTAATACAGTGGCGCAACCAGAATTTGCTCCTGGGGAGGGGGGGTTTGACTAGCCGCTCCACCTTCCTATGCCCCCCCCCCCCCCCCCGGGCTCACTCAAAAACAAATTTTCATTAAGATTTTTTTTTTATATTAAATATTTAAAAAAGTTTTGTAAATGAAACACTGATTTTACAAAATCTGGCAAATTTTGTATTTTATTTACTCGTATTCACAGTTTTAGAAAGAAAATATTTTTTTCCAGCTATAAGTAAACCATTTTAGCTTTCCTCATGAAATAAGGATAGCTTTTACGATGATCGGAAAATTTTTGCTCCGAGATTCTTCGAGATTTCCACTTTTCAGACGGTTCTGAATCCAAACTTGCAAAAAAAAATTTTGATTACGTTACCAAAATTAAGTCTAAACGAAATGAGATATTATCTTGGGATTTGATATTTAGATGTTTTTTTTTGGAATGATGGGCGGGGATTGGATTGTTTTTGGACAAGATGGGACCATAAGTAATGCTAGTTTAAAGAGGTGTCAAAACACATTTTATTGAATTTCTTTATAAATTCCGATTTTTATGAGAATTATCATATCATATTAAATTTATAGGAAATCGCATTTACTAAAAGTTTCATTATATTCATTTTTACCTAAACTTAATAATAAAGGAGTTATTTATAATAAACTACTTTAAGATGTCGAAAGCTTTTCGTCCGCCCGTAGTGGTAGGATAATTTGAAAAAATTAAACTTAAGAAAATTTAGAAAAAAAAAGATTTTATGTGTGGGAACTGAAGCTCCCGAATCCCCCCCCCCTGCCTCTTCTCTGGCTACGTGAAAAAATGAAATTTGATTTTAACCCATTGGTGACCAGATATCATGTAGATAAATATAGAAAAAAATATTTTTGAAAGGGTTTTTGGTGTATAAAAATAAATGTTCCCATTTGGGAACGCTGGCTCTACAAATGGGTTAATATATATAAACAAATAAAAAAAATTAACCTTTTCAGTTGTGAAATCAACTATTTCTTTATTGTCTTCTTCGCTATTGCTATTAACACAATCTGTTGTTTCTGAAGGTCCAGCTTCACTATCTAATTCTTAAATGGAAAAGTATTTAAGAATTAATTCACTAATTTAAAAAAAAATTTTAAATCTTACCTTTCTTGTTTTTCTTATTTTGAAAAAAATCTGAAATTAGTCTTCGCTTCATAATCTTTATGAAATTAGCAATTAATGTATGTAGCAATGTGGAAGGGGTTGAATTGGTGTCTAGGGTAAATGTTCTCGATAGAGCAACTTCTTGTTTGCGAATTTCTATAAAATGGTTTATTTACAAATGCCCTACCCGTTGTGGTGGAGAAGGGGGGAGACTTTCTCCTGGACGTCACCAAAGGCCCTGTGGGGGTGAGGGCCTGCGTTTCCGCTATCCCTCTGTTAAATTTTACAACCAGGGATAAGGAAGTGGAGTGAGGAGCTCGAAACATCCCTTGACCTCGGTATCAATTTCCACATGTATTAATAAAAAAAAACTTTTTTATTATACACTAAGTTATATTTTAAGAATTTTTTTTCTTTTCTATTTGAAAACATAATATACAGCATTTTTTTTTTTTCTCTCCTGGGGTTTTAACCCCCAAACCCCCCCCCTGGTTGCGCCACTGCTTAATAGGATGTTGGGCCTCCGCTGCTCCGAATTAAAGATTCACACCGACGTTTCATACTCCTTATAAAGCTCAATATGAAATGTTGAGGCAGGGAAGCCCATTCCTCAGTTAATGCCTCTGCAAGTTGCTCCAAGTTATCTGGACAAGATAAACGCATGTGTAACTGATGTTCGAGTTTATCCCAAACATGCTCGATAGGATTCATATCGGGTGAACAAGCGGGCCAGTTCATGCGCGTGATTCATCGCTCCTGTAAATAAAGATTAACCACCTTGGCTCTATGAGGACGAGCATTATCATCAACAAGAATGAAGTTTTCCCCAATTTCTTGAGCCAAAGGAACAATAACAGGCCTGAGGACTTTGTCCAGGTACGTTTGTGCGTTCACATGTTCATTCCGGAACAATATCAGCTGGGTTTTTCGATTACTCGATATCCCTGCCCAGACCATTATTGAACCTCCTCCAAAAGCTCGTACTGGCGCAGTCATACCATCGTTAAATCGCTGGTTTTTCTCTCTCCACACTCTTGAACGACGATCATGATGTTGGAGAACAAATTTCGATTCATCAGTAAATAAACAGCGGTCCCAATATTCATCAGTCCAACTAACATGTTCACAAGCCCATTGGAGACGCGCAGCTTTATTTTTCCTCGTTAAAACAACCTTTGGCGCTGGCCTTCTTGCCCTCAAGCCGATTTCGTGGAGACGGTTTCTAACTGTTTGAGTTGAAATACGAACCCCTGTTGCGTGCTGTAAAGAACTTTGCAGTTGTCGAGCTGTTGAACCTGGTTGTCTAGTGATCTGAATTTTTAAATATCGGTCTTGTTGAAGGGTAGTTTTCCGAACTCGGCCTCCTCCATGGGTGTATTGAGCTGTACCGGTTTTCTGGTACCGTGTCCATGCTCTGCCGATTACTGTGTGAGAGCAACCAAGCCTATGGCCATCTTCACGTTGAGAATGACCTAACTCTAAAAGAGCCAATGCCCTACCTAATTCTTCAGCAGTAAGTCTTCTTAAAGGCATTTTAACAAGCTGTCTAGTACTTTGGTTAAATAAAAACTAATGCTAATGGTTTCCAATATCAATAAAATGAAATTGGAGTCAAAAAAGAAAAACATTGTCTTTAAATTTAAATTTATTTAATTAATTTAATTTATTTTTTCTTTAATATTAAATAATAAATTGTTGCATTTAATATTCGTTCATGTACAAACCTATTACTATTGAATAAATAAGGTTTTAAGGTCGAACTATTAATTAAAATTAAAATATTCGAATTTTTGCGAGTGGTCCACTTCAAATTGTGAGCAGTGTATTTCGACTTAATTCATCGTTATATGCCTAAATACAGCCAATCAGCCATTATTTAAAATTTTTAAGTTAAAAAATGGTAGTGGAAATTGACGAATCATTCCTATATATAACCGGAGTTTCATTTTTCGTGGAAATAAAAAAGAGGAAGAGTTTCTTCTGACACAGAAGACATCGTAAATCAAAGAAACCGTAACATGAAGGAACGACCCTGGGTCTTTGGATTAACGTGTCAAACAGATAAACTCGAAACACGTTTTTTCATCCTTGAAATGAGATATGCCTCAACGTTTCTAGCTATAATACAACGGGAAGTAAAATCCTGCTCTAGTATCATAAGTGATGAATGTCCAAGGTCGATTGGGATACTGCCAACGAATCATAAACCAGGAAAGGAATTTGCACATCGCACCAATTCCCGAACGATTGAATCGTGCTGGGATTTGGAAACTGAAAATGCTTCTCTTCAACATCAACTCTCAGAATCATGGAATTATGATATGATGTAGTGTAATCTTATCTTATTATCCTAGCAAAAATTGTATATATATATATATATATTTGTGGTTTTGAACTATTAAACCGCTAGGATTTTTTTGAAATTCACACCATAGATAATTTTTTATAAAGAAAAATCGATCTTTATTAGTTTCAGCCTCGGGAAAAATCATCTTTGTTAGTTTTTCTTAATTGAAAATAGTAATATGAATAATAAACAAAATGGCGCCGGGCAACACCGGATAGCGCTTCCTTAAATACTAAATATTATAAATAAAATAAAATTAGAAATATATTTATGTTATATTCACAGCCATACTTTTCCGTCTATCAGTGCATTAATGCGAACGTTTAAAGGCTGTATGTTTTTTATGACTATTTTTTTAATTTATGTTCTTTTAAATTTAAATTATTTGAAATGGTTTCATATATTTTGTCGTTAATTTATTTTAAAATACCGAGCGGCGGCTCGGAGAACCACTCAGAAGCCGAACCGATCAACTAAAATTTTTAAAATGTTGCTAGTAATGTAATGTAATGAGCATAATACACATATTTGCTTATATATACAGTAGGCTCTCGGTAATTCGAAAACGTATATAATTCGAAGAAAACCCTCGGTCCCCCGAGAGAACCTCTATAATATCAAAATACATAGATTTTCTTCTATAATTAGAAGAAAATCTATGTATTTTGGGAGACCGGCCCACTCCACAATTCGAAAAATTAGTCATTTCATGGAAAGTGTCGAGACAATTTTTCCAATAATTTACCTACTTCCAATGTCTATGATTCATGCTACACCACCCCTGAAATGCTTTAGTGCAGTTTCAGTCATAAAATGGGCCCTGTTAGTTATAAGTCTTTGTCGCTCTCCGAAAAGAAACAAGTCATCGCGGCTGTTAAAGGAGGAATAAAGAAGGATATAGCTCATCGATTTAATATTCCGGTATCTACCTTATCAACTATCCTGAAGCAAAAAGATCGTCTTGCCGAGATAACTCCTCATAGCTCAAGAAAGAGAGAAAGTAAAGGTGAGTTTCCTCAAATTGAAGAATGCCTCATAACGTGGGTTAGTCAGTGCAGGCAAGAAAATATCCCTACGCTACTATGGCAAGCAAGGAGGAGGAAGATTCGTTCTTCTCCATGCGTGAGCAGCAATTGGTTGGTCTCGGGATATACTTCCTGATGATAGGAAAGAACCTCCAGGCCCAGGGATACTCCGGCTGGATTAACAACAGACTCCGCACATTTGCAGGTACAGCAGGGGCGTCCCAAAGATCTGTTTGGACTGAAAGGTCTTTTGCAACTCAAACCACCATGAGTACATTAGCTCTTCGATTTAATATTCCGGCATCTACCTTATCAACTATCCTGAAGCAAAAAGATCGTCTTGCCGAGATAACTCCTCATAGCTCAAGAAAGAGAGAAAGTAAAGGTGAGTTTCCTCAAATTGAAGAATGCCTCATAACGTGGGTTAGTCAGTGCAGGCAAGAAAATATCCCTATAGGAGGACCCATTTTAAAAGAAAAGGGAAGAGGTTAAGCTCACAGACAATCGCAAATTGTTTTAAAGCCTGCGGTTTAATCAGCCCAAACATGTCAAATTTTAGACTTATTGAAGGCCTCCCAATCTCCTCCAATTCAGGGGCATTATCTGAGAGTTATTTATCTAAACAACGTCCCTCTATTTCTCAAGGGAGCGTTACGGTTGTGCAAGCCGAAAGGCGTGATATCACGATCCTAAGAGCAAAAGGGATTTATGATGCTAATGTGAGCTCCAAACGGATAGGCATCATACTAGCGTACGCTTACGGAATGGCTCTTGATGCTGGATCTAATATAGATATCGCATTATCCTCTTTTTTCAATCTTCTGGTTAATATCCTGAATATCTCTGGGTCAATGAGCAAATTCTCGTCAGCATTGGCAGAAACTCAATATAATCTCATCTTTCAGGATCTGACTCATGATGAGACTGTTCGGTTGTTCCCGTCTGAACATGTGAGAAAGTTTTGCGCTACTATGGCAAGCAAGGAGGAGGAAGATTCGTTCTTCTCCATGCGTGAGCAGCAATTGGTTGGACTCGGGATATACTTCCTTATGATAGGAAAGAACCTCCAGGCCCAGGGATACTCCGGCTGGATTAACAACAGACTCCGCACATTTGCAGGTACAGCAGGGGCGTCCCAAAGATCTGTTTGGACAGAAAGGTCTTTTGCATCTCAAACCACCATGAGTACATTGTACGCAGTATTTTCGGCGAATTTCCATCTACGCAAAAGTATCTTTGAAATGTTCCTGAGTGCAAGTACTGCTCCGGGCCTAGTAGGAAGCTTCTTCCAGACAGTTGTTCATCTCTTAGATGGTGTCGAAATGACCCATCTATAAAACATCGAGAATTTTGTGATGGGTAAATACAAGGAAATCCTGTGCATACGGATCTTAAGGGATGAAATGAGTGCATACAATAAAGCTGTAGATTTTGTATGCTCAAAAGATGCCACAGAACACGGGTACATAAAACTCCTATATGATAAGACCGAGACCGCGTGTTTGAACAGAGATAACTTCCGAGTTCTAACCATGGCAGCCACTATTTTAGCGCGATACGAAAATTCCTCCATGAGAAATTATATGGGATCGCAAACCGATGCGACCTACAAGATTCTTGAGGATTGTATATTGCGATATTTGTCATCTAGAAATTCTTTGGCAGAAACTCAATATAATCTCATCTTTCAGGATCTGACTCATGATGAGACTGTTCGGTTGTTCCCGTCTGAACATATGAGAAAGTTTTGCGCTACTATGGCAAGCAAAGACGAGGAAGATTAGATCTTCTCCATACGTGAACAGCAATTGATTGGACTCGGGATATACTTCCTTATGATAGGAAAGAACCTCCATGCCCAGAGATACTCCGGCTGGATTAACAACAGACTCAGCACATTTGCAGGTACAGCAGGGGTGTCCCAAAGATCTATTTGGACTGAAAGGTCTTTTGCATCACAAACCACCATGAGTACATTGTACGCAGTATTTTCGGCGAATTTCCATCTACGCAAAAGTATCTTTGAAATGTTCCTGAGTGCAAGTACTGCTCCGGGCCTAGTAGGAAGCTTCTTCCAGACAGTTGTTCATCTCTTAGATGGTGTCGAAATGACCCATCTATAAAACATCGAGAATTTTGTGATGGGCAAATACAAGGAAATCCTGTGCATACGGATCTTAAGGGATGAAATGAGTGCATACAATAAAGCTGTAGATTTTGTGTGCTCAAAAGATGCCACAGAACACGGGTACATAAAACTGCTATATGATAAGACCGAGACCGCGTGTTTGAACAGAGATAACTTCCGAGTTCTAACCATGGCAGCCACTATTTTAGCGCGATACGAAAATTCCTCCATGAGAAATTATATGGGATCGCAAACCGATGCGACCTACTAGATTCTTGAGGATTGTATATTGCGATATTTGTCATCTAGAAATTCTTTGGCAGAAACTCAATATAATCTCATCTTTCAGGATCTGACTCATGATGAGACTGTTCGGTTGTTCCCGTCTGAAAATGTGAGAAAGTTTTGCGCTACTATGGCAAGCAAAGACGAGGAAGATTAGATCTTCTCCATACGTGAACAGCAATTGATTGGACTCGGGATATATTTCCTTATGATAGGAAAGAACCTCCTTGCCCAGGGATACTCCGGCTGGATTAACAACAGACTCCGCACATTTGCAGGTACAGCAGGGGTGTCCCAAAGATCTATTTGGACTGAAAGGTCTTTTGCAACTCAAATCACCATGAGTACATTAGCTCTTCGATTTAATATTCCGGCATCTACCTTATCAACTATCCTGAAGCAAAAAGATCGTCTTGCCGAGATAACTCCTCATAGCTCAAGAAAGAGAGAAAGTAAAGGTGAGTTTCCTCAAATTGAAGAATGCCTCATAACGTGGTTTAGTCAGTGCAGGCAAGAAAATATCCCTATAGGAGGACCCATTTTAAAAGAAAAGGGAAGAGGTTAAGCTCACAGACAATCGCAAGTTGTTTTAAAGCCTGCGGATTAATCAGCCCAAACATGTCAAATTTTAGACTTATTGAAGGCCTCCCAATCTCCTCCAATTCAGGGGCATTATCTGAGAGTTATTTATCTAAACAACGTCCCTCTATTTCTCAAGGGAGCGTTACGGTTGTGCAAGCCGGAAGGCGTGATATCACGATCCTAAGAGAAAATGGGATTTATGATGCTAATGTGAGCTCCAAACGGATAGGCATCATACTAGCGTACGCTTACGGAATGGCTCTTGATGCTGGATCTAATATAGATATCGCATTATCCTCTTTTTTCAATCTTCTGGTTAATATCCTGAATATCTCTGGGTCAATGAGCAAATTCTCGTCAGCATTGGCAGAAACTCAATATAATCTCATCTTTCAGGATCTGACTCATGATGAGACTGTTCGGTTGTTCCCGTCTGAACATGTGAGAAAGTTTTGCGCTACTATGGCAAGCAAGGAGGAGGAAGATTCGTTCTTCTCCATGCGTGAGCAGCAATTGGTTGGACTCGGGATATACTTCCTTATGATAGGAAAGAACCTCCATGCCCAGGGATACTCCGGCTGGATTAACAACAGACTCCGCACATTTGCAGGTACAGCAGGGGCGTCCCAAAGATCTGTTTGGACAGAAAGGTCTTTTGCATCTCAAACCACCATGAGTACATTGTACGCAGTATTTTCGGCGAATTTCCATCTACGCAAAAGTATCTTTGAAATGTTCCTGAGTGCAAGTACTGCTCCGGGCCTACTAGGAAGCTTCTTCCAGACAGTTGTTCATCTCTTAGATGGTGTCGAAATGACCCATCTATAAAACATCGAGAATTTTGTGATGGGCAAATACAAGGAAATCCTGTGCATACGGATCTTAAGGGATGAAATGAGTGCATACAATAAAGCTGTAGATTTTGTGTGCTCAAAAGATGCCACAGAACACGGGTACATAAAACTCCTATATGATAAGACCGAGACCGCGTGTTTGAACAGAGATAACTTCCGAGTTCTAACCATGGCAGCCACTATTTTAGCGCGATACGAAAATTCCTCCATGAGCAATTATATGGGATCGCAAACCGATGCGACCTACAAGATTCTTGAGGATTGTATATTGCGATATTTGTCATCTAGAAATTCTTTGGCAGAAACTCAATATAATCTCATCTTTCAGCATCTGACTCATGATGAGACTTTTTTTAAGAGGGTTGCGTCGTTTTTTCGAACAGTCCGAAATGGATAACATCCAATCTGGTTGTGTGTTCAAAGCAGTGAGCACTTTGGAAAATGCTGTGGACCAGATTGCAGCCAACCAAGCGACCCAAACGAAAATAACCGAGAAATGATATAATTGATCCACATGTATTATTTTATATATATTTTTATTTCTACTAGCATTTACAATCTTATACAATTACATATATGTACACGGATTTCTTTAATAAAATGTAACTTTTTTCAATTCGAATTTTTTGTTTGGTCCCTATAAATTCGAATTATCGAGAGTCTACTGTATACATATATATAGGTATATATGGTAGATGCCTGTGTCCTAATGGACCTGGTTCCATCATAATGTTGAAATTAATATTTAAATTAATAATAACGTGATGTTGTTAAGGACATATTTTTATTAATAGTTTGTAACGGATGTATATTTATTATATATATATGACAAAGTCACCCCAGGCGCTGTTGCATGACTGAATGGCAACGTCTAGGGGATTCCGACGACGGTTGGTGACTTGGCATTATATAGCCAGTATGATCTCCACGTTCTTTGTGTAAAGACGTGTTTTGATGATCCTCCATGTTGGATGGATCCTTTGTGACTCCCATGGTGGAGAAGTAATATAATATTTCTTATAATTATACATTTTCTTTGACTCCCATGGTGGAGAAGTAATATAATATTTCTTATAATTATACATTTTCTTTTAAACAACCGTTTTTCAATTTAACTTAAACTACATCCTTATTGACCAGTCTCATTAAAATCTGCTTTACCTCTGAGTATAGCATGGCGCCCATTTAACCTTCATCTCTGCTGGACCATTGGAGGAAAGGTAGTTTGTTCTCTGCAGCTGCGGGTAATATTTTCCCCCTTCAAGAAGATATCCACCTGTTTACCTGTGGAGACCTTAAACTCCTTTTTTTCCCTCTCCACATAAGATCCATTTTTTCCCTCTCCCATTTCCCCTCTTCTCTCTTCTATCACATTTTCCCTCCCTTCTCTCCCCCTTCTTCCCTCCTCCTTGTAAGGGGCCTGTTGGCATCCACTGTGGGCCTCCCCCCTTACAAATTGGCGCCCAACGTGGGGCTCCCCTTACAAATTGGCACCCAACGTGGCCCTCCCCTTACAAATTGACGCCCAACGTCGAGGCCTGTTTTCCCCACCCCTGTGAAGGCAATAAGTGATATTAGTGCAAATAATTTGTGAATATTAATCAACCATATGGTGACACTCGCCCTAAGGAACAACCACACTTAAGTACATTTATATATATTTTTTTTTCTTTTGGTTTTAAAACCTATGATTTTTTTTTATTTTTCTTTCTATTATTTATACTTTGTTTGAGAATTGAATTTTTTTTTCTCTCTTTCTCAGTTACATTGACATTGTATTATTATTATTATTATTTTTTTTTATTTTTACTTTCATTGTATTTATTTATTATTTAGTTATTAGGATTTATTTAATTTAATATTCAATTTATATATTTTTATTTTTATATTATAGTTTTTACATACAATTAATTAATTATTATAATTAGTAGTAAAATATAGTATATAATTTATTGTTAAGAGATGGCTTTCCTCACTAGAGCTCGTAAGGAGGATTTAATAGTTTTGGCTGATGAATTGGGCATTGAAATTAATAATTCAATGAAAATTATTCAAATTAAAGATGCTATATTAGCACATGATGATTTTGATGATGAGATAGCTCAGGGTATCCTCAATTCTATTGTAGAACAGAGAGTTGAAAGGCTAGAGTTAGAAAAAATTAGACTTAACTCACCTCATCACAACCCTCCACCTGTAGGAGCCCCCTTTCCCCAAATAGATTTAGCCAATGGCCTCCCAAAACTTAATAAAAATGATGATATTAATTCATACTTAATGGTCTTTGAAAGACAGATGAATTTTTTTAAAATACCTCAAGAAAATTGGGTATCTTATTTATCTACAACCCTCCCTTTAGACCTAGTAAGGTTGTTATATAGAGAATCGGATAAAAATTTAATGGATTTTAATTATATTAAAACCCTTTTGATGCAAAGATTTAAAATCACTAAAGAAAAGATGCGTCAATTATTTTACAACAGTAAAAAATGTCCCACTCACACGTGGACTGATTTCTATCATAGCTTATTGGTTCATTTTGAATCATGGATAAAGGAATTGAATATCAATAACTTCGAGGCATTAAAGGATTTAATTATTACAAATCAATTAAAAACTCACGTGTCATCACAATGTCGTGAGCACTTTTTAGATGAATGGGAAACATTAAATAAGCCTCTTGAATTAATAAAAAAACTTGAAAATTATGACAACCTCCGAAATACGGATGGCAAAATTGTAAATAAAGTAGCCCCCCGGGGCACTGATACCGTTTCTATGGAGAAACCTTTTAAAAATGAAAAAAAATGTTACGGATGTGGCAAAATAGGTACTATTAAGCCCAAATGCACTGATTGCAATCCCCAATTAAAAACTAATAAAGTAGATCCTACTTTTAATTTTACTAATACTATTAAAATATCCTCAAATGAACAAAAAGGATTTCTCCCTCTCCTCCCCATTCAAATAGGCGATGCCACGGGTACGGCATGTGCTGACTCTGGTGCCTCTCATTCCATAGGGAGTGAAAAATTATATAATATTTTAAAAAATAAAAATGTTACATTTTATAATAAATCAGTAACTATTAGTTTAGCTGATGGCTCTAGCCAAGAGCATCAAGTAGATTTAATTGAATTACCTATAAATATTAAAAATAAAATAGTGCCCACCAGGCTGATGTTTTTTCAAAATCAAAAAATCCCGAGAACTTTATTGGGAAATGATTTTTTAAAACAGGCAAGATTAATTATTGATCTTTGCTCTAACCAGTGGTATTTTAATAATGGAAAGAAATTAAAATACCCCTTTGAGAAAGAGGAACCACTTATCGCCTCTGAACCTCACAAAATTAATTATTTATCGGATATTTTAAGTAATAACAAGATTTTAAACGTCTCTCAAAGGCAAAAATTGAATTCTCTATTAAACGAATTCAATGATATCTTTACTGCAGGGGGAGAGCCTACACCCTTTGGTGAGCACCGAATTAACATAGGTGATAATGCCCCAGTGGCTGGACCGCCATATAGAATCTCTCCTGTCAAAAAAGAAATTTTACGTAAAGAACTAAATAAATTACTCGCTGATGGAGTAATAGAGGAGTGTGAGTCACCATTCGCATCTCCCGTTGTCCTTGTAGAAAAATCCAATGGAGATCCTCGACTTTGTGTCGATTATAGGAAATTGAATGCCATTACTGTATCGGACACTTACCCGTTACCTAGGCTTGAGGACCTATTGCATGAGGCTGGAAATTTCCCTTATATGACAACTTTGGATTTGAAGGCTGGATATCATCAGGTATCAGTTCATCCTGATGACAGGCACAAAACTGCCTTCGTGTGTACATTCGGTACTTATCTTTTTAATCGAATGCCCTTCGGATTGAAAAACGCTCCGGCTACTTTCCAGCGTCTTATGGATAGATTCAAAAGGAGCCTCCCAGATATTAGATTGTTGGTTTACTTAGATGACCTTATAATCCTTTCCTCTACATTTGAAGATCATCTAGAAGATCTAAAAAGGGTGTTTGCAGCCCTTGGAAAATATAAACTAAAGGTAAATCCTCACAAGTGTAAAATTGCTTGTGAGAAAGTAAAATATTTAGGCCATTGGTTAACACCAAATGGGATTGAAATTGATGCTGATAAGGTATCGGCTATTAATAATTTACCGTCACCTAAAAATCTTAAACAATTGCAATCTTTTATACAAACTTGCTCTTGGTATAGGAGATATATTCCTAAATTTTCTGGAATTGCTTTGCCGTTAACTCGTCTAACAAAAAAGAATGTTCGATGGCAATGGGGTGAAGATGAGAATAATTCCTTCTTAACCTTAAAGAAATGTCTCACCTCTGCACCTATTTTAGTATCAGCGGATCATACTAAACCATTTATTATCAAGACGGATGCGAGCAACTACGCTTTAGGAGCAGTTTTACTTCAAGGAGAAAAGGAAAATGAGCACCCTATTGAATTCGCCAGTAGAACCCTTCTTCCGGCCGAAATAAATTATACCACTACTGAGAAAGAAGCTCTTGCAGTAGTATGGGCCTTAAAAAAATTTCGAGGGTATATTGAAAACTCTGAAATTATTGTTTGTACTGACCATCAGCCTCTACGCTGGTTAATGAATTTAAAAGCTCCAACTGGACGTCTTGCTCGATGGGCTTTAGAAATTCAGGCTTATAAAATAAAAATAAATTATATCCCTGGCCGTACAAATGCTGTTGCGGACCTACTTTCGCGTTCTACTAATGATATAAATAATCATATTGATTCATTCCAATATAATCACATTTATGTGGAGTTCCCTCACTCCACCCCTCAAGAAATCAGGGAAGCACAGTTAAAGGATAATGAATTGTCAACTATTATTAATGAACTGGAAGCTACCGACAAAGGTGTTAATTATGTTAATTGGTCTGATAAAGGCTATTTGATGGACCAAGGCATCCTCTATAGGTATTCGCCCTCCTCTGATGGAGAAGAGGCGCAATTGGTCATCCCTATAGAAGAAAGGGATAATATATTAAAAGAATTTCATGATGCTCCTACAGCTGGTCAAGGTCCTATTTATAAATTAAATGACAAAGTATGGGTTAATACTCATTATTTGAGTGATAAGAAAAAAGGCATCACTGCCAAATTTGCTCCTAAGAGAGATGGGCCCTATAAAATAATAAAAATTGTTTCTCCCGTATCATACACTGTGGCAGCACTAGATGATCCTAATACCCCTTTAGGTACCTATCATACTTCTATGTTGACCCCATGTCGTTTAGATAATATAAACCCAATTAGAACAATTAAAAAGAGAGGTCGACCTCGAAAGGGTGACTCTAATTAATTATTAAGAACTATTGTATATTTTTCTTTGATTTTTGTGAACTTTTTTATATTATTAATTGTTTAATTAATTATTAAGATTATTGTATATTTTTCTTTGATTTTTGTGAACTTTTTTATATTATTAATTGTTTAATTAATTATTAAGATTATTGTATATTTTTCTTTGATTTTTGTGAACTTTTTTTTTATATTATTAATTGTTTAGTTAAGTATTAAGAATTATTATATCCTTTTCTTTAATCTTTATGAATTATTTTTTTTTTTGTATTATTAAATATTGTTTTTCGCTTTTCTCTTTTTCTGACTCCTTCGTTGGGACTTCTTCAGGAGTCAGAGGGGGAGGATGTAACGGATGTATATTTATTATATATATATGACAAAGTCACCCCAGGCGCTGTTGCATGACTGAATGGCAACGTCTAGGGCAGAGGTTCTTAAACTGTGGTCCGCGGACCCCTGGGGGTCCGCGAAGCCTTTACTGGGGGTCCGCAAAGCCATCGTACAGGTGCACGAGAAAATGATGAGTCGGTTAAAACTTTATTTAATATAAAAGAAGCGATGGCATGGCTTTGTGAGGAAACAGAGATCAAATACCCAAATTCAACGAAATGTGCAAGAAAACTATTGCTAACGTTTCCATCTTCATATTTAGCAGAATTTTCTTTCTTCAATATTATAATTTCTAATAAAATGTGTTCTACAATATGCAAAAAAATCGTTATTCACCAATCACTGTTAGAAATATTCATCATATATCCTTGTTCTTATGAGATCGTAAGCCAGAAATTAACTAATAAAATGACGTAAAGTACCTAAAGTTGGAATGGGGTCCGTCAAAAAAATTTTTTTCAAGTGGGGGTCCGCAGAGTACATAAGATTAAGAACCTCTGGTCTAGGGGATTCCGACGACGGTTGGTGACTTGGCATTATATAGCCAGTATGATCTCCACGTTCTTTGTGTAAAGACGTGTTTTGATGATCCTCCATGTTGGATGGATCCTTTGTGACTCCCATGGTGGAGAAGTAATATAATATTTCTTATAATTATACATTTTCTTTGACTCCCATGGTGGAGAAGTAATATAATATTTCTTATAATTATACATTTTCTTTGACTCCCATGGTGGAGAAGTAATATAATATTTCTTATAATTATACATTTTCTTTTAAACAACCGTTTTTCAATTTAACTTAAACTACATCCTTATTGACCAGTCTCATTAAAATCTGCTTTACCTCTGAGTATAGCATGGCGCCCATTTAACCTTCATCTCTGCTGGACCATTGGAGGAAAGGTAGTTTGTTCTCTGCAGCTGCGGGTAATATTTTCCCCCTTCAAGAAGATATCCACCTGTTTACCTGTGGAGACCTTAAACTCCTTTTTTTCCCTCTCCACATAAGATCCATTTTTTCCCTCTCCCATTTCCCCTCTTCTCTCTTCTATCACATTTTCCCTCCCTTCTCTCCCCCTTCTTCCCTCCTCCTTGTAAGGGGCCTGTTGGCATCCACTGTGGGCCTCCCCCCTTACAAGTTAAATTTGTTTATTTGTATTGTTGTAAAAAATTCTTATAAAATAATATTGTACATGTCTTATCTAAAATAAAATAAAAGAATTAAAATAAAATAATTGATTTAATTTCAAATAAAATTAAAAACTCAACACATAAGAATAAATGTATATAATAAAACATAATAAATAATAATAATAAACAGAATAATAAAATCAGAAAATAAAATATTTCTAATTATTATTATTATTATTATTGAGGCGTTGATGAAAAAAATATTATCGTGCCATTTGATCTGTTCTGTTGAGTTGATCTCCTACCTTATTTATGTTATTTATTTTAACCAAGTATATATTTTTTTTTAAATGAAAATTTTGTTTTATTTAAATATAAAAATATTTTATTTTAAATTAATCGCTTTGATATTTCAATATTTCATATAAGATTTATTCATATTTAAATTATATTTGCCTGTGTTAATTTCGTTCACAAATTATATATATAATATATACCAGAAATTTCTTTCTTATTATATTTCTAATTCCACTTATATATCTCTTCAAAATACAAATTGACTTTTTAGAATATAAATGTAAAATGAATTTATCTCAAGAGTTTACACATGAATTGAGTCTATTAAAGTTTTATCGTTTGGAAATATTTATTATCTAATTTACCACAGGCAATTTTAATATTCTCTGCCTCTTTCTCTCTAACTTATATATATATATATATATATATATATAACTTTGTTATATATAGCCCTCAATATAAGCAGTAACTCTTCATGCAAATAGAAATCAAAAAAAAAAAACAAATAAGAAAAATTTATATGACATCCCAGTTACCTTTATTTATTTATTAGTTTTTTACAAACAATTAAAATGGTTAAACTGAATTAGGATTGACATTTCTGAGATGATAAATATGTAAAAACAAAATATAAAAATTTTGATAATATAAAATGTTCTGCTATAAGTATACAGATTCTACAAGTCAAACATCAGCCCTAACAAATAAAGATATTTTGATGTCCAATTAACTTATTTTTTTTTTTATAAAAAAAAGCAAATTTATTTCCTATCCTAGAATTGGAAATGGTGAATGGAGATGATTTATGGATTCCGTCTAATGAAGGAATTGTTAGAAACTCTCTTGTTGATATAGAGGCAAAAATGGTCTAAATAATGGATATATTGTGATTGATTTTGATTTTTTATAGATTGACCTTTTAATAAAAGCAAAGAATGAAGCAAAAATTTTTAGGCCCAACTCTGGGGAAATGAATCAAATGGAAGAACTTTGTTTAAAACTCGAGTAGCAGCAGAACACTGATTTAAAATCATAAATCATAAATCCACCGTGAAGAGCCTTCATATCAATATGACTTCCATTTGAGCAGGATCGGAGAAGTTAATTATCTTCTATAAGATATCTTTCTATTTGAGTATGGGACCATTAAGAAATAGACAGAGAAAATGTTTTTAAAACTGAAAGTCAAAATTGAATTTCCCAAAAATTCTGAAATACAAATGATGAGTATAGAATAAATGCTGTAAAAAATAGAAAATAAAATATTAATTAAATCTTGAATATTATCCTTTACATATGCTTAACAAAAAAGTGTGGGCGCATATGAACATAAGTAGTAGGTAAAGAATTTAATTTATTAAAGCTTTTGTGGTTATTTTGATAATTATTAAGAGAATTTTTATTAAAAGACCACATTATTTGTATAAAATTATTTATAATATCAAAATTTAATCTGTTCTGTTTCTTATATAGGATATAGACTTAATAAGATGTGGAACATAGTGTTGGATGAGTAAAATTTGTCATATTGAATGAAATATAATTAATCTAATGTGTATTTATGTATATATCTTGTTTATAGAAATAATTTACTATCTTTTTTATAGAGACATAATGCACTATCATACTTCTTGATTGTAAACGCTTGCTTTGACAATTGCTGCTGACTTCATGTTGAGATTAAGAATTGGCGGCAAAAATTGGAGCCAAAAATTGGCGCCAATATCACTGCCTATATAAGAGGTGACGTGTCCTAACATGCATCAGTCCGCTTGAATCGGAGCAAGCGTACGGTTACTTGAAAACGACTGCAGAATAAGCAGTTGAAACGTTGTACGATTATTTTAATTTAATAAATAATTTTATACAAATAATGTGGTCTTTTAATAAAAATTCTCTTAATAATTAAAGAATTTAATATTATTATATGCGCCCACGATTTTTTGTTGGACATATGTAAAGGATAATATTCTATTCTATTTTTTATAGCATTTTTTATTAATTTATTTTCAAGTTTTTAGTTTTTTTTATATATTTTTTTTAATATTTTATTGTTCCTTATACCAGATGTAAAACATTGCACTATTGGCTACTATTTAAATCTGTTATTCTCGAACATATATACATTCACGAAGTTTCTAAGCATTTTCTAGATGACATTGATTATGCAAGTGGCTTTTTAAGCGATCGGCATAATGCCGTGTACACTATACGGCATTATTGTGAGCTCTTTTCGGAACCACGAAACAGCACAACCATATTATATAAAAAAATGTTTAGAAAATATAAAACATAAAAAATTGTAAATCTAAATCTAAATATAACATTGTATTAACATCAATCATTTAAATTCACAAATTTTAAAAATCAGTATTTTTTATTATTGCTGTGTTATCGACATTCAATATACGTTTCGAATTTGAGCGAAATCGCTCAACTAGAAATGGGTTAAAATTCAATTACAAATTTTTAACATAACAAACAGACAGAAAAGTCAAGTTAATAAAATGCGTATAAAAACAAGAACTTGCCACAATATAAGACCATTTCATAATAATTAATTATAAAACTGAAATAAACAAAATGTTTAAAATCATAAAAAATAACTTAAACACTAAGTCAAACAAACAAAAAATGATTGATTATTTTTTAAAGAAATGATAGTAAATAGAAATACTTAAAATATTAATTTGTAGATATTAAATTATTAAAGCTTTGGTGGCTGGTTTTATTTATTTAGGGAATTTTGTAAATTAAACCAGATATTGATATTTGTTATTGTAATTTTATTCAAAAAATATACAAAACGTTTCGATTGCAGAAGTAGCAATCGAAACGTTGTGTATATTGAAATTGCAAATTGCAGAAGTAGCAATTGAAACGTTGTGTATATTTATGTATTTTTTGAATAAAATTACAATAACAAATATCAATATCTGGTTTAATTTACAAAATTCCCTTTTAAATAAAATATTAATTGTTTAAAAATATAAATTAATTTCAATTGGCTTCATAATTCGCTGATTATAATAACAAACCAATGTTTGAATGAGAGTTTTAATGTAAAATACTTTTGAATAAAGAATAATGAATGACACTTATATTTATTTTTTATTCAAAGAGCCATAATATATTTAGTATTCATAAAAAATACAATAACTTCAGAATCATTTAATTTAATAAATCAATTTTTATTTTGACACATCGTTTTTTTGAGCAATTGAAATTGCAAATTGTAGATATTTGATTTTAGTACCTAATTCATTTAATTCCAAAATAATGAATGGTAATTAGATGGATTTGATAATAAGCCCATTAAGAACCAATAGCCTTTAATTATCTCGGGGACATTTATTAAATCTGTTTGGGATTGGAAATGGATTTATAATTTTAATCTATGAGTTAATCAAGAGAACCTCATTCTATTTTATTGTGATAATAACGTACTTACAAAGTTCTTCACATCTAATGGGGAGGGGATTGAAACCCCCTGACCTCACTTGTTTTAATTGAACAATAAATATGTATAATGCACAATAATTTATTTATTAAAGCTTTTGTGGTTATTTTGACAATTATTAAGAGAATTTTTATTAAAAGACCACATTATTTGTTATTTGCACAATAATTTGTTAAAAAGATCAACATAATCCATTTTTTATTTGCATTTTATTATGAATGTTCCTTTTTATTGTATAGGCGCAGTTGGGAAACAGTGGAACACGGGGCACTATGAAACAATGTCGATAAAAATTTGAATTTCAAACTAATTCGCACGCTACCGGCACTATGGAACGGGGCACAGTGGAATACTGTTCCATTAAAACCCACTAACTTCATTTTTTTTTCATTTCGTTGGTCAAATACTGTCTGATATAGATGAGAACAACGAATTTGAGATAAATTATTTGCGACGAAGCGCAAAAGTTGACAATAGTTTCTATTTTAAGTTAGAACCTGACATGGCAATGGTTCAACTGAGGATTTTCAACTAGTCTTGCCAAACCCGTCCTTATCTGGAAAAACTAAACGTCAAACAAGCATATACATTTTTTAAAAAGATTTGATACCATTTGATACGATTGGTTAATTTTTTGGTATAAATACAGGCCATGTGTTCCAATGTGCCCCAAACCCTGTTTCATTGTACCCCAGACCTGGGGCACAGTGGAACAAAGGAGGGGGTTCACAAAATCAAAGATAAATAGGTTTAAGTTTGATTATATATTGATCTCTGTTTTGCTGTACAATTATTAAGTTACTGTATGATAACAGATGTTACCCGATTGCGACCTCGATTTAAATTCTTATCCAATATTATTATCCTTTGTAATTGTAGAATCTAAGTATTTAAATTTTTCTACATTTTCAAATTCTACATTTTGTATGTTAAGACTTTGTTTGTTAATAATGTTTTTCTCTCTTACTAAATATTTTGTTTTATCCCTATTAATTTCAATCCCGTGTATACATAAGTGTCGGTTAAGTGAGAAATTTTTTTTTGATGTTCAATTGTTTTTGTTTATAATTCTAAATTACCAAGTGTCGGTTAAGTAAGAAATTTCTTTTTTTTTTGTTTCTATGACAGCAAAAAAGTAAACAAATTACATACATACAAACAAACACTCTCCTTTATATATATAGAAATATAGATATTATTGATAATATTTATATATTACAAAAAACAAAATAGAGGTAAAAAAAGTAAGATAGGATATTTTCATCAAATAAAAGAGAAAAAAAAATTAATATTATAAAGGTAATTACAAAAGAAATTATAAACAATTCCAAGTGATCACTTACTATTATTAGAAATTCCGGATGCATCCAGTTTTAATATTTCGCCTTTTATTTTATAAAATTCACTAACAGCTCAAAAAGCTAACCATCTCATCATGCTCGTCAGCAATCTCTGACTGCCGCTCACACACACTCCCCACCTCTCTTCCTTATCCCCTCCACCTCTGATTTCTTAGTTATTTAAATATCCACAAATTTAAAATATTCAATCATTTACTTTATATTTTTATTCTTTAATCCCTTAAATATTTTATTTTCTGCTCTATGTTACAATGTAAATTATTTATATTTTAACATAGAACATCTTAAAAATATTACAATATAATACATATGAACAATTATAAAAGAATTTAAAATAAATTGTTGAATAAATATGATCGAATAATATTAAATAAATTATATTATATTAATTAAAATGTTTTTTAGATTAAATTATAAATAATATACATGATATTTGATTATTATAAATAAAAAGAAAAAAATGTAATCTCCTTTCTTAATTAAAATATAGACAAGCAGAGGCGTCGGGCACGAGGGGGCACGTGCCCCCCCCCCCCAAAAAAAAAAAACAGTGCAAAAAATAAATTTAAAAGTGTTTAGTTTTGTAACTGAGAACCCAAAAGTAAAAAAACATGTATAAGTATAGTCTATGAATAAATAAATAATTTATTTTGACAAAATTTTATCAGGGGGAGAGCGCCCCCTGCCCACCAACATAATAGATCACGCTACGCCACTGTAGACAAGAATCAATATAATTTCAGAATTTATATTATTACCGGTAGTAATCTTTCGTCGAAATAGTCTATAAGCTATTGCTACTTTGAAAAATATATTATAAATATGAAGCCATCTAATTATAACAAGATATGTATATATAACATGGATCAAATATTTTATCAAGTAAATTAAAATCAAGTTATTTTAATTAATTTGTACCATTTTAGGAAACAAATTTTTAATGTGTCAATTTTAGAAAACCCATTTAACAATTGTAAAATTTTAAAGTTTATAATAAAAAAATTTGTATAAATTTGTTAAAGGGTCGAGCGATAGCACGGTGTTCCAGGTACTTGAATTTATTCCAGTGAAGATGATTTATCCCCTTTTTTTAATAAATCGAAAACAAGCAATCTCCTCTATTTAAATAAGAGATTTTTTGTGCTCAAGGAATATGAGAGAGAGAGAAGAGATTCAGAGTTTAAGGGCAAAGGGCATGATTTCTGAATATAGGAGTTGAAATCATGAGCTCATGTGAGGGCAGGGTCGCCAATCCCTGAAGTAGAAATCTTCTCTATTGGGATTATAGAGAAGTAAAACTACCCATTACCCAGGATATTTATTGAAATTACTTTTATAATTTTATAAAACTATTTTTTATGTATTTTTAAATGTAAACCAGGTAGTGATAATAAAATCAACAAGTAAAATATCGAAAAAAAATTAAATTAATTTATTCAAAATAATTGGAGCAGAGAAAATAAATGTTTTAACATAATAAATAATAAAATACACATCTATACTAATATAATATAATACACTTGAAGGAAGGATTCTATCAATATGCTCTAAAATAAACTTCATATAATTTAAACGAAAAACAAGCTTAAAAATGATCAGTGACTCTCTCCCTCGGGATTGTTTTAAGAAAGAAAGTTTTCCGAAAGTGGGTTTAATATTTGAAAAATATATACGCTCAGTAATTATATTTATTCTTGGTAATTTTTAATTAATTATTAAAACAGTAATAAGGCCGTAATGAAACTTTATGACTTTATGAGTCTTAAATTAGTTCCTTTAATCTATATTATATTGATCTATTATTAATTAATTGTATATCAATTCGTATTGAAATTTAAATGTAATAATTGGTGTATGTAAACGTTATATAATAAATTGTTATTTTTTTTCTTTGACCAGTTGTGGTCGATCATGGTTAAAAAAAAAAGTAGGGAACAAATATTAAAATGTTGAACAACCTAAATACAAGGTTATCCTAAAAGAATGGTGCAGTTTTGAACATGATTTAAATAAAAACAGAATTACTTTTTTACAGAAATGTTTTTTAATTTTTTTAATTTGTTTAAAGAGTTTTTATACATAATTAATAAATTATAATGTACAAATGCACAAACGATAGGACGGCAAAGACCTTTGCTTTGGCATTTAACACACTATGAGCGGGGCGGGTATTTATACCCGTTGTCACTTATATGAGGGATATATATTAGTTATCGTTTAAAATAAGTAATTTTAAGTGACACAAGGGAAAATATATATTATATAAGTGGCAACGGGTATAAATACCCGCCCCGCTTATAAGTGGCAGTCCCCGCAACGGGTACAAATACCCGCCCCGCTCATAATGTGTTAAGAAGTCCAAACTTGACACATCGTGATTTTTTCTTGTAGGGGTACCTCAAAAGGGTTATATACACACTAAAATTTCGCGATCTATACCATTTAAAAAATCTGGAGGGTGTCCACTCGACTATCTCGCAAATTTCAATTGGATAATCAAGTTGTTTTCTATATTTGAAAATTTATTAAAATTTTATTCTATCCGACCAGGGGATTTAAGGTTTTTAACATAATTTTCAATGATAACATTTTATTGAAATAAGAAGAATTTTGCTTAATACTATATTTTTGTGAGTTGAGCAAATTTGTGAAATAGTATTGGTTTTCAAATGCTTTTAGCTGAATTTAACTTTTATCATAGTTTTGATAAAAATTAAATTGATTACCGGGTACTCGACGGGGACGTAGCAATTGATGTACCCATTACATCTCTTATATGGGATGTTCAATGTGTATACAAGTAAATAAGGATAGTGCAATTTGAAGATGTATTAAAAACAAGGATATTATTTATAATCGTACACACACATATATATATATATTACCATTATCTGATACATTAATTTCCTTTGATACTTTGAAAAAGAAATCGAAAAATTTAATTTTAAATTGGCTTCTGAGACAAAACCTAAACACGCGCCAGCACGTGTTTGGCT
This sequence comes from Labia minor, assembly GCA_963082975.1. NCBI lineage: Eukaryota > Metazoa > Arthropoda > Insecta > Dermaptera > Spongiphoridae > Labia > Labia minor. The sequence continues at coordinate 58,557,508 of OY720346.1, forward strand.
CTTAGTTGATGTCACCACGTCACGTGCTGGCGCGTGAATGACAGTCAAAGTATTAAGAAATTTAAAATAAAAATTTCCGGTCCTTTCTGCGATTCAATAAAATTGAAATTCTAAATATATCAGTTTTATACAAATTCTAATAATATGAAAAACTTAAACATATATCTTTATTTTTACGGTCTGATTAGTGAAAAAAATGAAAACGTGGTAGGTAATGACCCTCTTCCGATTAAACTACATTTCTCAAAAGTAGATAGAAAACTTCGAATAATGCCCGTGTACCAAATTTCATTATTCTAGCTTAAACCGTTTTTGCATAATCTGGCGAGATAGTAAAAAGAGGATTAATGATGCACTAGAGAAGAAATGTTAGCGAAGAAATATTAACTAATGAAAGCGCGAGAAAGGGTAGAAACAATTGTTAACAAAAAAAAATGGGGGAAAAAACACGTGTGATCGTATATGAGACAATAAGAGTCACAGACAAAAAGGGTTCCCCGCTCGTGAAAATAATGAAACCGGAAAGGAAAAGGGAATATGGGTGAAATTAAATAAAATATTAATGAATTAATATGGATAAATTTTGAACGTGTGTGTCGCCAGCGGTAATTTATATAATAATATGCAAAATATGAAAAATTACGACTGGCTAAAGCATATTGGACTAATTGTAAGTTAAGGAAAATTGGAAGGGACTCAGCTAACAATAATATAATAATAATTTATCCAAAAAATGAAAGTTGTTAATGGATTGAAATAGGGAGTTTAAAATAATAAAAAAAGGGTTTTTGATTTTATATAAAAAAACAAACAATTTAATAAAAAATAAACTAGTAATTTTGACAAAAGCTAATTCCAACATGAAAAAACTAATTATAATAATTGATACAAGCGAAATCTCTGGTTGCAAAAAACAATAAAACCCCGAAAAAATTGAATGATTGAAAATTTTATGATGGATCCAGATTTGAATAATAAATTGAAAAGCAAAATCATATTATCAAATAAATCAGCCCTTTGTTTAGAAATCTAAAAAATAAGATTTACTTATAGAGAAATTCATTTTAAATAAAATTCCAAATATAATACTATTAATAATGCTATTATTTATTCCCATAACTCTAAGAAAGTTCATGAAAAAAGTGGGGGGTTTTATTAAAAAATGTCAACCCCCCTGAAAGTTCTCTTTTATTTTCTGAAAATTACATAATTCATTACAGTCTGATAATAATGAAATTACATAAATGTTTTTAAATTGTTATTAATTAATATTATAAATAATTAATTTTTTAAAATAAAATGCTCAGTGAATTTTTTTTAAAAACGAAACGTTTATATAAATAATTATTAACGTTAAAATTCACTTTTACTAATTTAAGTTGTCCTTCATCCTAATACGAATAATATTAAACAATAGGAAAGCATGGGTACTTTTAGCTAGTATTAAAATTCATATTAATTTATAACATTAAAAAATATAAATAGTAAAGTTACTAATATTCATCATATTAATCTAATTATGTTTCTAAAAAAGAACTATTGAAATTTGCGAAGGAATGTTATAGCAAAATCAAATACCTAAAATATTTTGTAAATAAAAATAATTTGTATATTTGTGTTAAATATTTATTAGAGATGAAACGGAATGTCGAATTTCGGATTCCAAATATTTTTTTTTTTTTAAATTTGCGAAATTTTTTCGAAAAATAAACGAATATTGTTGTGCAGTATTTAAAACAAAACTTTATATGAGAATAGTACAAAATATACAAAAATAAATTAACAAATTATATACAAAATTGTAGGTATGTTATATTTTAATTACCTAAACCATCCATTGGCATTTAAAATCAGTGTTATACTATTCAAATTGAAATTTTATTTAGTCAAACATTTATTCTAGGCCCGAATATATTTTATGTGCATTTTGTTTACAATATCTGTCCTGTATTTATTTATTAATATAATTGTTTATCAGCAAATAATAGCCAACTATTAATATTTTCGAGTAAATATTGTTTATTATATACCTGAGGATTGAGGGGCATAGGGCCAAACAATGAAATAGGTTCAGATGCACCTTTCCCTCTCCAATTAGATTTGGTATTTACAGGAATAGTTCAATAATACTAAAATGAAAAAACTGTTATATTATGTAGAGAAGTGTCAAAATAATAAACCGTATAGCATCCAGTGGCATTTAAAATCAGTATAGTACGTTTTAATTTGAAATTTTATTTTTATTTAGGTAAAAATTTCTTCTGGGCCCGAATATATATTTTAAATGCATTTTATTTAAAATATCTGTCGTGTATTTATTTATTTATTAATAAATTAATAAATTTATCAGTAAATAATGGCCGACAATTAATATTTTTGAGTACACATTATTTATTTTATACCTGAAGATTTCAGGGGCATAGGACAAGACACAATGAAATAGGTTCAGATGCACCTTTCTCTCTTCAAATCAAATTCAATTATTTTATGTAGAAATGTAAAAAACCATCCAATTTATTAATTGTTTGTATTGATACTCCGCATCTTATTAACCAATCGATATCACTGATCAAAATTAGTAATATATTTATAATGAGTAATTGTTTACACACAATAATCAGGGATTTGGTTAAAACTTTACCAGTGGATTCCTTTTTTAATTCCAAGTGACTATTAAATTAGCAAATCGTTCAGTCACTTATAGTTTCCGAGATAAAAATTATTAAAATTTGCATATAAATCCATTGACATTCAATTTATAATGTTTTATTCATTTGACAAGTAGAGGGCTTCATTAATTTTTGGGGGTTTTTTTTCAGTTCGGGTTGAATATATGAAAATTATTGAATTAATTAATTTAAATAATTAATTTAATTAATTTAACCGAATCGAAAAAACGGGAATAAGTGAATAATTAGTGAATGAGTCAATAAAATATTACTAAATGGCAGCTCATTTGGACGTTCTTAACCAGTTTATCTAACAAACTTTAATAATTTTTATTTCGGAAACTAGAAGCGACCGAGAAATATTGCGTAACGAAAGTTTTTTTGGAATTAAAAAAGGAATCCACTGGTAAAGTTTTATCCAAATCCCAGAAGTTTAAAAGATTAAAATAGTTAAGACTTTACAAATATTGGAAATATTACAAATTTATTTTTATTTTTGCGGTCTTAAAAATAAAGTTATTAAATTTTTATTTAGATCTTTCTTCATTTGGATTGTGTAAAAGAATAATAGGATGGGGGAGGGGATGGAAATGGAAGGAAAATAGAGAAGACTACAGCAGGTGAATAGAGATATAAATTATGAAAGTGGAATTTCATTTCATAAGGTGCTTTCAAATTCGAATAGCAAACTTTAATAATCCACTCCTCTTTAAGGAAGATCTAGAAATATTAAATTCATTCATTTAATAGAATCGAGTGACATTTTCATTCCTCTTCCCCGGACTCCCCATTAGCCATTGAAATTCCTCTTTGACTTTAACTAGTCAAATTTTAACATCCCTTTTCACTCTCTTCTGTGTGTGTGCGTGTTTTAGCCAAACCTCAACTTAAATCCACGAGAGAAAACCACAATTTGAATATTCAATGAATAAAATAATCGAAAAAAAAAATAAATAAACTGACACAGAATCCTTTTTCATCATTGAAAAAAGATATGTAAGTATATTTATATATTAACCTAAAACCCCATAAAATAAATTCTCTCTTTATATTCTTCTTTTTACATGTTCCATTTAAAACAAATATCATTTTAAAGTCTCATTCATTGAAATATTTGATTTAGACAGACAATACACAATAGAGAGAAAATTATCCTACTCTACTTTCCGTTGTATCCCATCCATTCAGGAAAGAGGGAAGTCAAAAATTGTGGGGATGGTTGTCTATTTTAAAAACGATGAATACATTAAAATATAAAAAAAACAGATTAACGAATTAAATATAATCAACGATAAATAAAAATAAAAAAGTGTTAATTATATTAAACATTATCTTATTAGAGATAAAAAAGTTTAAAAAAATTATAGAAGTACATGATATATACGAGGGTGGACTGAAAAGTTTCCGACCTGACCAATAAAAAGGTTGTTTTTCAAGTTTTTTTGCTATATTTTTCAACATAATCTCCATCAACACTGATACATTTCTCATAACGGTGTTCTAATTAATTTAATTAATTAATAAATTATTTAATTAATTAATTAAATTTGATTTAATTTAATTTAGGTCTCATCAACAGTTATGAATCGACGCAAAAATTCGTTTGGATCACGCCTACAGCGCCAAATTGAAATGGTTTTTTGGTCTAACGTTAGGAAATGCGGCACCCACGTTGCACGCAGCTTTCCATATTCAAATGGTTTTGCAAAATATTTCGCACACGTTCAGCTAACATCGTACAGGTCTCAGCTATCTTGAATTTTGAAAAATAAAACAAAAAAAAATTGAAAACATCGTTTTCAGACCACCTTCGTATATATATGTGTATGTGTATTATTAATCAATGTAAGATTAAACAGTTCATAATTTTTTTATTATTATATTACATTAAAAAGACATTAACAACATTAAAAATTCTGAAGTGTCTCCACTCTCAACTCGACTATCTCGCAAATTTGAATTGGATAATCAAGCTTTTTTCTATATTTGAAAATTAACTAAAATTTTATTCTATCCGACCATAGGATTTTTAAGGTTTTTAACATAATTTTCACTGATAACATTTTATTGAAATAACAAGACTTTGGCTTAATACTATAATTTTGTAAGTTCCACAAATTTATCAAATTACTACGAATTTTGAATAATGCCCGTGTACCAAATTTCATTATTCTAGCCCAAACCGTCTTTGTCTGCATACATGCATACACACACACACACACACATTTTTTCAACCTTAATGACAATGACTCAGGGGTATTCAAAACGTAGAAAAATAATAAAATCTCGACATTTTTGTGATCGCAATACTATCTCTGACGAGATCCTTCCATGCTATATATATGAGGAAGATTTGCCTCTGTGACGTAGTGACTGAATATAAATAATAATTATTGAAAAATTTTGCACCTTTTTATTATAAAGTAATTGTTTTTATTTATATAAATTCATTTAATATTTAATATTAATTATTTTTTTAAGTGTTCTTAAAAAGGAACAAAACTAATCGAATAATCATTTTTTTTTCTTTTCAAAGTTTTTTTTAAATATTTGTTGACTGAATGCCATTTATTTGGGTGAATCTCCTTTTTTGAAATATCAATACCATTCATATTCAACACTTTAGTGAATAATTTGTTTTACCACACTCAAAAAATGTGTATGTATCTATCTACATACTCTTTAATAAAACAAAATTGAACAGTTTCATTTCTCTAGTGGTTACGTTATTATGGTGAGAAGAAAATGTAAAATTAGTTAAAATTTCATATATTGATTACAACATCAATTCAACGTAAGTTATTTAATAAATATAAAAAAAATTTAAAAGTACAATGTTTATTTTAATAATAAATTTCATTTAGTTTTTTGTTAATATTTTTTGTTATACCTGACACAGCTTTACTTGTAATCAAAAACGAACTTGACATAATTTCAAGAAAACTTCAAGAACATTTAGATTGTTTACAAAGCTGGGTATAAAAGTGAGAATTCATATAAACAACCAAAAAAGTATTCATATTACATTTACAAACAGACAATTAACTTGTCCACCCATTTACTTAAATTACCAAATTATCCCTAACTGTGACGTTGTTAAATATCTCGGACTCCATTTAGACACAAGACTCACGTGGAAAAAACTAAACGAAAACAACTGAACATCAAATATAAAAACATGTACTGGTTTAAGCAAGAAATTACAGATTGTATTAAAAAACAAAATTTTAATATATAAACCTATATTAAAACCAAATTGGTCCTACGCCTGCCAACTATGGGGAACTCCAAGTGTGTCCAATATTAGTAAAATACAAAAAACACAATCTAAGATCCTTAGATTTATCACAAACAATTCTTGGTATTTGGGATATAACCAATGAATCTTTGCATAAAGATCTTCTTGTCCCATCGATCAGGGAAGTCATACTCAAAACATACGAAAAATATATTTCCAAACTGGAAAGTCATACAAACCCATTGGCTATCAATCTACTTGACAATAGTCTAACTCAGGGATGGCCAACCCGCGGCCCGCAGTAAACATTTTTGCAGCCCGCGAGATTCATTTATATTTTTTATATTCTTTTATATTCTGCACCCTCATGAAACAAATATCGCACTAGTGAAATAAATATGATTTCATTTTTTTTATTTCGTTGTTTATTTTTTTATTTTTAGTATTATATATTTTTTACAATGTGCATTCAATATCATTATTATTATATTATATATGTTTATATGTAAAAATAATAGTGAACATAATAAAAATTCATTATTTTTCAATTTGTCACACCCAACAATATCTATAATGGGTCTAAATCTAATATGGGTATGTATAATTTTATATGCGGCCCGGGAAGTTATGATGCATTTCCAAAGTGGCCCGCAAGATCATTTGGGTTGGCCACCTCTGGTCTAACTAAAAGAAGATTAAAAAAATTTCATATTTATTGGATACAGAAGATCGTTCATTGGAAGACAACTCTAAATTAATTTGTATGAACGATGTATGAATGTAAAATGTAAGTGTGAATGAGTCTTAAATGTTAATCAAATTTACTTATAGTTCATTTTTTCTTTTATATGAACTGATTGTAAATATATTTAAAATTAAAAAAAATATTAGTCGTTAGACGCCGATTAAAGACTATTTGGTAAACTCTTGTTTTTTTTTTAGTTTAAGACATTGGTCTTTGAATAGATTTATTTATTTTGTCAATAAATAATTTTTCAGTTATATGGATTCCAAGCCTTTAATTTCTTTCAGAAAAATGATTTAGAAAGCGGTAGGTTTTGGCTTGTACACTGTTTTATTAAACGAATCTTTGTTCTATTTCTGATCTAGAAAAGAGAGAACCATTCCGTTGGTTGAAATTTATAAATTAGTTGATGGTTTACTTTTGTTTGGTAAGCTTATTTATTAGTTATTTATTTATTTCAATTTATTCAATCATTGACATAAACAAAGAATTTAATTTTTAAATAATTTCTATTAATTTAACAATTATTTTTCTTAAGATATTTTTATTTCAGGTTTGTTTAAGTATCCCTTCTCAATATACAATTAGAGTGGATTTTTTTATAGTCCTTGCTACTCTTTAAAAAAAGATTGCTTTGCTCAGCTTTTATCTATTTCGATTATTTTATTTTATTTTATCATTGAATATATATAATATATTATTTTAGAATAATTAAGATTCATTTCTATTTTTTAATGGGATTCAGATATAATTGTTCAATCAACTTTAAAGAAAATACTAGGCATCACTTGAGGGGTACGGAGGCCCCCTGTCTAAGTGTGAAGAGCTGCGCAGGCAGTCTAATTGATTAATATTATAAATATTTACTAATCTGAGTAAAGTATCCAAGAAAGAAGGAAGGAATGGAAACTCAGGGGATTTTTAATTTTAATTATTGAATATGGATGGTAATAATAAGAAAAATTTTCTAAGATATCATATTAGACGATTTTTTTTACATTATTTATGTTGTTAGATCTTCCTTTTACAAAATTATAAGTTTATATAGAACTATATAATTTTATTTTTTTGTTATTTATTTAAATTAAAAAAAATATTTTAAATTAATATTAAATAGAATAAATATATATGGAAGTTATATTATACGTATATAATTAAATGAAAAGAATGAAAAATTATTTTGTGACAATTTTACAATGATAATTGTGTGGAGGAGTTGAGAGGGTTGTAATTGGTTATCGAGTTATAATAAATGATAATAAACCTCACCCCGAGGTTGAATTTTGACAGGTACAGCGCCGCTCGCCGAGCTCCCTGCTATGCGTGCGCAGTCACACACCAACACCGATAGACTGACCCACTCGAGCGGCTGGCTAGGAAGAGCCCCTGGCATTTAGGCAACCCGCTGCGCTAGTTTCCAAATTTAAAATTTTCATATTTAAAGTACCTGGATTATCCAGCAGCCGCTCAGAAGTTTAAAAATGTACACTTTACTAACTGTTTTAATAATATTAATTAATTTTAATAATATTCTTAAATTTGAATTAGTAAATTGATTGAGTATATTGATTTATTATGATTATACTCTCTTCTGGTATTTTTATCTTATAATTAAATAATAATTATTATTTATATATATATATATATACAATCTATATATTTATTGAATAAACCATAAATTAATATTTATTATAAAACATTTAATAAGAATTCATTTGATGTCTATTTCAATTCGAAGACACTGTTCATGTCATGCTTTATTAATTAGCTGGATTATTAAAATATATAAACTTTTTATTAATTTTAATCTCAATTTAAATTATCTAATTTATCATAAAAGTTAATAAAGCGGCAAAGTGCTGAATGGAGAGCGCCGGATGAAGGAACACCCAAAAAAAGTCGGTTAAAGAAGTCAAAAGTTAAGGTTATGCTGATTTGTTTTTACGATTCAAAAGGAATTATCCACAAAGAATTTGTTCCACCGGGCCAGACAGTCACTGGAGAGTTTTACTTAGGCGTCATGAAGCGTTTGCTGGCAAGAATTAGTCGTGTTTGGCAAAAATATCTTGGGACTCATTTGCACGATAATGCACCATCACATCGTTCACGTTATTCCTTTGCAACATTCGTCCTATTCACCAGATCTGGTTCCGTGCGACTTCTATCTGTTCCCTAAACTAAACTGCATTTGGCGATGAAAGGAAAGTGGCACGCATCGATTGAAGCCATTGTGAAGGCGGCGACCGACGTCCTAAAGACCATTCCAATAAAGGACATGGAGAAGTCGTTTGACAACTTGTTGGAGTGTGCAAATTTGTGTATCGATGCAGAAGGGGAATACATTGATTAATAAAAATGATTTGTTCCAAAATGTACATTGGTTTTTTATTTTTTTAAAAAGTTCGGTTTCTTTTGGAATGGAGGGTGTATAAATATATTTAATTTGTTTTAATAAAGACTTACCTAACAGTTGTACAACTTAAAGCTATTCTGTATTTATGAAACTTTTTTTATACAATCGATTTTAATTAATATTTTTAAGAAAGAATAATATTATATTAATTATATTATATTATATTAATAATATTCAAAAATTTATTTTTTTAAATATTTTTAAAAAATCTTAATATTTTTAATTTTATAAGTAAAATGAAATAATTATTAAAATTATAATTTTATTTTTGATGAAATTATTATTTAAATTGTATTGCCTCCCATTATCCAAAGAACATTCATATTTTATATTTTCACTGTACTTCACTTCAATCATGTTTATCATGTCATTCTCTTTAATATTTTTTTTTAAATTAATTTTAATATTATAATAATTTTTCGTATTTTATCATAATTTTTTAATTGAATTGTTTTAAAATATATCAAATATTGAATATAATATATTTTACAATAAGAAAAGAAATAATTTGTTTATTTTCTTATTAGAATCCATTTCTCTTATTAAAAAATTATATATAAAATCACAATTTAAATTCAGTATTTAATAATAGTTTATTTATAATTGAAGTGAAAGCGAGTTTGTGTCTGTCAATTTAGGTGTTTGTTCATGGAGAGCTTAAGATTGGAAAATAAATTCCAATGAAAATGTTTTGATCAATAGATGTCTTTATATTAATCATTACTATCTCACCAGAGATCATAAAAATTTTCGATGTCGAAATTTTGATGTTTTTATGTTTTGAAGGTCCCTGAGTCATTTTCACTAAGGTTGAGAAAAATGTCTGTGTGTGTGTAGACAAGATTATGCAAAATCGGTTTGTGCTAGAATAATGAAATTTAGTATACGGGCATTATTCAAAATTCGTAGTTTTCTATCTATTTTTGAGAAATGTGGCTCATCCGGAAGAGGGTCATTACCTACTACGTGTGTGTGTGTGTTTTCATTTTATTTTCCTCTAAACTGGCCGTAAAAATAAAGATATATTTTTGATAGTTTTATTGAAAAATGCTTGATTATACAATTCAAATTTGCGAGATAGTCGAGTGGAGACACCCCAGATTTTTTGTTATGTTATGGGACAAAAAAAAATGTATGAATCACAAATTGGCTTAATAAACATACTTTTTAAAACTTAAACTAAACAATATGTACATAACGCCTAAAGTACCCCTTTCCACAAAATAAAAAAATAAATTAAATTTGCAATTCACAATTGATATTTGTATTGTTATTGTAAAACTGTATTATATTCGATAAATAGTTAAAAATTGAATAAAGATAAAAGAATAAGAGAATAAAATGGTGTATAAAAAATAAATAAGTACAAATAATAATAATAATATATATATAAAAAAATTGAAGATCAAAAGAAAGATACAACTTTTTTTAGATCAAAAATATTTTTATATAAGCAATACAAATGAGATGGATGCTGGATATTATTATGGATTTGTCACTCCACAACACAAAGAGAGAGAGAAAAAAAAGAGAATGAGAGAGAAAATGGATATTTTTTTTACTCCTGAAAATGATGAGAAGAAAGCAAACATTATGGTGGACTGAGGGTGGTGGTAGGGGGTGAGTGGTGGAGGAAAGGATTGGTTGTTTGACTTGTAGACGACTCGTTTGCTTTTATATCTCGTCATTAGAATTCATCCCCATCCCATTTTATGCAATTCAATTCATATGGTACAAACAACATATACATTCAGTCAAACTCATCATAATCAAAAAAAAAAAAACGGAAATGGACAACACACAGTCACTACTAATTGACGATTAAAGATTGCTACTTCCTGACCAAAAAAAGAAAATATAAACGACTATATAAATTAATAACAAAATTGATAGAAAAAAAAAACAAAATATACAAGGCAATTTTTTTTCTTTTAATCAATTCTTATTCATAGTAAAATGACAAATGATGAAATAAATTACAAGTCTGGTGTACTAACGTCACATCAACGTCAAACACAAAAAAAAACAAATAAAAAAAATTATAGTAATAATATACGTCATCAGAAGAAAAAATTCACTTTCAATTAATCTATGATATTATATTGTAATTTAGTAGAATTTTGTAAAATAAAAGGTTTGGGAAGAAAAGGAAGTAAAAAAATTCATAAAATAGCAGTGATGAAAATTTCAGTTTTTAGTCTGTAAATTGAGAATAGAAGGAAAAAAAAGGATAAATTGAGTCTTTTGAGTTGAATTTTAAATATATATATTTCCCGTCGTGAAGAATTTTTCATTTGAAATTTATATAATAATATACCATAGGAATTTTGGTAACCTATGATTAACATCCATAATTAACGATTTTGGTGCACGGAAAATCCCAATAGAATAATGAAATAGCGTGATTCTTTAAAGGTCAAGTTTTGTACCAGACCCATTACAAAAATACAAGTAAATAACAAAATTCTTCAAAGGAATGTCATAGTTTTAAATTAATTTAATAAATAAGTTGGATTAATGATAATTGTTAAGATAATATCAATTTTTGAATTTATTTATAAATAAAATAATTTCTTTCTCTTTGGTAATCTTTATAGAAATATATTTAAATAAAAATATGAACATGATATATCGTTAAAATCAGAATAAAATTTTTTAATGATTAACTAAAATAAACTATTGTTAACGCAAGAGTATATTTTGGGAGAACTGTTCCCTGGAAGACATCTGGCACCTGGGGGGTTGGTTCCTCTTTTGTCCAATAGGTGTTCAACTTTCGATGATTGAGATGTCTTTTGTTTTTATATACTCTCTCGTCTCTTATTCTTATATATTTTTTGTGCCAGGAGATACTTTTGTTCTTTCGATCTGTTGTGTTTTTTCATGAATATTGAGTTTTATTTTTTAATTTTTTTTTTTTACAAGTTATTAATGACTAATTTATGTTTGATAAACATTATCAACATTAATTATATTTCGTGAGATTATATTAAAAGGGTTGATAAGCCAATTGAGGAGAAAATTAGGCCAGTACTTGTAGCCTTTTTAGCTTTTAGAATAAGAAACATGGGTTTAGAAAATAAACAAAAACTAAAAGGTACAACGAAATACATAACAGAAGATTTCCAAAAAGAAATCATGATGATCAGAAAACAACTTATTCCTGAATTAATTATATCTCGTAATGAAGGCAAAAATATCATCATAAAGTACGATAAGCTAATAGTAAAAGAAAATACAAAAAAAATGAGAAAATAAAAAACAACAAAAAAAGATCCTTAGAAATATCACCTACAGAAACAAAGACAACCCATTCTAAAAAAAATTGATAAAATCAAGAAAAAGCTCATAAAAGTCAGAATGATAAGCAAAGTGGAAAAATAACAAATTCTCTAACTAGTGAAAGTCCCATAGAAGGTACTAGTAGAACTTCACATCATTTCTGATCTGAAGACGATGGCACACAGGAGCAGGGAAATGGATCCCAGACTCATAAAAGTAAAGTCAAAATAAATACAAATCAAATTATGAATAAATTAAAAGAAAATAAACAAAAAACATGTAATAGGGATAAAATAAAAATAAAAAATATAGGCACATTGAATGTCCGTAGTCTAAAAGATGAAGAGAGATTGCTAGAAAATGCAATAGGAAAAACTAAAATTGATATACTTGGCTTGTCTAAAATTCGGAGATTAGGAGAATAAATAATATATAAGAAAAGTTGGGTATATTTTTTATTATTTTGGTCTAAGGTTACTCGAACAGAATAGCTCTATTAAAAATGTCATATAAAAATAATACCACACTAATACTCAAAATTCAAAAATTAAAATACTTAAAAAGAGTATCATACCAGTTCTAACGTATGGAGCACAAACCTGGTCACTCACACAAAAAAAATATGAAAGATATTGAAACTACTCAAAGAGCAATGATCAGGAGTGTTCTTTGCCTAAAAATAAAAAACAAAGTAAATATGGACCAACTCTACAAAAGAATAAAAATGAAGAATATCAACATTTTTCTTTGAAGAATGAAATGGAGATGGGCAGGACACGTTGCAAGAATGGAAGACCAACGCTGGGCAAGAATATCTACTGAATGGTGGCCTATGGAACTCAAGAAATTACGAGGAAGACCCTCAAAAAGATGGACGGTGCGGTTTGAACCCGGGTTGCGAGACAACGGATGGCGTGGAAGAGTTTGGGAGAGGCCTATACCCAAGGGGCCTGGTTCCATAATCTTAAAATAAATAAATAAATGTAAATAAAGTATTATATAAAAAAAAATGTAACACACATAAATGAACCAATATATGAACCAATAAAGGCAATAATAATAAAACCAAACCAAAGTGTAATTTTTTTACAAGACTTTAAGAAAAATATTGAGAAACAATTACTACTTTAGCTAGAACACAACAAAACCAATTCAAAGAATCATATAAAAAGTTTTTATTCTCCCTGTAATAAAGTATATTAACTGTAAAACGAGCGGCATCCGTTTAAGAAATTTTCTTTTCTATATTACTTTTTAGAAAATGTTGATCAAAGAGAAAAAATCTAATCTTGTGTCCAGTTAGCATGAATTACAGTGAAATAAAGAAAATGGACAACGATTTCTTTCGATTGAAATTCTTTATTTGATTTTTTTCAATCCAAAAAATTAAAATAAAAAAAAAACTAACTACTAATAAAGAAATCTAATAAAGGAATTAATAAACGTTGTAGTCAGTTAAAATAAAAAAAAATTAGGTTATCTTGTAAAAACTTACCCATTTATTTCCTCTTTTATATGATAAAAGTTCATTTTTTTTTCCTATTAAGTCGAATAAAAAAAAATGATCCAATTTTTATTTTCTTCTATTTTCATAACAGAACACTTTGCATCAAGTTGAATTTGTTTGTTTGCTTGCTCACCTTGTTTCTATACACACACACACATACACACAATCTCTCCCTCATTCCTCTCTCTTTCTCTTTTATTTGCCTCAATTCTCAATTTTTAGTTTCAATTTCATCTACAAAATGAAGATCAATTTTATTGAAGGAATAATAAAGGAATTCCTTTTTTTTTATTTTTATCTTATTTATATTAAAATATTATCATATAAAAATATAAAATATTAAAAAAAGAGAAAATCTGAAAATGTTATTATATATCATATATTAATATAAAATTTCTTTTTTATTTTATTTTTATAAAAAGAAAAAGTAATAACAAAAACTTATTGGGAAAGAGAGAGAGAGAGAGAAGGGGGGGGGGGGACTCATGCTGTGGTTTCCAATGCTCTGGCACTTGCACGTTCAAAAATAGTTGTACATTCCACTTGTTGGGATGTCGATGGATTAATTTCCTCTTCTTCTATCTCCTCTTCTTGTTGTTGTTGTTTGGGTTGTAGAACAACTCTCGGTGGCGGTTTTTGAACATTTCTTAACCGTACATTAACACACCGTCGGTACCAGGTGTACCATAAGTAAATATGACTTTTAAATAATAGATAAAGGACAAATAGATAGCCAAGGAAAAAGGCGCCCAAAAATACAGAGACCGACGAAGTAGACCATCCCTCTAAAAAATATATTTTGTTAATCTTTTATAATATATTAACATTTAATTAAATTTAAATTAAATATAAGAGGACCATTCAATAAGTAAAGAGACGAATGGCTATAGTTCAAAAACGGTTTATTTGATTCTTACAAAATTCAAGCTATTTTTCAACATAATCACCCCCACCTCCTCCCTCCCTCCCTCACAGTTATGCACTTGACCTATTTTTCTTACAGCTTCCTATATCCTTTGGTGAATAATTCTTTCAATTTATCCCAAAACCACTTTTGCACCGCTTCCTTAACTTCCTCATTGTTAGCAAATCTACACTACCTACACTTGTTCGGCCACTTTTAAACCCATCAACCCACAAATTCCCATGGTTCATACAACTTTTACAGTACTGTATCAACATTCTGGAAAAAATGTCACTTGGTTTTACATCTACTAAAAATATAATGGCTTTAAAGTTCTTCAAAGATGTAATCTTCTAGTGGACTTGCCATAGTGAATTGAAAATTTTGTGGTTATGTTGACATAAAATGATGAAACAGCTGATTAGAGCATATCCCAAGTTTGCCAACTAACACCCCTGAAAAGATTGTACACATTCATTGAATAGTTTTAAAATTATATAGAATTTGTCTCTTTGCTTAATTAAATGACCCTTGTATAATGAACAATTTAAAAAAAACTGTTTTTGATTATTCAAATAAATCTTTAGTGATACTAATTAATTGTTAAAAATGTTCTGCGAGCAAAATAAAAAAATTATTATTTCTTTTAGTTGTGCGAAAGGGAAATATATTCAAATATTAACAAAGTACTCAGAAAAATATTCATAATTTTTTCTGGTTTTTTACTACCGAAGCTCTAACTATGGAAATGGAATTTAAAACACCTTTGAAATTTTGTTTCCTTAAGAAATTAGAAAACATAGATTCGACTCCTTGCAGAAAACAAAAACACTAAATATGATATATATGTTACTAGGAAAACGTGTTCCACAAATCATGATTGTATCTATTAAATCAGGATATTCTTTCCTATCCTACCCTTCAATCATGTTAAAATATTACCGAGGATTTAGCATATATAATTGTTTTAGTTTTGTTTTTCTACTCTCAAATATCGGAAAAGTAATAGAAATAGTAGACAACTGTAAAAGAATTTCTAAAAAAACTAATACAAATGCTATCTATATTCTTTCATATTATCATAACAAATAGAAAAAATTATTTTATTGTGTGTTAATGACTAAAGAGGTATCAAAATTTCATTTGTTGATTTTCAAAAATAAAAATTAAATTAATTCAATTTTAGGGATTAAAAAACAAACCTGCAATTCCCAATGCTTGAACTTCAAGTAAGATAATTTCCGAACCAAGAAAGGAGAGAACAACTAATCCCACCATAATGATTGTAATAAGTGTGGCAATGACAATATCACCACGCATCATCGCCACGATTCTTGGATGGTGCAACCAAATACGTAGCGATTGTAACACCGTATAGCGATGATTTAACTCCACATCATAATTATAATGGCAAAGTTCACAAAAAGTGGAGCTGGTTTGATTTAGCCAATTTTCTAAACAACTACGATGCACGTAGGCAATTGTTCCTTTGCAATAACATGGTTGTATCAGCCGCTCCTGGTCACCATCTGTTAGACAAATACGACAGCAGATGGATGCCACACTCGGCACTTCCAAACGAACTCTACTTCCAGACACTAACAACAAATAAATAAATAAATCACACTAAGAAAATAAATTAAATTTTACTTTATATTAAAATTAATTTTAATTTATAATAATATTAAACTACATTAATTTATAAGGGAATTTTGTAAACAAAACCACATATTGATATTTTTGTAAATTTATTCAAAAAATACTACTTCTGCAATCGTTATCAAGCGACTGCACTGTCCGAGCGTCCAGTGCCGACATTAATTTAAATACTAAAAAAAAATTTGTAGTTTAAGTTATTAATTATAAACTATATAAGTTAAAAAATGTATAAGTATAAATTATACTCAAAAAAGTCAAAATGAATAATGTGAAAAAAATAATAAATCAAAATATCGGTTAAAAGTAGAAAATCTTAACCGATATTAATCTTCAAAGACGTCATTGAGTAATTTTCTTAGAGGGAAGAGGGGAGAAGTTTAAATCATTAAAATCTATAAAAAATAGTTTGATTTAAACTAATATTAGATATTTAATTAAATTCAAAACTGAATTCGAAAGGCAATTATTAAAAAGTCAATAAATCTAAAAATATATTATCTTAAAAAAAAGTATATAAAAAAAAAATAATAAATAAAAAAACCTTTTGAACACAAGGAAAGAGTAAATCTAAACATAGTAAAAATTTAATTTATATAAAAAATCAATTATGTTTTTTTTATCCTAACTATCGATTTCTATAGCTATATGGAACTCGAAAATTATTGGTCGCATGAACAACATTCCTCCAACCGTTCTTAACCTGACCCTTCTCCATATACAACTTTTTTTTTCTCTCTCGTTTTAATAAATAAAAATGACGTCCTTTAATTTTATCATTTATAAAAGAAAACCTTAATATTCAAAACGTAGAATTTAAAAATGTAGAAAAATTTAAATACTTAGGTTCTGCAATCACGAATGATAATAATATTTGAGAAGAATTTAAATCGAGATTGCAATCGGGTAATGTCTGTTATCATACAGTAAAGGGTCTTATCTCGTCAAAATTATTACCAAAGGAAATCAAAATTAAAATATATAAAACAATTATTTTGCCGATTGGGTTGATTCCGACAGGGAAACGAGAGTAGATTTAGATTATTCGAGAATAGGGTTCTTCGCAGCATTTATGGGCTAAAGAAAGATGAGGTCACCGGGGAAAGGCGGAGATTGAATAAATAGGAATTTTATGACCTCTGCACCCCTAAGGGTTACAAAAGCGAGAAAGCTGCGATGGGTAAGACATGTGGCTAGAATGGGAGAGAAAAGACTGGCGAAAAATTTATTGATGGTAAGACCGATTGGAAAACGTCCGGTTGGAACACCATGGACGTGGTCAAGACTGCGGACAATGTAGGAAGGGATATAAGAGAGATGGGAGAGGGTAGGAGTTGGATGGTTGTAGCTAAGGATATATATATAGAAAAACTTGTAGAAATGTAGTTGCAAGAACTTTCGAGTTCCGAAGTCATAGAGATAGATAGGTAGATAAATTTTATCATTAAAAAAAGTTCAACTCCTTAAATTAACTTATTCAAATTATAATTACCTCGTAAGAGATAAATAAGATAATAATATGGATTTACTTTTATCATTTTGCTCAGCCGTCTCTTCTTCCTCATTTTCGCTTGGTCCTGATTCTGAATCAATAGACGATGATCTTATCGAAGGGATAATTTTCAAATTTGAAGTTAATTGAATGTCCATTTTGGAAATGAAATTATAAAATAAATAAATAAATAAAATAATATATATAAATATATATATATATATATACAAAACAATTGAATCTATCTATAAACGTAAAACATTTTTTTATTAAACTCTATTTTATATAATAACTTATTTGAAGAAAAAAATATAAACATAAACATTTCAAAGAATATAATTACTATTATTCAATTGATTTGATTTGGTTATTTCTCAAAAATATTTTAACTATTTAAATAAAATTTATAGAATAGATTTAAATAACAATTTGGTATTAGATGTTTAAAATATATTATATTTTCATATGATAATATATATAAATATCTCAATCTCAAAGAAAATATAAATTTGTTTTCTGTCCACATTTAAATGTCAAAATAAATAAATAATATTTAGGAGTGGTGGGGGAATTATTAAGATCAGTAGTGTAGGTCACTTTTTTTGTATATATATATATATACACATATAATTGAGATTAGAAAGTGAGAGAGGGAGGATGTCGCCAACCCCACCGCACAATGAAGATTATTTGGAAAGTCATTCTCCCCGGGGAAAATGTCAACAAACCAATACGGTGACACCGTCCAGGTTTCAGGTTAGATTTATTTATTTTATTTCTTTATTTCCTGTTTATTGTTAGTAATACGGTTATAAAATCGAGAAGGCTGGGATAGGCAGGGCATCTGGCTAGAATGGGAGAGGAAAGAATGGCGAAAAATATATATATTGGGGAGGAGGGCGATTGGGGGAAATGTCTGCTTGGAAAACCAAGGGGGTAGTCAAGGTGGCGGACATTGTAGGAAGGGACATAAGTGAGATGAGAATAAATAGGAGTTGTTTGGTTATGGCTCAGGATAAGGACACTTGGAGAAATGGCATTGGTACGACCAAGATCTTTCGAGAGTCACAGAGATAGATAGAGATTATAGTAAAATTCAATCGAGTCTTTATTGTGTTTAGGTCAGGCCTGGCTAACCCGCGGCCCACCTTGAAAAATTGTGCGACCCGACAGTTAACTTTATATTTCTTTTGTAACTTTCATTTCTCGACTGTATATTCAAAAACAGAATATAATTGAAATAATTATAATTAATTATTTTTTTTATTTAAAATATGTCCTACAATTTTTAAACTACATATTTGATTCCATAAAAAGGAAGTAAAAAGTTAGAAATAATAGTAATTAATAGAGAATATATTGGCTCAACGAGTTTTATCCAGAAAATTTGCAAATGCAAAACAACAACAGATTAGAGCGAATTTGGGTTGGCCAGGCCTGGTTGAGGTAATGCAGTGATTCCCAACACCCCCTCGCGGGTGCTGCAGCGTTCCAGGGGGGTGGGGAAGGAGACAGAGAAAATTACTTGTATATTACTTTTCTATTCAGAGTTCAATAAATATATACATAAACAGCAAGATAAATGTAACTATTCGAAAAATATTATAAATAAAGGTGTAAATTAGAAACCTTGACATTAAACAGCAAGATAAATGTAACTATTCAAAAAATATTATATATAAAGGTGTAAATTAGAAACATTGAAATTAATTGTTAATATAATTAAAAAAAGTTAATTTCCAGGGGGCGCTAAATTTTTTCTGGATAAGGGGCACTTGGCCAAATAGGCTTGGAAACCACTGAGCTAGTAGATCGATTCTCATAGTTCACAAATATAATTTAATAAATATTTCATAAATAAGTGTGATAAAAAATGTAAAAATGGATGTATAATATTAATATTAATTCAACAATATTAAATTATATAAAATTATAAATTATTAATATTACAATATATGTATATAAAAAAAAAATGGATATATATATAATTCAAAATGAAATATTTATTGAACATATGGACTTTGTTAAAAGTTTACTTTGTAATTGAGCATAAAATTTAAACAAATATATAATTTTATGTATATATAATTTTAAAACTAAAATATATTATTACAATTTAATTATAGATTTATTTATTTATTCAAATATTGATTTATAGTAAATATAAATATATTATATCATTATTAATGCATTTATAGACAAATAGATAAATCTAAAAAGAGGATATAATATTGTATAAAAAATTTAATAAAAATCATATTTGATATAAGTTTAAAATAAGATGTAAAATTATTCAGAAATGTTGAATTACATTTTTGCTTCTAATGGAAGTTAGATAATCAATAGTTTAAAAATTGATATTTTAGACATTAAAGACAATTTACAATGAGAAAATCCAGGATTGTGGTTTATTAATTATAAATTATAGTACGGGTTAAACTTAACGGTCAACGATTGAACCTATGTTAAAGTTTAATAATTAATTATATATTGTAAATAAACGCACAAATTGGAAATAAGATTATTAATAAAGTAAGTTTATATGAAAAACAAATTTTTTTTTTAAGAAAAAATAATATCGATGGATTATATTTGTTTTTATTTAATTATAATTTCTAAAACGAAATTGAAATGTTAATTTTTGTTTTTTGCAAATTTGTTTCTGAAAAAATAAAATATAATAAATTATAATTATAATTAATTAACAGTTGTTATGATTGGAAGATTCAATTAATCTAAGATTTTATTAAAAAAAAAAAATAATAAATAAAACGAATTTGAAATGATAATTTTTTGATTTATGAATCAATGAAAGTTACCATTAAAAAAAAAAATAAAGTTTTTTTTATTAAGATCAAAAGTCACCCCTTCGAACATTAATTCAACTGAATTTCTTCCTCTTGTATTTAATTAATTTATAATTAATTCTAGAATATTAAACAAAAAATTAGCATTCATTAAAAGAGCAGAGTTATTCTCTCTCTCTTTCTTTCTGCAACCTTTTTAACCGTTCAGAAAAAAAAAGAGTTACTCTAAGAGAGAGAGAGAGGCCAATTATCTTTTATTATCTTTAGGATGAGAACAGCTACCTTTTAGCTCGTTTTCGTGCACGACGTCAACAACTCCTTCAAAGACGGTGTCAATATCAACAACAACAACTACAACAACAACAACAACAACAATCATGTGCACAATCCACTCCATCTCGATTCAGTTCACCGATAAGGAATCTTTCCCCTGCACGAACACCCTCGCCTGGTTGTTTGTTAAGAAGATCAAGCCCTGCATGTCCTAACCGACAAGATGACGAACAACGGCATTCCTCACCAAAAAGAGCAAATTCCAGGCAGGCATTAATTAATTCCACTATAGAAACATTTATTTTTGTTTGTTTAAAACTCTTCGCTTTTATTAGATTTTTTAAATTGATTCTAGAATAGAAAAAGAAAAATAAAACTAATCTAATAACTGTCATAGTTTTGTATTTTTTAAATAGAAACTTTTATTTACTTTATTATATATAAATAGATATCATATATCAGAAATGTGCAAGAAGGAAGTCAATAAAGCTAAATTCAGGTTTTTTTTATAAATTTATTGTATTTTGAAGAGCGCGACATAAATATATATTTAAATAAAAATTAAAATTAATATCCAGTCAAATGTTATATAGTATACATATACTCGCGTACCTATAAGAAAATGTTTAGTAGAAAAAACAAAAAATTATTTCATAATTTTCATCTTAAGCAGTGTTTTCCCAAAGTGGTCTAGATCGACCCCCAGGGGTCTATGGCAACCTACAATAAGTCTACGAAAGTGAAAAAACAAAAATTTGGGGGTCCATGAAATGAAAATAGAGGTCTACGAGAGTGGATCAAAACATACACTGATAGGACCTATTTACTTACATTATACTATCTTATAATAAAAAGACATTGGTACATCTATATATATAAAAAAAGGTTTTTGTCTGCACATTGCTCAGAATTTAATATTTTTTTGCATATCTTCGCGTTTCATGACCTCTAGAATCCAAAAGTGACTTTAGAATTTTTCATGTCTGTCTGTCCGGAAAATAACTATTTTATAAACTCAGAATTGGCTGAACCGATATCTATGAAATTACATCACAATATTCTTATATACCTCTAGAGTAACATAGGCTATACATTTTATTAATATCTAATCAATAACCGCAGAAATTAATTTTTTAATGTTCGCGGCTCACTGGCCCTAGCGGAAGCATTTTAAACAATGAATTATCATAGCAATTCCCAATCAAAGAATTATTATAATATTTCACTTTTTATTTTAAATTCTAATATTCAAATATCAATTCAATTAAATAATTTATTCTAAAAGTTCTCATTTGATTTAATTTAATAAAATATTTAGAGCATATTTAACTTAATTTTTATTTATTCTTTCTATATATTTGAATATTTCTTCTTTTCTATTTGAAAGTGAAAGGTTAAAAAAAAGAATATATTATTTTTAATATTTTATGAATACAAAAATATTTTCAACGTCATTTAAAATGACTAAATAATATTATTTTTGTTTTTGTTTCAATTATTAATTACAATTATATTTTAAGTGAAAAAATGATTTCTTGGTTATATAAAATTAAGATATGATTTTTTAGACAAATGATATAAACGAGATGTTTTAAATTTATGACTTATATATTGAGTATTTTTTTTAAATTTGTTTTAAATCAAAATTATTGCACTCTATTATATTTTTTTATTAATAAGCTTCTTTTTTTATTTTTAATTTTTAATAAATTCTCTTTTTTGATATTCATATTGATAAAAAAGGGGTTCTGAGAAGCTAATCTATATATATAAAAAAAGGTTTTTGTCTGCACATTGCTCAGAATTTAAAAATTTTTGCATATCTTCGCGTTTCATGACCTCTAGAATCCAAAAGTGACTTTAGAATTTTTCACGTCTGTCTGTCTGTCTGTCTGTCTGTCTGTCTGTCTGTCTGTCTGTCTGTCTGTCTGTCTGTCTGTCTGTCTGTCTGTCTGTCTGTCTGTCCGGAAAATTACTATTTTATAGACTCAGAATTGGCTGAACCGATTTCTTTGAAATTACATCACAATATTCTTATATACCTCTAGAGTAACATAGGCTATAAATTTTATTAATATCTTATCAATAACCGCAGAAATTAATTTTTTAAAGTTTATATAATTCTCCGTATTGTTCATTCAAGAGCAGCTCGCGGCTCACTGTCGGCCTAGCGGAATCATTTCAAACAATGAATTATCATAGCGATTCCCAATCGAAGAATTATTATAATATTTCCCTTTTTATTTTAAATTCTAATATACAAATATCAATTCAATTAAATAATTTATTCTAAAAGTTCTCAATTTAATTAAAATATTTATTAGATCATATTTTTATCTTAAATTATTTTTTATTTAATTGAATATTTCTTCTTTTCTATAATATATATATATAATAATATATAAATTTTATCATTGAATAATAAAAAAAAATATTATTTAACCTGAATTAAAATGACTGAATTATATTATCTTTGTTTTTTATTTTAATTTAATTACTCTATTATTAATTACTAAATATATATATATATTATATAAAAATTAAAATATGATGATATAAAGTTGTTTTAAATTTTTGACATTTTTAAATTGGGTATATTTTTTAAATTTATTAAAATGTCTTTTTTATTTATTATGTTTAAAAGATTCATTTTTATTATGTGATATTAATAAAAAATAACGATGCTCTGTGCAAGTCGAATCATGTTGCACATAATTAAATAACAATTGCCAAACAAAGAATATAATATTTTTTTAAATTCTTATATTTAAATATCATTTCAATTAAATAATTTATTCTAAAAGGTCTCATTTTAATTAATTTAATAAAATATTTAAATCACCATTCAATTTTTTATTAATAGGCTTATTTTTTATTTTTAATTTTTAATAAATTCTCTTTTTTTGATATGATATTAATAAAAAATAATATTAAATTGTATATATAAATATAAAAATTAGAATATTTGAATTTTTTTAAATTTTAACACATGTAATCAATCATATGCATTAAGAATGGAAAATTTTTAAAATCAACTTGCTATTAAATTCAGAAAAAAAATACTGATAGAATATATAGACTATTCGAATATAATTTAAAACTCTCTCTCCTTCTATTTTAAATTAAAAAAACGGAGTTTTAAGAAATTTAGATGCCATATGCAACATGGGTGGGTAAATGAATTGGGCTGGAAGAGGAGGCAATTTATAATTTTCTTCTAATTCAGATTTAGGACAAATCGTACAACATTATATCAAATCTCGCTAAGAACATTCAATATTTTTGTACACAAAATATTCAGAGTATTGGCTAAGCGTATCACTCACAATCAGTTTATATTGAAATTTATATAAATTAACAAAGTAAAAATTTTTATTTGTTTAAATTTTATTATAATGAATCAAAAAAAATTAAATATATAGATCACATGATTAAGAGAAGCAAAAAACTTAACAGAAAATAACTGTTGGATGGAGGTCGGACATGACAGAAACTGTAAGCGAAATCTTCATATTGCGACGAATAATTTTCAAATCCCCTAGCACCACAGAATTTAAGTTTCTTTTAAGGAAAATAACTATGATCTAAAAAAATTAATAAATGAACTTAATAATAAAAAAAACAAATAAATCAATTAATTTAAATTAATACTATTAATGAATGTATATATTGGTCATTTATCTATAGTTTTATACCGTTAATTTTTATAAATTGTCTCAAGTCTCTATTTTTGCATTTTCTCAAGTTTCATTATAATTAAAAATATTCAATAATAATCTAGCATTGAAAATAAAATACCAAAATGTAATGATCAAGAAATATTATACTCTATTATAACATATACAATACTTATAAACTATAGGCGGAGGAAATATTAGGAGATATCATTGCGGGTTCAGGCCAAATCGACCAACATTAATTAAGATATTTTCATTATGACAGATATTAGGAACAAAACCGCGAATTCAATATTTCTGTTCACTAATTATTTGTAGACTTTAGTAAAA
Organism: Labia minor; assembly: GCA_963082975.1. Classification (NCBI taxonomy): domain Eukaryota; kingdom Metazoa; phylum Arthropoda; class Insecta; order Dermaptera; family Spongiphoridae; genus Labia; species Labia minor. The sequence goes on from OY720346.1 coordinate 58,582,501, forward strand.
CATACGCATAACTCAATAGATCCGGATAAACTTTTTCAAATTTTCAATCTTCAAATTTCTCTTGAAGGTAGTAAAGAAAGAATAAGATGCGGAAATCAATTGTAAAATATTAGGTTACTCAGACGACTTAAATATAATAGGAGATTCGGCAATTGCAATTACAGATAGCGAGGAAAATTTAATGGAGGTTTGAAATTAATAGTGATAAGAAAAAATATTTAGTAACAAAGAGGAAGAGTATTAACATACAAAATCTTAAGATACAAAATGTAGAATTTGAATATGTAGAAAAATTGAATGTAATCACGAAGGATAATAATATTTGAGAAGAATTTAAATCGGGGTTGCAATCGGGAAACGCCTGTTATCTGCAATAAAGAGGCTTATCTCTTCAAAATTATTATCAAAGGGAATATATAAAAAGATTATTTTGCCTGTTGCATTATATGGGTGGGAGGCATGGTCTATGACCCTTGGAGATGAGAGTAGATTCAGAGTATTTGAGAATAGGATTCTTCCCTGCATTTATTGGCCAAAGAAAGATGAGGTCACCGGGTATGAGGGAGACTGTATAACAAGAAATTGCATGGCCTCTCTGCATCTTCAGAAATAGTTAGGGTTATAAAAGGGAAAAAGCTGCGATAGGCAGGGCACGTGGCAAGAATGGGAGAGGAAAAAGATATTGGTGGGAAGACCGATTGGAAAACGTCCGCTTGGAAAACCAATGACGCGTAGGAAGGGACGTAAGAGAGATGGAATAAGGGCTCAGGATAGGGACACTTGGAGAAATGTGGTTGTTGCGGCTAAGAACTTTAGAGTATCTTTGAGCCACATAGATAGATAGATAGATATAACATATACAATAATAATAATATATATAATTAATTTACTGATTAAATTAAAATAGATTTTGAATAAGAACACAAAAAGAAATGAATGTTTTATGAAATATATTGATTGAAACAAAATGGATGAAAACCTTTTAATACTTTCAACCACCAAATACTATGTACAACTCGGGGGTACAGGGGGCGGAGCCCCCGTCTAGGTGTGAAGAGCGCCGAAGGCGCTCTGAGCAGCTAGTATTTAAATAAAAAAATAATATATAATTGCCTGTGTATAAATAGAAATTCAATATATACTTACAAGTGATAATTGAAAAATTACAAATAAAACACTTAAAATATTACATAAATGTATATTTAGCAATACATAATGGTATAACATATAAGAATTACGAATTTTTCTATTTCTTATATTCAAATTTAAATTCATCATAGAAATTCTATTTAACTGAAATATTTTATAAATTAACTGATCAGATGTTTTTTTGTGTGTAATTATAAAAAAGATAACATGAAAATATATATATTAGTTCAATAGCTCTTGCTTTAAATCAAAATAAGAAAAACAAGTAAATATATTGGGAGTTATCTCGAGATATATACAATAGAATATAGAACACGAGTAATATATAATATATATAACGTAACGCCTACGCTGTTTAGCTAATAGAAGCTTCCGAGCTTTAAAATTATTTCCAAATTTATAATTCATTCATTGTAATAAAATGTCTGCCTTTATAATCAGCTATATTTTTTTTAATGAAGATTAAAAATACTTTGAAACTGTTGTTAATCAATGTATCACATATTAATTTTTCGTTATTATAACTTTTAATGAATAATAATATTTAGATATATTTCCAAGACACATAATAAAATTCTTGTTTAATAAATGAAAGTATTAAAAACTGACCTTTTCTATTACTATCTATAATTAAAAGAGAATGTTAAAATGATTTCTATTTAAATTTCAATTGATTTTTGATTTTGATAATCATGTAGAATTCTCAGAAAATAATTGATATTGAAAGAATAAATATTTATCAGAATTTATCATTTTTTTAGATAAATTAAACAGTAAATTACAACATAAAAGAAAAAAAGAAAATAAATTAGCCGTTTGGGCGTCTCTAGAATAAAAAGAAGATATATACATTTTCAAATTCTAATAAAATGTGTAAATAATTTTAAATTAAATTTTGAGTAATGTGCAGATATATCACGTTATATATATATATATATATATATATATAAATATCATTCATAATAAGAATATGAAATAAAAAACAAATATGATATTTTTCTATTAAAATAATTATTAAAAAAAAATCAGTAAATCATTTGAGATTTTATTACAATGATGGTAGAGGTGATGTTAATTGATCCCTTTATATTGGTGAATTATGATAATTTCAATAGAAAATACACTTACGCTTTTGATATAGTAGAGAGAGAATGAGCATCATCGCCGCCCGCCTGGTTTGAGTTGGCATGCGCATTCACACAACGAGATCGACTGACTGACTGAGCGTTCACTCGACTAGGAGCCCCTGACATTTAGGCAACCTGCAATACAAGCCACCCAATTTAAACTTGAAATATTTAAATAGTATACTCTATTATTAATTATTAATCGTATTAATTCTGCATCTAATATTTCCATAAAAATTATTAATAAGCATGCAAAAATTTTAAAATAAATTTATATATTTGAATTTTCTAATAAGAAACGAATGATTATCAATTTTAATGGAATTTAGAAAAAAAATAAACAAATAAAAATTTTAAAAGAAACTATTGGAAAATAAAATATGAATTATAGTATAATATCAAGATAATATCAAGATGATAGATATATCATATATATTAGGTTTTTTTGGAATATTGTTTTGATATTTTCATAAATGGGTTTAAATAGAATTAATAAAAATAGAAAAGTAAGAGCTATCAAAAGATGATTTAATACGAGATACAAAACGAAAATTTAAATAAAATTTATACAAAATTGATTAAGGTACCTTAAGTCTATACCAGGGCTTCTTAAACTGTTTTATATAGCGACCCCCTTCAAGCTTAGGAAATTTTAAACGACCCCCTCCTCCATATAATGAAATATATATTAACCGTAGATGTAGATGTAATATCGCACTATTTTACAATGTAAATAAAATAAGGATTAAAGAATACATACCCATTCATTTCACATATATATAATTTAATAATTTTAAAATTTTATTTATAATGATTCAAAAGTATCAGATCTTTGCGACCCACAGTTTAAGAACCCCTGGTCTATACAAGCCTATGCCAGTAGGTATAGATGATTATCAAGAATAAGTAAATATGAAAATTTACTTTATTTAATAAGTTAATTAGTGTTTCATATTTTCTCTCTTTAAATGACAGTGGGGTAAAAAAGATCATCCACACCCCCTTTTGTATTGAATGAGGTATGTGATTCTATCTATCCGATCATAAGATTTAAATTTTTTACAAAATTTTCACTGATAAGATTTTGTTGAAATAAGAAGACTTTTTGGATTAATACTATATTTTTGTGAGTTTAGCAAATTTATGAAATGTATTTGTTTTCAACTGCTTTTAGCTTCAATGGTCCTTTAGCGAATGAGCTGCATTTGTCAAAAGGGGAATGGCGGAGACTGCATAACGAGAAATTGCATGACCTCTCTGCATCTTCAGAAATAGTTAGGGTTATAAAAGGAAAAAAGCTGCGATAGGCAGGGCACGTGGCTAGAATGGGAGAGGAAAAAGATATTGGTGGGGAGACCGAATGGAAAACGTCCGCTTGGAAAACCAAGGACGCGTAGGAAGGGACGTAAGAGAGATGCGACAAGGGCTCAGGATAGGGACACTTGGAGAAATGTGGTTGTAGCTGCCAAGATCTTTCGAGTACCTTTGAGCCACATAGATAGATAGATATAACATATACAATAATAATATATATAATTAATTTACTGATTAAATTAAAATATATTTTAAATAAGAACACAAAAAGAAATGAATGTTTCATGTAATATACTGATTGAAACAAAATGGATGAAAACCTTTTACTACTTTCAACCAAATACTATGTACCACTCGGGGGTACAGGGGGCGGAGCCCCCGTCTAGGTGTGAAGGCGCTCTAAGCAGCTAGTTATTTATAAAAGTACCTATGAGGTAAAAAATTTAATAATATGTTTATAAAATTGTGTAAGTTGTAGGATGTAGGCATTCGCTTTGTGGTCGCAATACATTTTCAACTTGTAAAAAACCTCCACATAATTATATACCAGTATCATCTTGTTACAAGCATACCCGTAGTAAAAATTCTTGGCATTTTTTGTCTCAAAGCTTCGCGAACTTGCACTGACTTGTTCAATTTATCGAATACGAATATGAGACAAATTATTTGTTTCCTAAATCCAGAAAAGGAATGTGCTAAGAAAATATTTAAAAAAATATAAACTAGTAGTTTATGACACAAAATACAGACTGGACATCATTAGCCGAGGAGATTTAAGATTAAATCTTATAAAATTGACGCCAAATGTTGATAATTTATTATTAAAACATCAGGTTCAGCCTTCCCACTAAAAACATTTTCTTATTGCTTAGTTTATTTTATGCTTATTTTATATAACAGATACAAAATTTTATTTTGAGTAGTTTTAATGGAAATTCAATTAATAAATATATAAAACTTAATATGTGTTTTTTCTTTAAGTTTTTAACACTAAACCTCACTAAAGTTAGAAATTTACAAAAAATCAATATCAGGTAAGTAAGGGGTCTACTCAAAACCGAAAAACATGGCAAGGGGTCTAGGACACAAAAAAGTTTGAGAACCTCTGATCTAAAGTGTAGCAAAATATAAATATAGCATGAAATTTGTATAACAAAATATTACTTATATTCAAGCATCAAATTTAAATTTAATTTAATTAAATTAAAAACAAACAATAACATTAACAACAAACAATAAAAAATATTGAGATAGTAATAATAATAAAATTCAATTTATTTAATATGAGTCACATTTGGCCGGCGAAGATATATATATATATACTATTATTTCACAAAAAAATTATAAAATGCTTGATATTGTTTATTAAATATTCAATTACTATCTCTGTTTATAAATTAAAATACAACCAAGGTATTACTTATATTTCCATAAAAAAAAGGAAATAAAATAAAATACTTTGCTTTAGTTGAACTATTCATTGAATAAACAGCGTTTCCTTCAATAAACCGTTGTAGAATATTTGGATTTGTTAATAAAAACACTTTCAACTATAAGATTAAAATGGAGAAAAATCAATTTGATGTTAATTGAATACTAAGTTACAACTGGTTACAACTTATAATTTAGTGACATTTCGATACTAATGATCTGTTAGTGATATCGATATTTTTCTTTCGATAGTTAAGTTATCGGAATTCGATATTTACTGTTTCGATATTTTTTTTTTAATTTCAAAATTCAAATTATATAAGTATTTACGAGTAAAATAATTCGGGGGTGTCCTCCCCTAGACTTTCCCGCATATAAATAGGTAATTAGGTTATTATTATTATGTTTTAACAACAATAAAAATAAACAAACTAATTGATTTAAATTATAAAGTAAAAGGGTTTAACACTATTATATATTTATAATTTACACCTAACGCTACTTGTATAGGTAAAATGTCACTTCCGGTAGTCAAATCATGATGAAATTTGGTATCTGAATTTTTTTCATATTTTTAAATCTATATACAAAATAGGAAGCAAATATCTCGAAGCAAACTGGTACTTTACTTGAAAGGTAAACCAACCAGTGTAGGTAAAGTACCACTTCCGGTTAACCGATTTTGACGAAATTTTGATAGAAATCTACAAACTGTGAATAATATCGGTGTACCAAATTTCGAACTCCTAGCTTGATTAGTTTCTGAGTAAATTTGCTTCACAGACAAACATTACATACATCCATACATACACACACACAGACATAATTCGAAAAATGGTATTTTCCGACTCAGGGAGGTCTAAAACGTCAAGATCTATCGAAATCTCGAAGTCGAAATTTTTGACGATTCCAATACATCCCTTATACGAAGTATGTGGGAAAGTAAAAAGCTAACTAATATATTTGAAATAATATTAAATAGTATTTATAATAATATTATAAATATATATAATAAATATATGTAATATATATAATATTAAAAATTGTAATTATTGATATTGTGATATTCAAAATATGATAATATCAATAAAACTATAATAAAAATATCAATAAAAATCCAAGAAAAAAAAATTCTCTATAAATAGCTTCTCAAATTTTCTATATTTGTTATAGTTTTGAAAATATGCCAACTTTTTTATATTTGTTTATTTATGAATGTATTTAAGCGAAAATGTTGCCAGGGCGTTATGACTACAAAAGGATCTAAAATATAAAATTTTAATATGACCTCTCTCAGTTTTACTGTTTTCTGCAACACACAGAGACGCAGAAACACAGCAACGGGAAACCACTCTTCTAAAATCAGATTGCATTGAAACGTGTAGATTGTGAAAATACGCATATGGTTTGTGAGGGGGGATTACAATACCGACTAAAAAACTTAGAAATTTTTTTTTTATTGAAAAGTAATAAAAAGTTATAATATCACAAGCACCAAAACATCACAGACCACATGAAAATTTATTATTTTAATCAATTATATTGTTTTTTTAGACAATAACCGTTATTATAATAATATTTATCAATACAAATGACATGAACTAATATTAATAAAAATTATTTTTTTCATCAAAATTATTTTCATAGAGAATAAAAGTAAAGATGGAGAGGGGAGGCAATGCTGGAATTCTAATACGGTTGTCAGAGATGTCGGCAAATTTTCAAAGGCATTTTCAGCTAAAAAGGATTGTAAATGAGTATATATATAAAGTTGATAAAATGATTCTAATAAAACAAAAAAAGCTTCTATAATTTTTGCACACCTTATTTTATTATCTAATTTATATTTTGTAAGAAATATAAGCAGCATATTTAAGTGCTACATTCTGTGTAAAAATTTGTAAATTTGGTGGGATATGTGTACTGTAAACATTTATTTCACAGTATTTTTTTCATATTTTTCGATCAACACATATTTTGTCCCGTTTTTAACAAACTATAATCTAGAAACTGGAAACCAAGTTCGGTCGATGTTTCAACATCTGATCATATAACTTCTCACTTTCCATAAAACAACTTGGTAATTGTTTAGTCTAACCCATGTATGATGGATTTTGATAAAACTTTACTAGTGGATTCCTTTTTTGATTTAAAACAAACTTTTTTTAAGCAGTATGTTCCGGTCGCTTCTAGTTTACGAGACAAAAATTATTAAATTTTGCATATAAATCCATTAATATTCTATTTAGCTACCATGTTTTATTATTTGGCCACCAGAGGGCTCCACTAATTTTCTGGGTGTTTTTTTTTAAGTTCGGTTTGGATATAAGAAAATTAAAAAAACAATAATCAAATAATTCTTCTTAGTTGTTAAGTGAATTAGTCAATAAAACACTATTAAATGGCTGCTCAATCATAAGTTTATATGCAAACTTTAATAATTTTTATTTCGTAAAGTAGAAGCGACCGCCACATACTGCTTAAGGAAAGTTTGTTTTGAATCAAAAAAGGAATCCACTGGTAAAGTTTTTTATCAAAATTCATCATATATCGATTAGACTAAACAATTACCACTGGAAGGGGTCTATGAACCATAGTTTTATATATTCCATTATAACCTTTCTATATACAAACAAAATGTTTATAATATAATCCAACTCTCTAATCTTCATTTTATAACCCTGTTTTGACATTACAATGTCCCGTATATTTGTCACTAGACAATATAATCACCCTGGATATGTGGGTAGATTTATGAATTAAGGGTCATTATGAGAGTGTGAAAGTGAGAGAATATGAAATTACTATAAAGATTACTAAATTTATTAAATAGATTATGTATTTTTATGAAAATACATTTCATTTTATACCTATGACTAAAAAAATTCCTTTAATTTGTTTAATTAAAGTATTCTTTTTATTTTGGTTTTTGAATAATTTTATTACATTGACCCTTATAAACAAATGTAATCAAAGAAAGTAATATTTACTATATTTAACTACTATTTTGAATGTTTCTTATTTATATATATACTTATATTTTAATTTATGATTTAAAAATACAGCTCGATAAAATCTTAAACATGAAAATAGGAGAAAAATTATATGGAAGTTGGGTTTGTTTTGACTTTGAATGTCACAATAAGGAAAAAGTTGGGATTCATGATTCATTTATTCATTGAATTAAAGAATATAATTAGAAATTAAGGAAATCTAAATAACTTAAATAACTCATTTAACTATTAAGTATAAAATAAAATAAAAATAAAAAAAAGTTTTAGTTTAAAGTTAAAAATTGTTTTCCATACGCATAACGTGTCCACGTAGCCCATCGGAACTTGAACCGCCATGGCCTGAAAATTATCAATCACCATTAAAACAATTTGATAATGCCGTCACGCAAATTTTAAGAAAACGTTTATCGGAAGGTACCGGTGAGAAGATTTGGCAATCAAAAACAACACGTGATGCTCAAGGACAAGAACAATCACAAACACGTGTTGGTTAGTCAATTCAATTTTCATTTTCATTTAAAAACTTTTTTTATTACTAAAATAAATAAATCACACCGCAAATATAATTAAAGATATTAAATTTGAATATATTTTTACCGATCGATGATAGGAAGGGAAGGCATTGTTTTCACACCAAATTTCACGTGTGAAGATTTTTTCATTTACGAATCATGCATTTTGTTAACAGAAAAATGTATTTTTAGCATGATGTCTGTCCGTCCGTCTGTCTGCCCATTGACGTGTATAACTTGAACGGTTCAACGGATTTTGATAAAATTTGGTATATTTACTTAATGCATCAGTAGCATGAATTCATCAACTTTTGGTGTATATCCGGAAACCGGAAGTGGTAGTTTACAAAGTATTAATTTTATATTCATTGTCGGAAATTTTTCACTTAAAATATAGTAGTAATTAATAATTGATTAATTAAACTAAAAATAAAAACCAAGATAATATAATTTAATCATTTTAATTCAAGTTTACTTTATATATATATATATATGGTCTATTTCAAGGGGTCGCCAAAGTGGTCTATATAGGGGTCTATTTAACAACAGTAGGGTTCGAATGGGGTCGAATGGGACTCAAAGGAAAAACGGTTCTTAATACGCAAATTACACATACCTATATATATTAATTATCTGAAAATTACCTTTATAGGGGACTATGGAGATTTCGAAAAATTATATAGGGGTCGATGATCAAAAAACCCTTGGTCTAGTTCAAGGGTCGGCAATTTTTTAACTGGAAAGCCACATCTTGACATCCAAGAAGCCAAATGCGGCTCGCGAACTGCTGTTTCTAATTTCTAATATATTATATATACCAGAGGTTCCCAATCTTTTCCAGTTTGCGGACCCCCAAATAATCAGATTTTTTCCCCGGCGACCTCAATACATCATTTTTTTTTTCTTAATTTTTGATTTTCTTTAAAAATTGGAAAACTTTCCTTTTTTAAAAGCAATTACCCATTTAACATTTAAAATTAAAAACTCCCCGAGGAGCCGCGGCGCACACTTTGGGAATCACTGGTATATACTATATATTCCTAGATTTATGATCAATGTTCTTTCGGATTTTTTCATATACTTTTTTTTCTTATGGGAAATTAGGATTTCTTTATATAAAATGTGCAGAAAACAAAATCACCTGAGCATTTTTTTTAAAGTTAGTACGCAGGACGTTCATCGACATAGTTTAGAGAAAATTAGACTATGATATGATAAGATTTTTGTATAAATACTGGTAAAAAAAATGGTGCATTTTTAAAAACAATTTTTTATTTTTGGACTTAACTAAACCCAAAAGTTCATTGCTGCAGTAACTACTAATACGCTGTTTCCTGATTTGAGTTTATTCAGAAAAAAATTAATAATCTCTTTGTCTAATTTGATAAAGCGGATATCGAACTCGCAATGGTTTCAATCCATCAATTCATTAACTTTTCAACTATACTATCCAATATTTACTTGTATTAATTGATTTTACTTTTTGTTTGTTTTTTATTTTATTCAATGAATGAACTGCAAATCATAGGTTCACCTGAGCTGTACGCGGCTTCCAGTTGTTTAACGATGGAACGTGAAATGGAGGGAAGACAAACGCCGTTTGAGCCTGGATTTCACCTCCGGGAGGCGGCCGATCGGTTGGCGATTGCCACCTACGCGTGTCGATATCAGGGAGCGGTCCATGCAGCTGAACAGGCAGCAAAAACAGCAACCACCCCTCGGGAAGCGGAAGAGGCTGCTGCTGCAGGCGCCAGGGGATACACTACAAAGATTGAACAAGAATTTAATGAAAATATTGAAGCGTCCGGTCTTTATCAACCGGTCCAAGTAATCGGTTACATTGGAATTACCAGCTTAACGGATTAAATAAAGAAATTTCTCTCTTTCTCTTTCTTTCTCCTTCTCTCTCTTTGTTTCTCCTTTACAAAATAAACCTACTAATTTCTGCATCTATGTGTTTTTGTTCATTTCTTGTTATTATTTTATTTATTTCTTTATTACAACCCTTAAAGAGCCTGTGAGAAGATGCTTTTAACTTTCTTAATCCCCACGCGACATACCAAATGTATTTTTCTCGGACAGACTCTTGATGGTTCCTTAACCGTTAGACGCAGAGCGGTTAGCCTTTACCCTTGCAATCCCCTTTTAGTTGCCTTTTAAGATAAGAAGGGGGATCTTTGTCTGGGTCAATTCCCTACTTACAACCCCTCGAACATTCACTTGGGGGATGTTTTATTCATTGTACAAAATATATACCTAATATTCACATAGAAATGTACTTAGATGAATATAGAACATTATTAATCTTAGTTAAATTAATTATATTATATATATATATATAATATATTATATATATTTTATTATTATAATTATTAGTACCTCGAACACCGATCTATCGCTCGACCCTTTAACCAATTTATACAAATTATTATTATAAACTTTAATAATTTTACAATTTTTATTATATTATAACGTTTATCTCAACTTCACTTGGCGTCTGTCTGTCCCGGTGTCTGTTCGCTCTTTTGACAAATTGAAATCGATTTTTCATCAGCTTTAACCTTAGCTAGACTTTTGAAAATTATTGTAGATATTTCAATGGATCCTTAGAAGGTATTTAAGAAATATAATTGAATTGTAATTAATTAATTTTAATGTAATTAACGATAATTTGATTTAATATTTGATTTCATCCACGCCATCTGATGGACAAATATTGAGTTGGTTTTCATTTTGAAAGAAATTCAAAATAATTTTTAATATTAAAAGATAAATTTTTATATAATATAATAATTATAATAAATATATTTTAAAAACATTACAACACATTACATTACATTACAAAAACATTAATTATAATCAATTTTTATTCTATTTGCAAGTAACTAACTCCATTTGTATTGCTCCAATTATTTTTTTTCCAACGGATTCTGAAGCATAAATATTGATTTCAGGATAAATTTTCATTTTGAAAGTAATTACAAATATTTTATAGCATTAAAATTAATGATGAATTCTTATTAATCAGTCGTAGTGCCAATGAAGTAGGGGTTTTTCCCATCAAATGGATTAGAGATAAAATTCTTTTATATATATATGTCCTGGAGAGAAAAAAAAACAAACAAGTAGTATATAATATCACCTTCTAAAAAAATATTTTAATATTAAAATTTTCATTTCATCGGTTTCTATCTCATTTCTATCGAATTCGGTTTCAAATTTTCTCCACCATGAATCTTCATTGATATTTCTATCATTACATTTTTCTAAGTCCTTTATTTTCTCGTAATCTAATCCATTTCCTCTATTGTAAGTGATCGATGTTTCTAATTCTGTACTATTCGTTTCCTCTAAACTAATATCTTTAAAAACGAAATTTTCCTCCTCATCCATGTATAATTTCTTTAAGTTTTCCGTTAGGGTGACATTTATGTTTCTGGTTTGATTTATCTTTACTAAGGCCTTACATGCTGTTTTTATGCTATTTATTTGAAAAAGTTCTTTGTCGTAGATTTCATTTTGTAAATTCCTTGGTATATTATATGTTTACATTATCTGTTAATGTAGTAATATTTTTTATCGTATTTACCAATTTTCCTTCTAGTTCCGTCTTTACTATATAAACACTCACTCTGGTCATCTTGTCAGAGGTTGAATTAATTGACGATTTGTAAGAATGTGGAGGAAGGGTTGCCAAAATAACGACGATGCTCTGTAATTGACAAAGATTTATTTAGTTACAATATTTACATTTGGGTTCATATTCGAATTCATTATTACCTGTAATTGACAAAGACTCGTCAATTATGTTTGTATTATCGATCTCTCAATTAATCTCTTAATGCAAGTCTTATTGTGTCTTCTCTCTTAATGAATTAATTTAATTCCTGCTGTCTGGCTCTGATAGCCTTTGGTGGGGAGCAGATGTCCGAGGTGAAGGGAGAGTGTTGGTGACAGTCTTACATATACACCCTCCATTCCAAAAGAAACCGAACTTTTTAAAAAAACAAAAAAACCAATGTACATTTTGGAACAAATCATTTTTATTAATCAATGTATTCCCCTTCTGCATCGTTACACAAATTTGCACGCTCCAACAAGTTGTCAAACGACTTCTCCATGTCCTTTAGGACGTCGGTCGCCTTCACAATGGCTTCAATCGATGCGTGCCACTTTCCTTTCATCGCCAAATGCAGTTTAGGGAACAGATAGAAGTCGCACGAAACCAGATCTGGTGAATAGGGCGAATGATACAAAGGAATAACGTGATTTTTGACCAAAAATTCAGTTGCAAGTCGCGTGATGGTGCATTATCGTGCAAAATAGTCCCAAGATATTTTGGCCAAATATGACGAATTCTTGCCAGCAAACGCTTCATCACGCCTAAGTAAAACTCTCAAGTGACTGTCTGGCCGGGTGGAATAAATTCTTTGTGGATAATTCCTTTTGAATCGTAAAAATCCGGTTCTGGGACGGCCTGATCTTTCGTCATCCTCCAGCGTCTCTCTACCCGATTTGAATCGCCCGAACCACTCGTAAACTTGCGTACGGGATAGACAATCATCACCATATGCATTTTGTAGTATTTGGTGCGTTTCAGTAAAAGTTTTACCAAGTTTAACACAAAAATCAATTGCAGCTCTTTGTTTGAAACTCATTTTCCGACCGATGTACAAAACACACTGACATTTGAAACGCAATAACTTTTGTTGTAGGCATCCAAATGTCATGAAATTTATACCATTTGTCAATGAGGGACTAAGCCATCTACGGGTAAAATATTACAACAGATGGCATCAGCGGTACTATTTTTTTTTTAAAAGTTCGGTTTCTTTTGGAATGGATATATATACAATTTTTGCTAGTATAATAAGATAAGATATTGCATTATAAAATTATTATTAATTTATTATAGTATTATTATTAAAATTATATAAATTTTATGAAATATGAAACAATTCAAAGATAAAATTAATTATATACCATTATAATTCTAAGCAAGAAAGGTAAGTATACATGATCAATAATGCTCGCTCTACGTTTTCGTGAATGTTTACATTACAAAATATTTAAAACACTAAAATCACGCATACGTTTACATTCTATGATTGATGATTCGCTAACTTAATCTCTAAACAATATTAACATGAATGTATGTTCAAATAAATTAATAATATTAGAATATTTCTGATATATTGATGATTAAGATAATATATTGAAAACAATAATCTTAATTAATCGTTATTTTTTTATTCTAATAGGTTTAATAAATATATTATTCATAAATATATAAATTATTTATGAAGAATTTTAGTAAATTTATTTAAAATTCAACATTAATATTTTAATTTAATCAAAAAAATAAAAAATATATAGGCTTGATTTTGTTTTATGATATCAATAAGTATATAATATATTAATATTTATTTATTTTAATTTATTTTTAGTTGTTTTATAGAAATATATATTTTATATATTTTTCTGTTAAATACGTTATTCATTATTCTATATATAATTGCATAAATGAAGTTAATTTAAAAATTTGTTTTGCAAAGTACTTACTATACCAGTGATGGCGAACCTATGACCCGTGGGCAGCCATTGACCCACACTTTGATTTTTATAAATTTTTTTTATGTCAAAAAAGAGTTTAAATACTCAAAAAAAAAGGTAATATGATTTTGTGATTTTTTTTTTCAATTTTTTTCAATATGGTTCTAAAAAAACAAAAAAAGGTCAGATGATTTTGTGATACCGAAACATTTTCATATGGCTCGATGAAAACATTGATATACCTATTAATTATTTATAAATATTTATACAAAATATATATTGAATGTGATTTTCTTGATTCCTTTTTCAATTGAATACTTCGTGACCCACGAACTAGATCTAAAAAAATAATGATCAAAATACGACCCACTTCTCAAAAAGCTTCGCCATCACTGTACTACACAGTGGACGATCGGTTAACGGGCTGTCCGGACATCCAACAAATCGGATAATGTACAAAAACGAATTCTAACTTCTAGACATCTTGGCTCTCAGAGCATAATGTGGTAATAACCTATATCATGTACAACATTTCTGAACCCTTTATTAAAAAAAACTGAAAATCTGACAATTTTATGGAGTCCAAAAAGAGTGGACTGTGCGAAAGTCAACAAAAGGCGGCTGATGTTGTGACACAGTATGGTTGAACAGGTCTACATATTGCAAAATCTTAGCTAAGAAAGATATCATCAAGAAGACTCAAGCAGCTTAAAGGAAAAGAAGCTCCTAACAAACTTACATCTGCGAAGTAAACAGGTGCCATTCATGAAAAAATTGAAATGGAAATTGAAATTTGAATTGGATTAATTAACAAATATTCTTCTTCGTTGTCGATAACTTCCTAGCGGAAGTGTCGTGGCCCTAATAACTCCACAGGAGTCATAGGGTGTTCATGGGAAAATTTGACCGAAGTGGTTTCCCCTTGCCTTCTTCGGTGGGGCAGCCGATGTTAAATTGAATTAAATTTTTATATTTATTATTTATTTATTTATTATTTATTTTATTTTATTAATTAATTAATTAAATAAATATATAATCTTGAGTTCTATGCTGGGATTCGAACTCAGGCTTCCTGTGTAGAAATCTAGTACTCTACCCACTCAGCCATGCTGCCCCCTAACAAATATTATATTTAATTAATTATAAATTAAAATTAATAAACAATATTTATTAAACCAGCGCGTGTTTGGCTCTTTGTTGATGGCACCACGTCACGTGCTGGCGCGTAATTGGCGGTCAACGTGTTAAAAAACTTTCAGCGATTCAATCAAGCTGAAATTTTATATATAGGAGTTTTATATTATAATTTAACTAGAAAAACAAATATTAATGAATTTAAAATATTATTATTATTTAAATATAAATATTTTAATATATTCGTATTTAATTTAACAAATGAGTGAAAATGCTTATATTTTTAAATAATGAGTTTTATTATTTATATTACTCACAAACGAATTAAAATAATTATCTCTATATATTTGTAAATAAAATACTTTTAAGTAATATTAAAATTTATTTTTAATTTAAGATTTAGCCTTAATTTATAAATTCAAAATACATGTTAATCAAGTTTGTTAATCTGAAATTTTCAAAAAACTGTTGAAATGAAATCATCTCATCAAGGATAAACTTCTTTTAGGATGTTCTAAATCTAAGATGAAGAAACAATGCCATCCCTGACAGTTTGTAGTTACGAAATTACACGTAACGCACTGAAAGTTGGAAGTTAATTTATAGGGCTAACATTTCATAATGGCATACTTTAAGTTTCAGTGGTATACAAAAAATATAAGACAACTCTCGTATCAAATGAAAATTCTTTATACTAAAATAATCCATAGTACAGTGTTGGATTTGGAAATTTCTTAAGGAAAATATATATGTGACTATCTCGCAAATTTGATATGAATTAATTAACACATATATTATATTTAAATTAAATTTAATTAATTAAAAATTATTAATTAAAATTAATAAATTATTTATATTTATTAAACCAGCGCGTGCTGGCGGGTGATTTGCATTCCTGTTAAAAAATTAATTCTGGTACTTTCAGCGATTCAATCAAGCTGTAATTTTATATATAGCAGTTTTACACAATTTTTAATCATGTGAAAAACTATCAAACATATATCTTTATTTTTACGGTCAGTTTAGAGAAAAAAAAATGAAAACGTGGTAGGTAATGACCCTCTTCCGGATGAGCTACATTTCTCAAAAGTTGAAGATATTAAAGAAATTCCATTGGACCAGGGAAAAAAACATTCAAAATTAAATTTTCATCCTCTGTCCATGAACATAAATTCGATAGTTAATTCAGTGAAAACCGAATTTATAATAGTAAATTCAATGATATTTATTAATTAAAATCTCTCCAATTCAATGAATCTCTCTTTGCTTATTTATTTATATATTAACATTTAACCCGCCCTTTACCATCATTAATTTAATAAATTGGTATCAAGTATTACATATAATAATTTAAGTTCTCCCTTTCAAACAATTACACTTGTATGTGTAGTTTAGTGATATTATATAACGTTGCAATATAAATTGAGATGATGGCCAATGAGGTCCTAAAATAAATAAATTTGAGATTTAGATCTTAATAAAAGCATAATTTATTATTATGCACTATGGACTATTATGATAGTAATTAACCCTCGGAAGTATACTTATATAAATATGAATTAATGACAAAGTAAGGTAATGATTATATTAGTATTAAAATATAGCAATAATAATAATAAAATACATTTGAATTTAATTGTTAATCATTTTTATAATTAAAATTTATTATGATGCTGAAAAAATAACGGTGTCCAGTTTTTTTAATTTTGGATTCTCTTTAACTGACTGCAAAAAGTTTTTCTATGTGTATGTTTGCTTTCCTTTCTGTCAATTAATCAATTATTTTAAGTAATATTTATTTTGGATATTCTCGCGCCCCCTAGGATGTTGCGCCCCACTGATTGAGAATCGCTGTTGATATACTATGATATCATATAACTTTATTAAACTCATTGGAGAGATTGAAATTGGTCGTTATAATTTAATATAAACTAATATAAAATTTGCAATTAAAAAACATGTTTTATTAAAATATAGAAAAAAATTAAACATAACTAAAATTTATGTTTCGGCAATGTACCTTACTTATGAATTTAATTATTATTTGAATTGTTGTGATTTGTGTATTTTTGAGATTCTTTCACAAAAGAAAAACATTAAATCGGGATCCCACCGAATATATATACATATAAGTATATATTTGTTTTTGAAAATTTCCTAATTTTTTCACTATCTAAAAATTATTACCATTTAATATTAATATTATTTATGTTTTTAAATTTATTTGTATTATGTCTTATCCATCATTTAAGTTGAAATTTTAAAACCTTTTTGCAATGTTTCAAGTTAATATATTTACATAAATAATATACATTAATAAAAATGACAAAATGACACTTTTACAAATATCTAAAAAAAAAACCTTGAAAGATTAAAAAAAATGTCAAAAACCATTATCAATCAGCAAGCCAACGAAACCACGAGAGGGTTGTAAAAAAAAACAACAACTAAGTAATAAATGTGTCGTTTCTTTTCTACTTTGATCCAGGAAGTAATTTTAAAAGTAATTTTGATCAAATTCCCATGAGGTGTATGAACGACGATGTGCTGGATTGGAGGGTGGGAGGTGGATAGAAGGTGAAGGGAGGTAAAGGATAACTTTGATCCTTCTTACGTCTAACAAACTGAAAATTTAATAAATCCTCATTTTTACTCATCCCTTTTTCTTTCACCACATTCATTTTCATTCACCCCCCCCCCTCCACTCCCATCCACCTTACTCATTTGCTCCTCTCCTATAAGGTTTACCATTCAATAAAAAGGAAAAAAAATCATGTCATACTCATTTCATTCTTATCGTTTTTTACTTTCTTCCTTTTTTTTTCTTCGTCTTTTGACTAATAACTACATTAATTTTTTATGGATTCATTTTAAGATTATATATATGGATCTAATATATATATATATATATATATATATATATATATAAAAGTTAATTAAAATTTCAAGTAACAGAAGAATAAACTTTAATCACAGAGGGATTATTTACAATGAATGAATCTTTCACTTTCTTCCTTTCTTCCTTATATATATATATATATATATATACTAACGTAGACTTTAAACTTCACAAATGTTTTAAAAAGAGACAATTTTTTCAGAAAATAAAGATATGTATAATTAATGAGAAAAAGAGATTATAATTTTAATTTTAAAGTCAAATATCATATTTTGTTTTACTTTTCGATCTTTATATTACAAGGCGTCTCTGTTGGAGAAGTCTTGTTGTGGAACCGTTCTCAGAGTAGCCGTCACAACTTTGAGGCCGGCAATCCACAAGCAGGACACCAGAAAACACTGAACGTGTACAAGAGATGATAACAAAAGATCGGCGATTGACTCTGCGACTAATATCCGAAGAATTGGGTATTAGCAAAGACTCAGTAAGTAGTATTTTCTGGTGTCCTGCTTGTGGATTGCCGGCCTGAACGTTGTGACGGCTATTCTGAGAACGATTCCACATCAAGACTTCTCCAACAGTTTTTAAGCGTTATACGAACGTTGTCAGAAGTGGGTTGTGGCTAGTGGAGAGTATTTTGAAGGTTAATAAAGGTATTTACAATTAACATCCTCTTTTTAATGTTTTTATCATACCATTCACCGAACTTTTTAGACACAACTCGTATATGTGTATATTTTTGTCTATTTTAATAAATAGAATAGCAGTACTTTTTGCTGTTATTATTTACCTGAAATTCTACAAAAAATCGACCGATACGAGTAAGTATCGATATTTTTCAATAGATATCGATATCGCCAGAAGTACAAGACACACTTGAAGTAAAATCAGGTAAATCTTGTAAGAAACCTGATCTGTTAGGATATCTTAAAGCAGTGTTTCCCAACCTTTTTTGTACCATACCTCACCTAAGCCCTTCTAAAATTCATATGCCCCCTCCCCCACTATGCAACTTATGAGCAGTTTATTTTGAAAGTGGCCTAACTCCGTTTTTCATTTTTTTTTTTGCAGGTTACAATAGTTAAATATACAACTTCATGTTATTTATCAGTCAACTATTTCAGGTTGTTTGTATTTCAGGAAAATACCATATTTTTGACACATAAGTTTTTAGAATTAGTTCAATAACTAAACCGTGTAGTTTGAAAGTGGTCTAACTTCATTCATACTGTTGGAAATGTCATTCAAAAAACTATTCATTCCCCAAGCACATTACAAGATTATTAAAAAGTGCCGGAAAGATAATAATTTAATTGTAAATGAAATGAGTCAAGAAGTTTTTGTATCGACAAAATGATTAGAAGACGCAATTTTTAAACGGTCAAAGAATTATGATGGAGAATCAGTAAACTGGTTAAAAATATGTTGGATATTATACATAATTTTTAATATTAATAATAAAAAGGGTTAAACTCGTGTCGAGTCCATTTTCGTATTGCCCCGCTTTACAATCAAATTGCTCCCCGTGGGCCCCACTTTGGGAAACACTGTCTTAAAAAGATTAAGAATTAATAAAGAATATAAGTCCTGAAACGACTTAACACGGCATCAGGAGGTGTTGAATATACAAAAGTGCTGGAATAAAATAAAGATGAAATACTAAGGAAGTAATTATTTTAATTATATATTCTTTATTATAAATATTACAATAAATACTCCAAGTTTGCACCATCAGACACCAAACACATTCCTGCGCAGTTGCTAGAATATCTAGGAAACCCCCGGCATGTTCGACCGTGTCCAGTAATCAATGTTCCGACGGTGGCAGGCATGTTTGGCGTCCGACGGTGTAAACAATCAAATATCATTTAGATTAATTTAATTTATTTATTTTTATTACTTATATATAATATATATATATATATATAATAATTCAATAAATAGACCGTGCTTATTTAATATTTTTTATTAGAAATATGTTTATTATTAATTATTATTTAAAAAAAAATCAATTTAAGAAGTAATGACTGTTTTTAAAAGATCATAGATAATAATATAATATAAAGATATAAATTTATAATTTTATTATACCGCCTACGCCGGTCTCCCTTATCGAAGCGTGTAGCTGCGCCATCATGCTCGCCCCCTATTCAATATTTATTAACATTAAGTGTATAAAATGCACAATAATTGGTTATACAATCGTTTCATTTCGAATTATATTGTTAATTTTTAAATTTATATGTAAGTATATTGATCTAAAAATCATCATTTGATTAAATTCATTTCAGAAAAAAATGTGAATCATTTCAAGATAAAAGAAGATATTTATACTAGTATAATAAAATTAAATTAAATTAAAAGTTTTCATATTAACATAACGTAACACAATGTTTTTTTAGTCTATTAGACCCTAGAGCAGTAGTTTGCAAACTTTTACTTCGGCTCCTCTAAAAATTTTTTATAATTTGACGTCTCCCCTAACATTTTATAAAATGAACAATTTTTACTATCTGGCCAGAAATAGTATTGCTATCATGAAAATATTCGATGTCGAGATTTTGATGTTTTTATACGTTTTGGAGGTCTTTGAGTCATTTTCACTAATGGTGAGAAAAATGTCTGTGTGTGTGTGTGTGTGTAGACAAGATTACGCAAAAACGGTTTGAGCTAGAATAATGAATTTTGGTACATGGGCATTATTCAAAATTCGTTGTTTTCTATCAACTTTTGAGAAATGTAACTCATTCGGAAGAGGGTCATTACCTACCACGTGTTTTCATTTTTTTCCCTCTAAACCAGGGGTGGGCAAAAGCCGGCCCGCGGGTCGGATCCGGCCCTTTTGCTTATTGCCCCGTTGAAAAGTTTGACTCTTATTTTGATCTTTCATTCAATTTCGTTCAATATGGCTCTAAAAAAAGGTTTTTTTTACAAATACCCCGGTTTGGTGTTTGAAATATGATCCTATTGATAGTTTTTCACATGATTAAAAATTGTATAAAACTGCTATATATATAGAATTTCAGCTTGATTGAATCTCTGAAAGTACCGGAATTAATTTTTTAAATTTTTGACCGTCAATTACGCGCCAGCACGTGACGTGGTATCATCAACAAAGAGCCAAAAACGCGCTGGTTTAATAAATTTGTTTATTAATTTTTAATTAAATTTAATTAAAATATATTATATGTTAATTAATCCAATTCAAATTTGCGAGATAGTCCAGTGGAGACACTCCAGATTTTTTGGAGCTACTGAAGTTGAAACTACCACATTCTTCCAGCATTCTTCCGCTAGACTCACTTCCATTCTCCAATTCTCCATATTCTTGTTTTTATATTGGCTTATAAAAATTATAAAGCTTAAAATTTATGAATACTCCTATCTTATCATATTTGCTTTTCTTCTAATATACATATATAATATATAGTTTATATATATATATTTAAAAAATAATATAAAATGTCGATTGTTTTCATGAATAATTCATTGAATCGTTTTTGTTCCATTTTGGCGTTAGCCATGTGAAGGCAAGTAAAGTGGGAAACGAAGGGGAAGAAAGTAGGGGATGTGCTCTTCACTCCACAAATTGGCCTGTCAGATTAACATGATAATTAACACTTGTTGAGTTGAATTCTCCAATAAATAATTCACACTAAATAAATAATAAAAGACATTTTATTTTTAAATGAAGAAGAAGAATAATCCGTGGATAAATTTATATTTTTATTTTTCGATTATACAAATATTTTTAGAAAATTTTATGTATTTATATATATATTATGTAGAATTTATCATCAAATAATTCTTCAGTTATTGTATTCATGATTGCTAAATTCCTTATTTTTCCAAGCAAGGCAGAAAAAATACTATATGGGAGGGCATTAATTATTATACTGATTAAAATTGTGCTTCATATAAAATATTTATAAAAATAATTATTATTATAATAAAATAAAAGTAGAAAGATTTAACGATTGATATAAAAATAAATGAAAATAAAAAATAAAATACTCCAATTAGTGTACCTATATCATAATTACCGACCGACGATAGTAAGGGAGGTATTGTTTTCACACCAAATTTCACATGTGGAGATTTTTACATATCTCCACGAATCATGCATTTTCTAAACAGAAAAAAGTATTTTTAGCATGATGTCTGTCCGTCCGTCTGTCCGTCTGTCCGTCCGTCTGTCCGTCCGTCTGTCCGTCTGTCCGTCCGTATAGATGTGTACAGCCTGAACGGCTCAACCGATTTTGATGAAATTTGGTATATTTACTTAATGCATCACTGGGATGAATTGATCAACTTTTGGTGCAAATCCGGAAGCAGGAAGTGGTAGTATTAGCGATCGACGATAGGAATGGAAGGGTTATTTTCACACCAAATTTCACATGAGGAGATTTTTTTATATATCACCACGAATCATACACTTTGTATTGGTTTTGTCCTCGGGAAAATCATATTTATTAGTTTTTTCTTGATTTAAAATTATATGACGTCATCCAGCCATTCATGACGTCACAGTCTGGTCTTACATATATATTATAAATAAAATAAAATTAAAAATATTTATGTTATATGCCTATCTGTTTTTTATTACATTAATAGATATATTAAAATTATTTGAAATTGTTTCTGTAGCTGGAAATTAATTTACTTCAAACCGTCGGTCGGTTCGGACCTGGCCACAGGTCAACTTATTTTTTTTTATTTTTACTATCTCGCCAGAGATAGTATTGCGATCACGAAAATTTTCGATGTTGAGATTTTGATGTTTTTATACGTTTTGAAGGTTCCTGAATCATTTTCACTAAGGTTGAGAAAAATGTCTGTGTGTGTGTGTGTGTGTGTGTGTGTGTGTGTGTGTGTGTGTGTGTGTGTGTATGTAGGCAAGATTACGCAAAAATGGTTTGAGCTAGAATGATGAAATTTGGTACATGGACATTATTCAAAATTCATAGTTTTCTATCAACTTTTGAGAAATGTAGCTCAACCGGAAGAGGGTCATTACCTACAACGTTTTGATTTTTTTTCCTCTAAAGTGACCGTAAAAATAAAGATATATGTTTGATAATTTTTCACATGATTAATAAATGTATAAAACTGCTATATATAGAATTTCAGCTTGATTGATTCGCTGAAATTACCAGAATTAATTTTTTAACACTGCAAATCTCACGCGCCAACACGTGACGTGGTGCCATCAACAAAAAGCCAAACATGCGCTGGTTTAATATTTATTATTTATTATTTATAATTTATAATTAATTAAATTTAATTTAAATATAATATATTATGTTATTTAATCCAATTCAAATTGCGAGATAGTCGAGTGGAGACACTCCAGCTAATTTTTATTAGGGATAAAATTTTACCATAAGTACTTCTTATAAAAAAAAAATTTTTAATTTTAATTTCCTAATTAAATTACATTTTTCAACATCGTCTCCTTTAAGTTCAATGCATTTAGTTCAACGATGTTCCAGTCGTTATGAAATTTTTTTCGATTTTACAAAATTTACAAAATTTACAAAAGAATCACCAACATGGAAATCAAGGTAAAGGTTGAGAGGACCCGTTCTACTGTTCGTAGGAAGAACAAAGTCGATTATATGTACTTTTTTTGGTATTGGTGCTGATATTTGTGCTTCAATTCGGAAACTTCGAATGTGACCCTCGTTATAATACTATTACCATGAACATAAGCTAATGTTAAAAATATAATATATCTATTTATATAATTATAATTGATATAATTTATATATAATAATATATATATATAATTTATAATTGAAACAATTTTTTTCTTTAAAATACACCTTAAATATGTTATTATTAATTAATTATGTTTTTTTAATTAAAAATAATTAAAATTTACATCTATAAAATATTTATATTTAAGATAGGTATATCTAACTGCATTAAATGCAAATGAATCAACTTAATAAGTTTTTATTATGTATTTTAATTAAATGTTACACTATTAATTTTAATTCTATAGCTATATTATTTGTTTAAATTTGAAGTATTTATTTTATTATAATAAATTAATGTATTTCTGGAGTTGAGTTTATTTTGAATAGTTGAAGTATATAATTAAATTATAAATTAACTATATATTATATATCTTATCTTATTATACTAGAAAAATATATATATATATATACATATTTGTATATATATTTGTATTTTGAAATATTAAACCACTCTAAGGATTTAATAATATTTTGTAATCAAATTAGAAAATATATATTATGTTATATCCACATACCGTACTTTTCTGCTGTACGTTGAAGAGCTGTGTGTTTCATGACTATTTTTTTTAATTTATGTTCTTTTTTAAATTATTTCCAATTGTTTCATATATTTTGACTTTATTTATTTTGAATAATAATCTTAATCTTAAATATTCATAGTTCATAAGAAATATTTTTTTAAAGTACCGATCGGCGGCTCGGTGAACCAGGTATTAATATTACCAACCAAACCCGATAATAAGGAATAATTTTTTTTTAATGACCGAGCGGCGGCTCAGTGAACCAGATATTATATATTATAGAATTGATTGAATTTTAATAATGATAATAATAATAATAATTCATTCATTTTGATATGCAATGAGAAATCCTCTCCATTCTCTCTTTTGTTCCTAATAAATAAAGTCGACAGGTGGGAGCTTGGAGATAGCAAAAGAACACACACACACAGATGAAGAGAGTAGACATATAAAAAGAGGAGTGGAGATATGTTAAAGCCCTTTTGGGAAAAGATGCGCCATATCACGTGACGTTTGGGTCGAAAAAAAGAGAATCTGCGCGAAAAGCTTACCAGATGGATCAGTTTCACTCTTTCTTTTTTTCCTTTGTCTGAGTGTGTGTATGTGTGTGTGTGTGTGTGTATCTACTTTTCTTATAAATCAAAGATTTATCAATGGCCCGAGAATGAACGAACAAATCAGAAATACTGACAATCTGTCTAATTTCCCAATCGACAATCATTATATCTTTCAAAAAAAGGTCATAAGGTCGTTCGATACATTAATTCGATAATTTAATTATATTCATTACTTAAATTTTATTATTTAATAAGATAAAATAATTATTAAAGTTTATAAATATATGAAAGTTTATTAATGTGAATTAAAATCAATAGCAATAGTTTTTATTAAAGGACTTTATTAATTAATATTAAAATAAAAATAAATTATTAAAGAAAAAAATAAATTTTACTTATATTTTATTTATCTAAAGATAAAAAAAAAATATTAAAATTAAATAATCATTTTTTATAGAGGAATTATGTTAAAATATCTATAAGTATATTAAAAAAGAATGAAAATTTGTATAAGTCTGTGTCGATATACAAATCAATAGAGAGCATCAGATTGAAATGAAATTTGACACAGATTGATTGCATAAGAAAATATATGAAAAAAATAATTTTTTAAATCTATTTCAATTCAATGTATCATTTTCAATTTTAAATTGAATTCATTTGCGAGTGAAATAAATAAAACGCATGCATGCTACCAGGCGCTGCCTAAAAAGGCTAACTAAATAATCAAATTATATATTTATAGAGTAATTAGGAAAAAGGACAGAGAGATAATAATTCATCTCATTTATTTTTATGAAATGATTCTTATATTTTTTCATTTTATGTATTTTTATTAGGTAGTCTGTTTGACAAGGTAGGGGGAAAATATTTTATTTTCAAGGTAGGAATCCTTATTGTGTTAGATTGTAGTCGGTCTCAAAGACGAAAAATAGTTTTTATTTTAAATGAATAAATAAATAATAAATAAATAAAATATTTTGTCATGATTGAATTAATACTAAAATACAGTTGAAAAAATTAAAATAAAAAAAAAATAACCTAAATGATGATGATAAGGTTGTGTGGATTTTAAAAAATTCAAATTTTATATTTGACTTTAGTTCAAAAGAAAGTGGAAGCGTGATTTTAAATAGAAGAAATAATGAAAATATATCATAGTATATTATATAATTGTCAATTATATTTATTATTATTATATTATAACGTTTTTCTCAACTTCACTTATGTCCGCACTTAACCTACTCAATATTTATCCATGAGATGGCGTGAATGAAATCGATTTTTCATAACTTTAAATTGACTTTTTAAAATTTTATTTTTATTATTATATATATTATATATATATAATGAGGTTATTTGTTAATGAAGTGTTTTATTGTGGTATGTAAGTATATATATATATATATATATAAATAATAGCTGTATAAAAGAATTAAATTGCATATAAATAAAATAGAAAGCAAATGAAAACTAAATGCGGCCAACGTTTTTCGTTGTATATGAAGCAATTCGTTCATAAACTTTGTCAGGCTTATAGGAAAATTATTTTATTCTTTTTAGTCCATTATTTTATAAAAAAATTTATATAAATATATTATTTTAATCATTATAAATATCTTCTGAATATATAATAAGTAATACATTGTATTTGCTTGAAAGTCTGTATGTAAAAGGTTTTCATTCATTTTATTTCAATCAGCATAATAAAACATTCATATCTTTTTGTGTTCTTATTTAAAATATAGTGAACTCAGTGTATATAGTTAAACTTCTTTATTGATCACTTTTGAGTAGGATATTTTTTTCATCTTCTTTTAAATTGTTTATATACCACATTAATTATGATAATACGTTCTTTTATTGTATATAAATTTCTGTATAGATGTCCTCAGAAAAATTAACATAGTTTAATAAACCAATGTTTAATTTATATCATCATAGGACACCTTAGTTAATAAAAATATTTAATAAAATTAAATAAAATAGGATGCCTTATAAATAGTATCAATAAAATAAAAAAACTACTTTTTAGTGATATTTACAACGAATAAAAAATAACAAAATATGTCAAGAAATAAATAATTCTATAAAATATGTGTATAAAGAAAAGAAAATAGCAATATTAAAGTCTTATAAGTATGTAGAAAAATGTAGGGGAAGATGATTTGCTAATGAGATGCTGGCATTAATAAATAAAGAAAATTTCAATAAAAAAAATGCATTATCCATTTGATAATATGAGAGCATGCTTCGAGCTGCTTCACTGCACAGACGCTCACGAATACTTTCAAAGTCACAATCAATTGATAGGAGGCCCCCTGTAACTTAGGCAACCATTTTAAACATGACATTTTCTATGTAAAAATAAGCTGGAGTGTCTCCATTCGACTATCTCACAAATTTGAATTGGATTAATTAACATATATTTAAATTAAATTTAATTAAAATTATATAAATTATAAATTAAAATTAATAAATAATAATTATTAAACCACAGCGCGTGTTTGGCTCTTTGTTGATGACACCACGTCACGTGCTGGCGCCTAATTGGCGGTCAACCTGTTAAAAAATTAATTTACATGCTTTTTTTAAATCAAAAAATCTCGAAAAAAATAATTTTAAATCGTTAGTCACATATTTGAGAAAGTTGCAAAAAGATGTAATTCACAGATATAATGAGAAACTTGGATTTCATATTAATACTTTACTTCATAAAATTACGATTCTAAATATATATACTCATATTTAGATGAATTTCTATACGCTTTTTATTTTTATTGACTTTTCTGTCTGTCTGTGTGTCTATTATGTTAAAAATTTGTAATTGGATTTTAACCCACTTCTAGTTGGGCGATTTCGCCCAAATTTGAACGTATATTAAAGTCGATGACACTTCGATAATAAAAAAGAAATATTTTGAATTTTTAAAAAATACAGATTTTTAAAATTTTTTAATTTAAATGATTGATGTTAATATAATGTTATATTTATATTTTTTTTATATTTTATATTTTATATACATTTTCTATACAATATGATTGTACGAGGGGTGTTCAAATTATTCTCGGTAACGGGGTAATTTAGCAGTGACGAAGGCATTTAAATTATTTCAGATGGTAACGACACTCCCTGAGAACATAATCTCAAAATTGCATTTATTTATCATTAGTACTAATCTAATTATCGTTGGTGTAAGAAGATTAGAATGACTGATGCGACAATGTTGAGAAAAATGCTTTGAAGAAATAAAGCATACACCTTACAGCCCAGACCTTGCCCCCAGTGATTACTTCTTGTTCTCCAACCTAAAAAAAAGATCTTCGTGGAAAACGTTTTTCTGACGATGAAAAGCTGAAGGTGGCAATTCACGCACATTTTGAGGACAAAGAGGATAAATATTTTTTAGAGGGAATTCAAAAGTTAGTTTCCAGAGCAAACAAGTGTATTGAAGTTATGGGGGACTACATTGAAAAATAAATTTTAGTTAGAAGTTTCTGCATTTTCCTTCATACCTATACCGAGAATACTTTGAACACCCCTCGTATTGTTTTGTGATTCCGAAAAGAACTCAGTGCCGCATAGTACACGGTAATATACCGATGGCTTAATAAGCCACTAGCATAATCAATGTCATCTAGAAAAGACCTAGAAACTTCGCGAAGAATCTAATTTATGTTCGAGAATAACAGATTTAAATACTAGTCAATAGTGAAATGTTTTACATCTGGCAAGGAACAATAATATTAAAAAAAAAAATATAAAAAAAAAAAAAAAAACTTGAAAATAATTTAATAAAAGAAACTTTTTAATATACACGCTTTTTAGTGAAAAATGCCCTAAAAAATAGAAAATTAAATATTAATTAAACCTTGAATATTATTCTTTAAATATGCACAACAAAAAAAGCGTGTTTTGTTGAGCATATTATATAATATTCAAGGTTTTTTATGGCATATTTGACTAAAATTCGTGTATATTAGAAAGTTTTTTTTTTATTAATTTATATTAAGTTCATTTTTTAGCAAATGCCCATATAATAATAAATAATTTGAATATTGCACTAATATGATAACAATTCAATTTTTATAAATTTTTATCTCAGAACAATAAATGTATGTAATATATATATCTGTTGATTTTCAAAGCATTGAGCAATATTAAACATAAATGTCAATTGTAGTATCAGAAAACCGACATATTTCAAACATTTTGTCTATATATATATAATGCATATGCAGATGTCCCTGTAGACTAGATAAATTTCCATTCAATAATAAATATAACTTGTAATTTTTTCTCTTTATTTGAATAGCATTATTATTTAATAGTGCGTTCTTCTAATCCCTTTCGAACGTCCCATTAGGATCTGATTGAAATGGCAGAAAAGCATTAACCCAGGCCATTGTATATATATATTATTTAAAACTGCTATTCGGAGCACCAAAGAATACAAATTTCAAAATTATAATCTCTCTAATCACACCTTTTTGCTCTTTTTTTATTGATTCCCCTATAAAAAAAAATCAGCTAAAAGAAAGAGAGTAAGATAAGACAGACAGCTAATTGTCGTCTTTATCTTCTTTTTGCTTCTCCTTTTTTAATCTTTCTTCCATCAAGCATTTTCAAAATAATGGAGGTAATAAGTAAAAAGGGAATCGAGTGAATTGGAGGAGGGGATGCAGAATCAATTGCTATAGTTGAATTTTGTCCTATCTAAAATCCTTCTCCCTCACCTTCCTCTTCTCTATCCTCCACCAATGCACTTCTTTCTAACAGCTGTTGGAAAACATTTCCCATTAGAAAAATTCCCAAGAGAGTAACGCGCGCTGCTGATTTAAAATGCATTAGATAGAACCCGAGCGAATTCAACAGCCATAATATATATATATTGAGAGAGAGAGAGACAGGTAGAGTAGGGTGGGTGTAGCTGGAGTGCGGAAGGAGAGAGAGAATTTGCTTTGAATTGCCAGACACAAATTATTCAACTTCCGATGATAACAAATCCCCCTGCAGCTAATCGTCCTATATACTTTTTACCACATTTATTTATTCTTAATAGAAAAAAACAACAAAAACAAAGTTATTATAATTATATATATAAAAAATAATAATAATAATAATCTGATTTTTACTATCTCGTAAGAGATAGTATTGCGATCACGAAAATTTTCGATGTTGAGATTTTGATGTTTTTATACGTTTTGAAGGTTCCTGAATCATTTTCACTAAGGTTGAGAAAAATGTCTGTGTGTGTGTGTGTATGTAACCAAGATTACGCAAAGAATGATGAAATTTGGTACATGAGCATTATTCAAAATTCGTAGTTTTCTATCAACTTTTGAGAAATGTAGCTCAACCGGAAGAGGGTCATTACGTACAACGTTTTAATTTTTTTTCCTCTAAAGTGACCGTAAAAATAAAGATATATGTTTGATAATTTTTCATATGATTAATAATTGTATAAAACTGCTATATATAGAATTTCAGCTTGATTGATTAGCTGAAATTATCAGAATTAATTTTTTAACACTGCAAATCTCACGCGCCAACACGTGACGTGGTGCAATCAACAAAAAGTCAAACATGCGCTGGTTTAATATTTATTATTTATAATTTATAATTAATTAAATTTAATTTAAATATAATATATTATGTTATTTAATCCAATTCAAATTGCGAGATAGTCGAGTGGAGACACTCCAGCTAATTTGGAATTAATATTGAAAATCTTTTAATCATTTTTAATTTGTTATGAATGAGATGAGAAGGTAGTAGTTACACTTTGTGAATTTTTGAAAATATTATTATGGTCTATGTTTTATTATATATATTTACGAGGCTGACTCCTGTCGAAATTTGGAACAAATGTGTCTTTTAGTTTTTGTTTGACATCCATTAAAGCTGACCACCTCGTGATTTGAGAAAAAATGGAAAAAAGTGAATTTCCATGAAAATCCATGAGGTGGAATATAAATTGCTCTCTCATCCGCCCTATTCTCCGGATTTAGCCCCGAGCAACTATTTCTTATTTCCAAACCTGAAAAAATGGCTTGGCGGAAAGAGAATTGACTCCAACAATTAAATTGTAAATATGATGACCTGACAAATCTTATTTTTTGGAAGGGATAAAGAGCTCAAAAGACACTACGTTGAAAAATAAATGGATTTTTAAAGTCACGGACATATTGACCTGCCCTCGTACTTAACTATTTTAAGAAATGTTTTAAATTGTCCATTATAGTATATATTTTATTTATTCAATTTATTTGCATTAAACTGATTTTTTAAAAAAATTGAAATTTTTAATTAATTTTTTAGGAGTGCATGGAGGTAACTGGTACGAATTAGTCTATTTTACCACACACGTATTACACTATAATGGTCATTATCATTAATGAGAATACTTTGTTGACTGGCATATATTATTTATAGAGTTTCCCAGGTCATTAACGACACACTGCAGTAATTTTATTCTAAAGAGAGAGATCGAATGATTTAAATAAATAAATATTAACAACTAACCAACAAATAAATAAATAAAAAGCAGTTTATAAATATTTTAATTTTTTTTTATGTAACTTCAATAGTAGTATTCAACCATCTTGGGCTATAACTAAAATAATATTAAAAGGGGGGGGTAACATGCATAACTCTTAACTTGGCAAAAAATATATTGATCAGAAAACAAAAATAACATGGAATTGAGACTAAGAGGGAAAATTGTGATAACCGGTTCAAACACCCATACACCCATTCGACAAGATGTTTTCTAGACAAAAAATAGAAGAAGAAAAAATATAATTAGTTTTGTGCTTATCGCTGAAAAAAAATATTGGGTCAAGTCATGAAATCAAAGGAGAAGTCATTTAGACCGAAAACACGCTTTAGCACGCACATTGAAAATGGTAGATGTCCTGCAATTTAAAAATTTTCACAGATTTTAAAATATTTAAGTTGAAGGCTAAAAAACTGCAAAAACTGAATAGTTATCTGGAAGATACCGATTACTTCGGGTTCGATTCTCGGGGGTGACAATAGAATTTCTTTTCTTTCTTGGGCCTGGCCATCCAACCTAAATAAGAACAAATTTGAAGTAGCGGCCTACTACGAATCGATTGTACTGATAATACATCACCTCTATCTTTAGACATCAAGAGACTTAATAGACCCAGGCACTTGAAAGTCTGTAGCGTCAGCATCCTTTTTAGGATATAATAAATAATTTTATGAAATACATCTATTTATATTAATGAAATCATGTTCTTTCCAAATAATTCTTATCACATTTTTTTGGATTCCTGTATAACATATATATACAATATGCAGAATTATTTACGATGTCTGTAGATAATTTCTCCCACACAAATTTTTTTTTTTTTACTTTATTTTTAAAATCTGGATTTTGGATGTCCTAAAGGATTAGATTCTCTTCATGTACCTCAATTTACACCCTTTCTATTTCTTTCTTTAGGTACTTGAAAGTTTTTTTCTTAAAAGTATACATGTCACTCTCACGTGTAAAAAAAACTTTCACAACTAAAACCACGCAAGTAGATAAATAATCTTTAATTTATATTAAGAAAAATATAATTTAAAAATTTTGTATTCTTTATTTTTAAAAAAAGAGAATAAAAATGTATTATTTATCTACATATCCAGAGAGTATATATAATATATTTATATATAATATGAATAAACATGATTGTGAGTTTGAAAGTGAATTTCTCTTTTCTATTAAAAATTTCATCGAATTTTGGTAATCAAGTTAAAATGATTATCCGGTCGATGATTAAATTAATATCCGGTCTATTCGTGTTAGATGGAAAGAGAAATGGATGATACCAGGTGTCGAACTCTCTCTCGCTCTCTCTCTCTCTCACTCACACTGTATCCAAACCATTTCAACTCATCTCTAAGTGTGGATGATAATCTCATTTTCAATTCCTTCTCTACTAAAATGAATTCTGTTTATATATATATATATATATATGTCCACATGATTCACAAATATTTTTTAACCATTTTTTTTCATAACTGAGTAGAAAACATAGAATGTTTTTTAATTTATAAACCAAAAGATTAATGTATATACAAGTATATAAGAAGAATATATTTTGAGTATATTTAAAATTTCATTTTTTATTTATATATATTATATATATCCGAGGTCTGTTCAAAAGTAAAGGTGAATTTTCAGTTTTCGCGGGCTGTGTATATTCGATTATCGAATTTTTTTTGTTATGTTGGTCCACATATGTTTTTATTATCAGCCATTTTGGATTAGTAGTTTGTTTTTGATAACTGGAAAAGTCACACACACACACACAAAAGAACTCAGAGCAGAAGAACGGCGACATAGCATTTCACGATGGCAGTTACAGTGGGATGCCGCGGAGAAGGGTAGATGGACGCACCGTCTAATACCAAGGTTGTTGGACTGACTGACTATATAAACAAACTTCCTTTTCTTTTTGTTTCTTCTTTAATTTTCAATTTCATCATTAAATACATATATCCTAATTTGCATATATTATAATGGGATATAATCAGGGCTTCGAACCGAAACTGAATCGAAAACCGAAAACCGAAAAAACCGGTATTTTTGTCGGAACGAAAACCGGAGCTGAACCGAAAAAAATAATATCGGTTTATTTCAGTTCAGTACGTGTTCAATCCAGAGTTGCCAGAAGAGGTGTTTTGGCAACACACAAGCCCGAATTTTTACTATCTCGCCAGAGATAGTATTGCGATCACGAAAATTTTCGATGTTGAGATTTTGATGTTTTTATACTTTTTGAAGGTTCCTGAATCATTTTCACTAAGGTTGAGAAAAATGTCTGTGTGTGTGTGTGTGTGTGTGTGTGTGTGTGTCTGTGTGTGTGTCTGTGTGTGTGTATGTAGGCAAGATTACGCAAAAACGGTTTGAGCTAGAATGATGAAATTTGGTACATGGACATTATTCAAAATTCATAGTTTTCTATCAACTTTTGAGAAATGTAGCACAACCGGAAGAGGGTCATTACCTACAACGTTTTGATTTTTTTTCCTCTAAAGTGACCGTAAAAATAAAGATATATGTTTGATAATTTTTCACATGATTAATAATTCTATAAAACTGCTATATATAGAATTTCAGCTTGATTGATTCGCTGAAATTACCAGAATTAATTTTTTAACACTGCAAATCTCACGCGCCAACAGGTGACGTGGTGCCATCAACAAAAAGCCAAACATGCGCTGGTTTAATATTTATTATTTATTATTTATAATTTATAATTAATTAAATTTAATTTAAATATAATATATTATGTTATTTAATCCAATTCAAATTGCGAGATAGTCGAGTGGAGACACTCCAGCTAATTTTCAATTAGTTATGCCTCCCACTGCATGGTGTCGCTAAAAACTTTGTTTCAAAAATTAGTGTCCTAGTCATACTCTCCCTTCGGTTGTGTTGGCAGCGTCTCGTAGTCGCAATATAGAATTTAATGTTTTCATCGTTTGTTTAATACTGATATTTTGATTTAATGATAGTATTAATTTTTTAAATTATTTATTCCATTTGTTACAGGGTTATGTATTGATATAAAGAAAATGATTCATAAATATAAATAAAATTATTAAATAAATTTAAACAAATATTGAATAACTTTGACCAAGTACGAAGATTAGACAGTAAAAAACTTATTTTAGAATTTTGGGAGGAAAATAAAAATACATATCCTCATTTATACAAAATTGCAATGGTGGTTTTGGGAGCTGCTGCAACACAAGTTAGTGTTGAAAGAGCTTTCTCTGGTTTAAAGTTTATTTTACGAGACAATAGAAATAGTTTAAATAAAAATATATTGCAAGATATTTTAATAATTAGAGGTAATTTTCATCTTTTATAATTATAGTTATAATTGTAAGTAAATATATCCAAGAATCCTTTATACTTTAACATTTGTTTCGTTTGTTGAGTGTTTGAAAGTAGAAGTAAAAAAATATTCATACATATATGTTCCGTTTAATAAATTATATTAACATCTTATATTATATACTTCTAATTATTATACCTTTAATTAATTATTATTATTTATATTATATTGTATCAATTCATGTAGTATGATTTAGGGTGGTAGCAAGAAATATTTTTCGGGCGCTAATTTATGGCAGACTCGGCATACCCCGGCCTAAATTTCTAATACAAATAAAAGGTCTTTAAAATTAATTAATCGGAACTGAACCGAAAACCGTAAACCGAAAAAACCATTATTTTTGCCGGAACGAAAACCGGAACCGAACTGATATTTTTTTTTATTTAACCGGAACGAAAACCGAAACGAAAAAAATAACGGTTCGAAGCCCTGGATATAATATATATCTTAAAATTAATTTTATTCTACTTTTTTTTTATTAAAATTTGACAAAGGTTGTTTAATGATGTGTAGAAATCGGGGTGGGCAGACAAAATACGAAGACACATGTGGGATTTTTGAGAGTGAATTGAGCTGTGGCAAAACGTTTTCGAGTTAATTTAAATAAATAATTATTTATTATGTTTTTAAAAAAGAATACGATTTGTTATGTTTAATGAAAAATACACAACAGAGAGAAAAGTACATACCTAAATATATGAAATTAATATTTTATTAGTTTATTAAGATCAATAATACACTTAATGAAATTGTTCAATTTTCGATTTTAACATTTAATATATGTATTTTCAAATTTTAATAAAAAAGTAGAATAAAATAAATTTTAAGATGTAATATATATATATATCCTATTATAATAAATACAAATTAGGATATATTTATATTTAATGATGAAATTGAAAATTAACGAGGTAATTAAAAAGAAAATGAAACTTTTTTGCATACTCAGTTAATGTTAAAAATGGAATAAAGTGCCTCAACACACTTAAAATGTTGACTAATAGAATATATTTAAATAAATATAATCTTGAAAACGAACTTAATTTTTTTTTTTTTTTTTTAAATTCATTAAGCTGAAAAATTGATCTAGATATTTCTTATATTTTGTAGAAATTTTTTTTTTTTTTTTAATTCAATATAAGTTCATTTTATCAATATTTTAACTTCATAAGGTTAATTAATCAACAATTGTCATTAATTATCAACGAGTATAAAATCAAAATATTTGAATGATTCAAATGCTTTATTGAATTTATAATTATTATTAATTAATATTCAAACGTGATTCACCTCCATTTTATTCCTATTATCTAATATTATGGAATTTTTTGATCAACCCATCAGTCATTTCCCATTTTCTTTCTTCATAAATATTGTTTACTAATCTTCTTCACCAAGTTCAACTAAATGTTCTTGATATATAAATTTATATTGATGATCATATCATCTGAAAAACATAATCCACTCCTATTCAATTGAATAATCTCTAAAAATATTTGTCAAATTGCCTCTCAAGTATTTACCAAGGCCCAGGCAATAGAATAAATTGCTCTTTAAAAGAACTCAGAGTTTGAAAGAATCAGAAATGTTTAAATTAAAAAAAAAATATTTCTTTGGTAACTTAAGAATTTATTCAGGGATCGAAAGTACTACTTGATTAAAAGTAGCGCCCTCAATAAGAGAAAAAGGAAAAAAGGATCCGTTTTCCTGATCAAAGAACACCTTTATCCGGATATTGTAGGATTAACAAAAGTTATAAGTTTATTTTTGCATGAAAATTTTTATAATAAATAAATTCTTACAGCTCTTTAAAATAACCAAAAGATAGTTTGAAACAATTAGTATTGTTTTAATTTTAAAGAATATATAAAAGTTCAAAAAAATTTAATATTTATTTTTATGGTAACTTAAGAATTTATTGTATTTATATGTGTATATAAATAGAGATATGATTTAAATTATGAATAAGACACGCTCTAGCATTTACGGCACCCCGGGTAATAGAATAAATTGCCGTCTCTATATTCGTAAAATTTATTACATTCTTAACCAAAATACCGCCCTTCAAATGCCTGGTTTGCCGCCCTCAAAAACTGTGTCTGTAAATTGTTTTTCTTTTGATATCATAATTAAAAAAAACTTGATAACAGTATTTTAATAAAATATGAAATAAATCCATTCTATTCTATTAAAATATATTATATATCCTATGAAATTGTTAACTCTAAGAATAAATCAT
This sequence comes from Labia minor, assembly GCA_963082975.1. Taxonomy (NCBI): domain Eukaryota; kingdom Metazoa; phylum Arthropoda; class Insecta; order Dermaptera; family Spongiphoridae; genus Labia; species Labia minor. The sequence goes on from OY720346.1 coordinate 58,619,636, forward strand.
TTAATTTAAATCTTATGTGATGAAAATGTGATTTGAAATTAAATTTCAAAATTATTTTTCTATATTTTTGAAAATGAATAGAAAATTTAAAAATATGTTTGTATTTTTTATAATGAGTCGAGTAAATTATCAAATTATATAATTCCTAAATATTTATTTTATACTAAACACTTAATTTCTATCCTTTTCAATATATAGATATATATTCATGTATATATATATAGTACCTGGTTCACCGAGCCGCTGCTCGGTACTTTAAAAAAATTATTCCTTATGAACTATGAATATCTAAGATTAAGATTATTATTTAAAATAAAAAAACGACAAAATATATGATTAATTTCAAATAATTTAAAAGAACATAAATTAAAAAAAAATAATCATAAAATATATAACATGCACCGAAAGAGAGAAAAGTATGGCATGTGGATATAACATAATATATATTTCGCAATTTGATTACAAAATATTATTAAAATAAATATTTTTAATTTTATTTATAATATTTTGTGTTTAAGGGAGCACTGTCCGGCGCCATTTTGTGTATTATTAAAATTGCTATTTTAAATTAAGAAAAAACTAACAAAGATGATTTTTCCGAGGCTGAAACCTATACAGACCGATTTTTCTTTATATATATTATCTGTGGTGTGGATTTCAAAAAAATCCTTCAAACGGATTAATATATTTAAAAAATACAAATACCTATATATATATATTATATTTTTGCTAGTATAATAAGATAAGATATATATTTATTCATAATATACAGACTATATATAAACAAGGGTTGATTTATTAATTAAGACTAATCGCCTTAGCCAATTATGAGTTTTGTAAAAAAAATGTAAATTCTAAGCAATGAACTGATAAAAAGATGTTTACCGTATTAGACGCTTTATTTAAACATTTATTTAATTCATATAAAACGTTAATCATATAATTCTAATAATAAAAAAAAAGTGAAAAATCTTTTTTTCATATTAATATTAATCACGAATAATATTCAGATTTTTTTTAATCTCTTTTTTTAGGGGGATTTTAATGATCTCTTTTCTTACGACCCCCTTCAATTATCGTTCTTTCTTTCTCATTTTTTTTTTAATTTGTCACTTTAATCCGTTGATTCTCATGGACAATCATGGCTTAATATGCATTCATCAGCATGAAAAAAATTTCTCCCTTTTATTGTCTCAAATATTTTGGAAAAAAAATGATGCTAATGATAATGATGCAAATGTTAACTGGGATTAATTCATTAGACAAGCGCATATGAGAAAATTTTTTTTCATTTGGAAAAAGTCACCTATTTTTCATCTCCTTTCAAGTACTAATAAAATTTCAAATATTAATAATTGTAATTAAAGTATAAATTAGAAAAAATGTTTTGAAAGTAAATTAAAAATCAATAATTATTACTTGTAATGTTTGGGTGTTTAAATTCGTAGGGTAATTATTCAAGTAAACGCCTTTTCCTGGATTTGGATAATACTTTACCAGTGGGTTCCTTTTGCAATTCCAAATAAAATTTTTTATGAAATATTTTCGAGCTTCTTCTAGTTTACGAGATAAAAATCATTAAAATTTGCATATACTCGTAAATTCATTGATATTCTATTTAATTAGCATGTTTTATCCGTTTGACCACCAAAGGGCGCACTAATTGTTGGTTTTTATATGTTCGGTTTGGTTTTATGATTATCCAAACCGAACTTATAAAAACCGAAAATTAGTGAATAAGTGAATAATTATTGAATTAGTCAATAAAACATTACTTAACGTTCATAACTAATCTGTCAAAATTAAAAAATCTTTATTATAATAATTTTTATCTCGTAAACTAAAAGAGGCCCAAAATAATTACATAAGAAAATTTTATTTTGAATTGCAAAAGGAACCCATATCCAAATCCACGAAATGACGTTTACTTGAATACCTTAGTTTTATTTAAAACAACCGTTAGACAAAATTGAACTTTATTTAATCAACATCCCTTTTAAGAGTGATTTTTTCTGTAAATCGATTCTCTGTTTTTTTATATTCAAGTTTATATACATATATATATATTTGTAAGATGAATTAATCTTTTTAAAATAAGTTTCATTTTATGGTGTTACTAGTAGTCAGTCACCCGAGATCAAACTTGGATTATATTAAGGTTTCCCGACCTTTTTTTTCCACGCCGATCACTTATAAACTTTCTTCTCGTTTGATAGCCCCCTATTTTTTGATGCAGTATAAGTATATTAATAAAGTTTAACATAGAACTATGAACATTTACTAGAGTATATTTTTAATAATTTTACAACAAAGGAAAAATTTTTATTACATTAGTAGTGGTAGAGATAATACATTATTATTTAACAAAACTTTCAATTCAATATTTTATTAAATAATAATTTCATAAATGATTAATATGAATTCCTAACTGAAAACTAACTGAAACTGAATAAGACGGTTGAAGCTTATCTTTTTAATACACTTAATTTAACTCACACTGTCCGGTTGTCCGGTTGTCCGTTTGTACGCGGGTTGTCCGCGGCATTTTATAATCGATATTTCAACAACTTCCCGTCATTCAATCAACTTGAAATTTTGCATACGCGCTTGCTCCTGCTAATAATACACGAATCAATTGAAAAATCCACTGAATTATTTATCTATTAGTGGTAATTAATTAACTAAACTTTCATATGCGGAATATGGAATAGTACACTATTTCAATCATAGATGGCGATAGCAGTTCTAGAGGCGCTGAACACGACTAAAAAGTATAAAATAAATTTAAGTAAAAAGAAATTTTTTTAAAAAACACACTTTGGTCAAATTATAATAACACCAAATGGAAGCAAATGTTTTACGGTGTTTTTATAATTTGACCGCAAACACTTTACAGTGATTCTATTTTTTACTTTTTAGTGCAATTTTAAGTAAAGTGTGTTTTTTAAAAAGATTTCTTTTTACTTAAATTTATTTGATAATGGTTTAGATATCAGGTTCCTATTTTCATTTACAACTCTCTATAGCTAATAAATATTATAAATTATTTTATTAAATAATAATTATTGGAAAATATTAATTTATAAAAAAAATTAACTCAATCTAAAACAATGTTTAAGTTTTAAATATTATTTTATTTAATGACATTTTTTAAAACGAAAATTCTAATGGGAAATTCCTTAAAAAACCTTAAAACATGAACATTTATTTAAATATATGAAAGTATAATAAATATAACTTTAATAAATACTAGTACTATGGGAACCAGCATGATCCGTTGACAATTGTTTGTATTTACTTTTTTATTTAGTTTTTATTCCGTAAAGAAATCCTTTATTTTTTTATAGTAATTGAAAGAGGAAATTTTGCCAACGACCCTCAATAGCCTCTCAGGTTCTGTCAACCCTATTCAAAGCTCCATTGATCCCCTTTGGGATTTCCTAGACTACAGTGTCGTTGCCAAACCACAATCGTAAATTCGTTAATTTTAATCAACAAGATGATACCGTGCATTTTCTTTAAATAAACATTAATTGCTTTACTAAAATTACTGTAACTTAAAACTAAATAGACATTATCATGAAATGTTGTATTGTGATATTTAATGGTTATAATTTCTAGATTGAGGTTATGTAAGTTAAGAAGAAGCGCCATCTATATGTCAGAATATTATATATATAATCTTTTTTATGGAAATATTTAAAGATATGTTTAGTGTAGAATAAATAAAAGTATCAATTTAATGAATCATTGCTAATACCTGTTTATTGGTTTGTGTGTTTCAGACTTTCTGTGTGGTGTCGAAACGTTTCCGTAAAAATTATATCCATCGTTTTACTGCTACGCATAGTTTTTTTATTTTCTCACCATGGAATCCAATCCGACAGACGTGCATCTTCCTTAGTACCAATCAGTACTTCGACTACGTTGTCATGGCCACCATCCTGCTCAACTGCGTCTTCCTGGCCATGACAGAGACTGTAGAGGAGGCAGAGTAAGTTATTTACTAGTTGTTTATTTAATAAAATTTGAAAAATAAATTTAAAAAAAATTTGGAGTGTCTCCACTCGACTATCTCACAAATTTGAATTGGATAATCAAGTTTTTTTTTATATTTGAAAATTAATTAAAAATTTTTTTAACATAATTTTCACTGATAACATTTTGTTGAAATAACAAGGTAATCAAATAATATCAAAATTGTTTTGATTTTTTTATCAACGTAAATAAAACCTTAACTTTCATTTTTAAGTCAAAATTTAAAAATTAATTCCGGTACTTTCAGCGATTCAATCAAGCTGAAATTATATATATAGCAGGTTTATAGAATTTTTAATCTTGTGAAAAACTATCAAACATATATCTTGTGCATATATCTTGTAGCAGTGATTCCCAAAGTGGGCGCTACCGCCCCCTCGTGGAGGCTGGATGATTCCAGGGGGGCGGTGATGGTCACAGGGAAAATTACTTGTATATTACTTTTCTATTCTTAGTAACATAAATAGATACATAAATTCAATGTTTCTAATTTACACCTTTATTTATAATATTTTGCAAGTAGGTACATTTATCTTTTTGTTTAATTCTTATTCAAATTAAAAAAAATTAATTTCCAAGGGGACGCTAAGTAAATTTTTTTATGGGAAGGAGGCGCTTGGTCAAATAAGTTGGGAACCACTGGTTTAGAGGAAAAAAAATGAAAAGCTGGTATGTAATGGTCCTCTTCCGAATAAGCTACGTTTCCCAAAAGTTGATAGAAAATTACGAATTTTGAATAATGCCCGTGTACCAAATTTCATTATTCTAGCTCGAAACGTTTTTGTGCAATCTCGTCTACATTCACACACACACACACACACAGCAATTTTTTTCAACCTTCGTGAAAATGACTTGGGGGCCTTCAAAACATTTAAAACATCAAAATTTCGACATCGAAAATTTTCTTGATCGCAATACTATCTCTTGCGAGATAGTAAAAAAATGAAATTAATTAATTAAATATAAAAATAAGCTGGAGTGTCTCCACTCGACTATCTCGCAATTTGAATTGGATTAAATAACATAATATATTATATTTAAATTAAATTTAATTAATTATAAATTATAAATAATAAATATTAAACCAGCGCATGTTTGGTTTTTTATTGATGGCACCGTGGCACGTGTTGGCGCGTGAGAATTGCAGTATTAAAAAATTAATTCTGGTACTTTCAGCAATTCAATCAAGCTGAAATTCTATATATAGCAGTTTTATACAATTATTAATCATGTGAAAAATTATCAAACATATTTTTATTTTTACGGTCACTTTAGAGGAAAAAAAATCAAAACGTTGTAGGTAATGACCCTCTTCCGGTTGAGCTACATTTCTCAAAAGTTGATAGAAAACTATGAATTTTGAATAATGTCCATGTACCAAATTTCATCATTTTAACTCAAACCGTTTTTGCGTAATCTTGTCTACATACATACACACACACACAGACAGACATTTTTCTCAACCTTAGTGAGAATGATTCAGGAACCTTCAAAACGTATAAAAACATCAAAATCTCAACATCGAAAATTTTCGTGATCGCAATACTATCTCTTACGAGATAGTAAAAAACGGAAAAATTTATTTTTTTTAAAGCAGTTACAAAACATTCATTAGTAATTATGATTGTAATGATTGTAATCAATCAAAATTAATAAATAGACCATCTGTTTCTGTTTATATATGAATCTTTATCCTTTGTTTCAGTCTTATATTGGACATTTATATTATTTTGAACTGAAAACACATTTTATATTTATTTTATTTATATTATTTTTTATTTCACTAGTTAGTTATATTTTGTTGTAAACCATGTCATTTTTTAACCTTAAATTGTTTTTTTATTATTAAATTGATTTGAATTCAAGGGGAAAAAAATTTAATATCTCTTAATAAACATATATTTATTTTTATATATAAAAAAAATTTAATTAAATGATATTTATTTATATTTCAATTTTATTTATTTATTAAAGAAAAATGAATCGATATGCCAGGAATGAATTTATATTCAAATTTATTTTATTGATAAATGATTTTTTTTATTAAATATAAATTTATGTTAATTTTTAATTGATTATATTAGGGCGACACCTGAAATCAATTAGTCGGTTATTTACAGTTTAAAAATCAAATATAGATTATTTAATTATTAAAAAAAATCCCTCTTATTTTTTTAAAAAATAAAATTTGATTTCCAGTAATATATTAAATAATAGATTTTGTTTTTTTTCATTAAATCATTAATTTAATGTTTTATTAATATTCTGAATTAAATGAAATAGTAGAAATGATTAAAAACAACGATTAAATAAAGGTTAATTCTATTTTGATTATTATACTTATACACGTTATCATAAAAAACAAACATATAACGTCATAATTTAACCTTCTGACTGATATTCTATTCCAAAAAATCGAGAGAATAAATTATTCTTTGTTGTTTTTACATATATATACACACGAGGTCTGTTCAAAAGAAAAGGTTGAATTTTCGCGGGCTCTGTACATTCGATAATCATTTTTTTTTGTTATGTTCGTATATATATGTTTCTCATATGTTGAGATTATCAGCCATTTTGTATTAGTAGTTTGTTTTTGTCAAATTAAACGTGACTGTTTCTGTGTGTTCTTCAATTTTTTACTTAAAAAATGTGAATAAAAAAAAGAATATGTAATAAATTTGGCGTTAAAAATGGAATAACGCACTTCCAACGCAATTAAAATGTTGACAGTAGCATTCGATGAGTCTACTTTGTCCCAAAAAAATGTTTATAAATGGTACACATTCACACAAGGCCTTTAAAAAAACACGCCAATTTCGATCAAATGTGAAGGTTTTGCTCACTGATTTCTTCGATTACAACGGCGTGATGCATCCTGAGTTCTTGTCAACAGGTCGTACTGTTAATAAGGAATACTACAAGGAAGTTATGCAACGTTTGTGTGAAGCAATACGGCTCAAACGATCGTAATTGTGGATCAACAAATCATGGATTCTGCGTCACGATAATGCATCAGCCCACACATCATTGTTTGTTCGTGATTTTTTGGCCAAAAACAACACCATAATTATGCCACAACCACCGTATCCACCAGATTTGGCTCCCTGCGACTTTTTCCAATTTCCAAAACTGAAGAGACCAATAAAAGGAAAGTGTTTTGCCACAATTGATGAGATAAAGTTGGAATCGAAAAATACCTGATGGCCATACCGAAAAGCACATCTCAGAAGTGCTTGGAAGAAGCGCTGACATAAGTGCATTATACCTGAGGGGAATTACTTTGAAGGTAACGAAATGGATAATGATGAAAAAATAAATACTTTTCGAAATAATTCAAAATTCACCTTTTCTTTTCAACAAACCTCGTATATGTATACTAAAAAATAGACCCGGCTTAACGGGTATTTTTAGATTATAATTATGAAATATTTAGAATATCAAATTATCATTATTTTGAAAATTAAGTGAATTTTTAAATTAATCACAAATTAGTACTTAGGAAATAAATTCGTATATTATAAAATCCTATTTATTTTAGTATATACTTATCTTATCTTATTATGCTAGCTAAAATTGTATATATCTATCTATCTATATATATTGGTTCTCAAAAACCGCTCTAACGATTTTTTTCAAATTCACACTAGATATAGTATTTATAAAGAAAAATTAAGTTTTATTGATGATATCTCTTGAAACATTCAGCTTCATTATTAATTTCTTAATTGAAAATTATATATGGAAAACGTCAAAATTGGCCTCCATTTTTATTTGTATTAATATTTTTTTTTATTTAAAATATTTTAAAATTTATTATTTAATTTCGAAATAAAATTAAAAATATTTATTTTTAATAAAATATATATAGATATTTATTAATCTCTCTCAAAAAAAAAAAAATAAAATAAAAAACATCAAATCTGCCTGCTAAGACAGTAAAAAAATGACAATTTTTTATCTAAATATATTTAGTCCATATGGTAAAGTGATGTTTTAACGAGTGGATTTCGTCGGTTCGAAACTCTCCGGGTGAATCGTTATTTAAAAATGAAAATGAAAATAATGAATTTGTTATTTTTTTTCTTTTTATCTATTGTTTACATTTTAATAAATTACTATTTTATATTTATTTATTCATTGTTCTTTTATTAAATTTAATATTTATTAATATTATTTATTATTAATTTATATATTGATGACATCACAAATGACATTTATATTGAAATTTGACTCCCGCCTTTTTTTAAAGAATATTGTATTAATATTTTTTTTATATTTAAAATATTTTAAAATTTTTTATTTAATTTCGAAATAAAATTAAAAATATATATTTTTTTTATATTTAAAATATTTTAAAATTTTTTATTTAATTTCGAAATAAAATTAAAAATATATATTTTAATAATATTTTATAATTATAAATTACGATATATATTTATCAATAATAATGAATTTTTTTTTTTAACTTAATTACAGAGCCGAGGCTCGGGGTCCCGGTATGATCTTAATATATTGTGAGAATTAGATAAATAATGTAGAGAGAAAAAAATATTTAAAAATAGATATTTATTTAAATGAAATAAAATTATTTAATTTACAGAATGAAAATGTCTATAATAATGTCTAAACATTTTTTCTTTATAATTTTACATTATAATAATACTAATTACAGTAGTTATAATATATGGGGAATTTTCAACTTTGACTGCCGATTTGACCATGTTCCCAAACGAATTTTAAAAAAACCAAGACCACTTTACATTTACACATTTTAAGCTCTAATCGAATCCAAAATCAAAATTTAAAAAATCGAAAAACAAACTCACAGATATATAGATTTTATAAATGAACATTTATACAATTTATTTTAATTAATTTGAAACATTTTAGGAAACAAATTTTTAATGGGTCATTTTTAGAAATCCCATTTAACAATTATAATAAATAATTAAAAAATTGTAAAATTTTTAAAGTATATAAAAATAAATTGTATAAATTGGTTAAAGGGTCGAGTGATAGTTCGGTGTCCCAGGTATATATTTTATATTAACACGCCTACTTTTCTGTATAATAAAGATATAAAGAATCATATTTTAATTTTTATATAACCAAGAAATCATTTTTTCACTTAAAATATAGTTGTAAAGCCCAAATCTCCGATCCATATAACATCATCGACTGGGCCGCTACCAAAAGGAGTCTTCTCTTGCTCTGACTAGGGCCACCGGTATTTGCCATTAGTCTCGAAAAAATAATATTAAATTTTATATAAATTTATAAATTAGAATATTTGAATTTGTTTAAATTTTAACACATGTAATCAATCATATGCATAAAGAATAGAAAATTTTGAAAATCAACTTGGTATTAAATTCAGAAAAAAAAAATACTCATATATAGAATATATAGACTATTCGAATATAATTGAAACTCTTTCTCTCCCTCTATTTTAAATTTGAAAAAACGGAGTGTTAAGAAATTAAGATTCCTTATACAACATAGATGGTTAAATGAATTGGGCTCCCTACCTCCCTGAGAAATTCACATTAAAAATGTTTATAATATTTTAGTTTATTAAATCAAACTATTATTTTTTTATTTCAATATTTTTAATGTTAATACAATAATTTTTATTTTATAATCTATAAAATAATTTAATTATTTTTAAAAACAACGGTCTTCAATTACAATTTTTTTACTCTCTACTGACTGTTCATTTCATAACTGAAAATAGTGTCGAATAGAAATAGACGATATTACTTGGATTAATCTTATTATGCTAGCTAAAATTGTTTGTTTGTATTATTGAGGACCCCAGTTCAATTCATTTTAATCAGATTGATGCAATGATGCAACATTTAATAATTGTAATAAATAATTAATTGTAGATTAATATTTTTTAAAGGGTCGAGCGACAGCTCGGTGTCCCAGGTATTAATATTACCAGCCAAACCCAATAATAATGAATCATTTTTTTTAACTTAAGTACCGAGCCGAGGCTCGGGGTCCCGGTACTACATATTTATATACGAGTATATTTAATTATTTATTAATATTGCTTTCGCAGAGCTGTGATTTATCTAAACAGACAGCAAACAAAATACATTGCAAGCTAAATAAAACGCTTGAAAATTGGTTTAATTCTTTGTCAATATATTATTTCATTAGAAAATATTCTCTATAGTTTATTTATGATTTCTATTTCTATTTCTATAGTTATTTATCTCCCTTTTTGTGAAATGTTTTATTCTGCATATTTCTTTCCTCTCACTATTATAAATGATTCAAATGGAATTCTTTCTATACATCATCCTATTTTTTTTTTTTTTTGTTTTTTTGGAGCAACAATATTTGCTTTTAAAATATTTAAAAAGTTTCAATTTTTCTATCTCCATTGCTGTCTTCTTTTTATTTTGTTTTTGTTTTGTTTGTATTAAAAACATAAATTACAATACATATATACATAACAATCTTTCAAAAGAGAGAGAGAGAGAGATAGAGAGTCAGTAAAAGAGAAAGAAGGATGGGGATAAATAGAAGATGCAAAATGCGCAACTTTACAAGAGACAGTGAATGGGTTGGATGAGGGGGTGGTATTAGACGGTAGAAGAGAAAGAGAGTATAGTAGAAGTAACGGGCGTGAAAAAGACTAGAGGGTAATTAATCACACTTTAATTGAATCTAAAGCTTAATAGAACGACAAAAGAGAGAAAATATATAGTCTTCTAGTGCCTGTTCTCTCTTTCCACCTCCCTCAGACCTCGGTCGTTTGCTGGCCAACTTCCAAAGAACAAAAGCTACACAAATCAAATTTGTTTAATCTAGTATTAAAAAAAACAACATAAATTGAATTTATTAAGTCATTTTCAATCTAATTTCTTTTTTTTTTTTTTTGCTTTTTAATAGAACGATAACGTTTTCTATTGAAGTCACTTTTTTGCTAGATTGAAAGGGTGGGATTTGACTTTTTAAAATATAAATTAATCTATTCCACATCGTTGATTAATAGTCATATGCGGAAAACATTTTTCTTTAAAAATCACTATTGTAAGTCACATGATAAAGCGGAACGAACGTTTTATCGCTAAATAATTTTTTATATGAAATATTTATTATAAAAATTATTGAATAAAATTTCTTTTTTGTCGAATTTAATTGAAAGAATGTTTATTATCAATTTGAAAATTATTTATAAATTGATTCAATGTAATAGGTAAAAAATAAGATCATCTATGATCAAGGTCGGTTCTAGGGTATTGAGCACCAAGTGAAAAACAAAATTTAGCGCCCTTACATTCATGATTATACACAAAAATTAGTAAAATCAGGTAAAAAAATCAATACACAAAAAAAAAAATTATTTTTATACCGGCGCCCTTCAAAACTTGGCGCCCGGCTTGTCCGCCCCTTTATCCGGTCCTGTATATAGTGAATATTTAAAAATAATAAAAAATGCATACTTATCAATTTATTTTAATTTATTATTTTATTCGTTCATCTTCTAAGTTGAAAATTATTGCCTGCTGATAGGCAACCCTCATTAAATTACAATTATTTATCATTCAAATTCAATAGAACTTGGTAATACTAATAAAAATTATGGTATATTTTCTCTGTCTTAGCAATTTGCCATTTCCAAATTAATAAAAACAATATTTTACAATAGTGGATACTATTATTTAATATTTATATTCAATTATTTAATTTTTTGGAATTATGATTAATTTATTTATTAATTTACTGAAAAATAATTAAGTTAAGATCTTAGGATGTCTTTAATGGTCTAAGAATCTGACATGTCTTTAATCTCATAATAATAATAATAAACATAACAGTGGCGTACCTAGTACTTTTGCCGCCCGGGGCGATCTCCAGTTTGCCGCCCTTTCTATTAATTCAATCAAATAGTGGTTTTTATAAATTAATACACATAAATAAATTATTAAGTTATTTAATCAATATTAATTAATACACAGAGTAAATTTTTTTACACATATTTATATGCACTCGTAAACATATTTATATAATATTTACTCTTCTAGCTTTCATTCTAGAAAAATCGTGTATAATGCTCTCAAAATTTATATTATTTGTAATTTCTTCTTCTATTGACAATATTGAAAGATTTTGTAGTCTTAATTGACTCATTGTAGAACGAAGATAATTTTGCCGAACAAAATCTTAAAGATGCGTTTACGAATTCAACGAATTTTAATGAATACAATAAAATAAAATTATTATCCTGTTCTTGGAATTAGAATTCAAAATTTACACTAAAATGCATTTATATACACCGAGGAATAATATTCGAAATCATATAGTTGATCATAATTTATATAAATCAAATAGTAATCAAATAGTAATAATAATAATATAATAATCATAATAATTATTTATTATTCAAGAAAGAAAAAAAAAATAAATATGAAATGAATAAGTTGCTTTTTACAACAATAACTAAATATAAAAAATGCCGCCCCAAGATAAGTGCCGCCCGGTGCGGACCGCACCCACCGCCCCCCCTTAGGTACGCCACTGAACATAATATATCTAGCATCTAATTAATTATAATTTTTTAAAATTTAATTTAATTTATTTAATTTTATTATTTTATTTATTTAATCTTAAAACTATTGGGGATGTTTGTGATTACTCAGTCTCAAATTTAGTAACTATAAATTTGTTTGTTTGTTTATTTATTTATTTTGCTAAATATACAAGATAAGTTATTTAATTAAATCTATAGATTTTACTAGAGTTAATAGCATTATTTATTAATTATATATACATCAAGTTTCCACCACAATGTGTTGTTAATGTTTCTTCTATTCCAGATATATCTTCCTTGCCATCTATACAGCTGAAATGTTAATCAAGTCCATCGCTAAGGGCTTTATCCTACAAAAGTACACATATTTACGTAATCCATGGAATTGGTTGGATTTTGTAGTAATTACGAGTGGCTATGCGACGATTGGTATGGAGGTCAGCAATTTAGCTGGCTTGAGAACATTTCGTGTGTTACGTGCCCTGAAAACTGTGTCAATTATGCCAGGTCAGTTCATTGAGAGTCTACCTATCCCTTTATTTATTAGATAATTATAGGAACAAAGAGAGTGAGAAAGGGTAGAAAATATATGTATAAGAATTGAAAATAATCCTTACTTAAAGTGAATAGAATGTTTAATTAATTAAATTAAAACAAAAGTAATGCTTTTTAAAAAGTGATTAAATCGAATTATTTATTTCTTTTTAATTCAAATTAAATATTTATTAAATGTCTGATCCGATAATAGGAATTTATTTTACCATTCAAATGATTAAATATTATGCTAAGACCTTTAACGAGGGAATATTTCTATTTATTCTTACTTGATATAACGAAATTAGTGAACAGACCATTAGATTGTGTAATTATTTATTCAATTCCCCATTGCGAGTGGACGAATAAACATTCCACAATCCATAATAAAAAAAAAATCAAAATAAAAGTTCTATTTCAATTGTGATTGAAAATAGAAATAAATCAAATTATAGAGAGACCATTCACAAGTTAATAATACATACAAACATGAAAAAATGAAATTCTATTAAATCCATTGGAAAGTATTTTTTTTTTTTATTTTTTTAATTTAATTGGTTTATTTTCTCAGGTTTAAAGACTATCATTAATGCATTGTTACATTCGTTTAAACAACTGGCTGAGGTCATGACATTGACCATCTTTTGTTTGATGGTGTTTGCGTTGTTTGCTTTACAAGTATATATGGGAGAGTTGAGGAATAAATGTGTGCTCAAGGTACCAGAAGATGCCAATTTTTCGGCTTCCAATTGGAAAGAGTAAGTGCTTTCAATAGGGAATCCCATGACCAGTCATAATCATTCTTTTGCTCTTTGTAGGTGGATTCATGACGAAGATAATTGGTTAATTAATGAGGAGGAGGAGCCGGTCATATGCGGAAATGTGACCGGAGCCAGGTAAGCAATGAATTTGGGATAATAAAGGGAAAGGAGATGATATATTCATTGGTATTGATTTACATATTTATAAATAAATGGACATGATAATTATTGTTTTATTTTCAGGCATTGTCCGGGGGGTTATTTTTGCGTCCAAGTTGGGGAAAATCCCAATCACGGTTACACCAATTTTGACAACTTCCTCTGGTCCATGTTGACCACTTTTCAACTCATCACTCTCGATTATTGGGAGAATGTTTATAATATGGTTTGTATCACATTTTTACCGACCGACGATAGGAAGGGAAGGTATTGTTTTCACACCAAATTTCACATGTGTAGATTTTTTACATATCTCCACGAATCATGCAATTTGTTAACAGAAAAAAGTATTTTTGGCATGATGTTTGTCGGTCTGTTCATTGTGGGCCCATATTGACGTGTAAAGCTCGAACAGTTCAACGGATTATGATAAAATTTGGTATATTTACTTAATCCATGAAACACGAATTCATCAACTTTTGGTATATCCGGAAATCGGTATTGGTTGTTTGCAAAGAATTAATTTTATATTCATTGTCAGAAAATATTTCACTTAAAATATAGTAATGATAAATAATTGATTAATTAAACTAAAAATAAAAACCTAGATAATATAATTTAGTCATTTTAATCCAATTTTTAAAAATATTTTTTTTTATTACTTTATATATATCGTCGGTCGGTTCTGTGCCTGGCCACAGCTCATATATATTCGTGTTCAATTGAAACGGCGTTGTTCTATTGATTTCAGGTGCTTTCGTCTTGTGGGCCAATTAGTGTTGTTTTTTTTACTGTTGTTGTGTTTTTTGGATCATTTTATTTAATTAACTTGATGCTGGCTGTGGTAGCGCTTAGCTACGAGGAAGAGGCAGAAATCACACAAGAAGAACGTCGCAAAGATCTTACCGATCATCGTGACGATTCCACGTTCAGTTTTGATCCGTCAAAGATCAACGTAAAGCAATTAGATAAGAAAAATCGGAAAAAAATAGATTCGCGTAAGGGTGTCCTCTTGTCTTCGTATTCGCGGAAGAAGACGAGGCGACGAAAACGCACCCAAGGGGGTAATTCCGGGACACGTCGATCTGGGGCGAATGGGGAGACCAACGGTGGGAGCAACGGCAGGTCAGCGACACCCAGCCCTCGGCATAGCGATACACCACGTCCCGGGACACCTGCTTCGAATATCGTCATTGGGGCGACGGTACCAGTGGTGGCGGCTGCGGCGGCTGCCACCGTTGCAGCCGCCCCCGCTGCGCAGGCCAACAATAACAACACCAACAACACACCAGCACCGCAAGGTATAATAATCTTGGATCAAGATGGATTTGTATCCTAAGCCAAACATCATTGTTCTGTCTCTCTGTAACTATTAGCAACCCCTTCGAGTCTTCAACCTCCGCCTCTGGTCACCCGGGGACCTTTACTCCGTCATCCAAGTAGCAATAACAGTGATAATCGCGAATCATCGCTCGATGACTCTGGGGTAGTCGATGATCATGAAGAGGGCGATGTCACCAGCGAGGATGTTGCTCATATTCCTAACGTAGTGCAGGTATAGTTCAGCCGTCATTCTTTTTTCTTCCCTAAAAAGAAAAAAAAAACTAATTTCTCATCCCTCTTTCTCTCATCCATTATCTTACTTTCATTAATTTGATTATTGTTTTATGTTCTATTTATTATATTTTTTTGTTAGCGCACGCTGGCTCCAGTTACGATGGCATTAACTCCACGAGAAATAAAAATTATCAAATGTAATGGGGTGAGTCCCGGTCATGTGACCGCTGCCACCGGGAAACACCTTTACACTTTGCCATCGGATTATCTTTCTCATATCGTCGTTTTGGGTAAATAAAATATATAACTCTTTTATGGATATTAATTTAATTATTAGTAAAAATTTTAAAAAGTCCAATATTATAATAAAGTACCTAGAACACCAAGCTATCGTTCGGCCCTATATCAATTTTATGCAATTTATTATATTATAAAATTTAAACATTTTACAATTTTTTAATTATTTATTACAATTGATAAATGGTTTTTCTAAAAATGACTCATCAAAAATTTGTTTGCTAAAATGGAATAATTTAAAATAACTTGATTTTCATTTCAATTTGAAAAATATATTCAAATTTACTTGATAAAATATTTGATCCTATATTATTTATAAAAATATATGTTGTTATAATTATATGGCTTCAGTTTTATATTTTTCAAAGTAGCAATATAGCTTGTAGACTATTTCGACCAAGGATTTCTACTGATAATAATATAAATTCTGAAATTATATTGACATCTGTATTTGTCTATATTTTAATTAAGAAAGGAGGTTATATTTTTTTCTTTTTATTTATAATAATCAAATATCATTTATATTATTTATAATTTCATCTAAAAAAACATTTTAATTAATATAATATAATTTATTTAATATTATTAGATCACATTTATTCAACAATTTATTTTAAATTCCTTCTTTTATAATTGTTCATATATATTATATGTTGCAAACTTCACTTTTTCTTGGGTGGGGGAATGATAAATATATTAAATAATTTTATTCTAAATAATTATTAAAATAAATATTTTTAATTTTATTTAGAAATTAAATAAAAAATTTTAAAATATTATAAATATAAAAAAAAAATTGCTAATTTATATTATGAAAATACTAATGAAATTAATTTTTCTCGAGGCTGAAACCAATACAGATCGATTTTTCTTTATAAATATTATCTATGGTGTGAATTTCCATCGAGCGGTTTATATATCTCATAAATATATACAAATATATATATAAATACAATTTTTGCTACTATAATAAGATAAGATAAATACTTTTATCTTGAATCCTTAAAACAAATTTATTTAAAATTTATTAGCTAATAATTAATTTTATAAAAGTGTTTGGTATTTAATGATGAAGACATGGATTTATGTTCTTTTGTAGACGATTTACCTGATCGAAATTGTGATAAATGCACTCAGTGCTGCGTCGATTATGACGGTTGGCTGCGCTTCCAGTCTGGACTCTATAAAGTGGTCCGTGATCCACTCTTTGATTTGCTTATCACTCTTTGTATTGTGCTCAACACGATGTTCCTAGCAATGGAACATCATGGCATGTCGGAATCGGTGCGACAAGCCCTTGATATTGGCAATAAGGTAAGGTATTCTCTCTTTTTATCAATGATACTTTAAAATAATATTTAAAAAACTTTATTGTATATATATCTAAAAAATAAACAACTACATAATTTATTTTTCAGGTTTTCACTTCGATATTTACACTTGAATGTTCCTTAAAACTATTGGCTTTAAGTAAAGAATTTTTTTCATGCGGATGGAACATTTTCGATTTAATTATTGTTTCTGCGAGTCTTCTTGATTTAGCATTTGAATTGGTTGATGGCCTCTCCGTTTTACGTGGTCTTCGATTGGTAAATATCCGAGAGAGAAATCAATCAATCAATCATTAAATAATTCAAAACTAAATGAGCTAGACATTTATCAGACAAACAACTTTTAAAGAAAACTTAAATTTAAAAGAGAATTGTATCTAATTATAGCAGATTAACATAAGATTCTTGATCATTTTAAGTAAAGTTTTATTTATTTAACCAGGACTTTCTTTTTTATTATTAACACATAATCAATTGGATAGATATTTGATGAAGAATAATTCCAGTCATTCATTTCTTTAAATCTTTTATTTTACTACTTAGATCGATTTTTTAAAATTATTTCCTGACAATTTATTTATAAATATATAATATATATATATTTTAGTTGTAGTCGTTTTCATGATCTAAGTTTATTTTAGCTAGTTTTAGTATTTATTAGATATTACAATTAGCTCGGTTATTAAAAAAAATTATTCCTTATTATCGGATTTGGCTGGTAATATTAATACCTGATTTCCAGAGCAGACGTTCATATAATTTAAAAGAACAAAAAAAAATAATCATAAAACATTCAGCCCTTAAACTTAGACAGAAAAATATGACCTGTAGATATAACATAATATATATTTCGTAATTTTATTTTATTTATATTTATAATAAAATATGTTAATTCAATAGAAATTTTAATAAAAAATATAGTAAATTTTTTAATGGTTCAAGTTTAAGATATAGACCGAGATTAAAGTGACTGGTCCGCCGACTCGAGTTCGAGGGATCAAGCCTCGCCGAGTGCATCGATATTTAATAAAAATAAAAATAATAAACAATTCTGAGAAAGCTGGCTAAATGGAGATATATTCCGAAAAAAGCCAAAAAAAAAGTTAAGATATGGGGTTTACTTGAAATAATATAACATTAAATCAAATCAATTGCATAATTAATTTAAAATAGTGATAATTATTTATTAGTTATTATTATTATTTTTATTAAAATTGATAATTGAATTGAAGGGATGTTCTGTTACAGTTACGTGTCCTTAAATTGGCACAATCCTGGACAACAATGAAAGTGTTACTTTCGATTATTATCTCAACGATAGGCGCTTTAGGGAATTTAACTTTTGTACTTGTTATTGTGATCTATATATTTGCTGTGATTGGCATGCAACTTTTTTCTAAAGATTATACAATTGATAAATTTGCACCTGACCCTGTCCCTAGGTAAGTAATGTCAATTACATTATTAAGATTATACTTTCTTTGACAAATATATCTATTAAGAAAATTTAGAAAGAAAATGAATTTTTTTTTTATTTTTTGTTATTTTAGGTGGAATTTTAATGATTTTTTCCATTCGTTTATGATGATCTTCCGGATCCTCTGTGGCGAATGGATTGAACCACTGTGGGATTGCATGCGAGCCGAAGCAAAGAAGGTGAATATATCCCTTCCCTTTTCGATATTATTTTATTTACAATTTTTTTTTTTTTTTTTTTTTTTTTGTTTTTTGAATTACTTACGAATAAGTTCTTTTTCAGGGTCCCGAGACATGTTTCGCTATTTTCCTTCCGGCTCTGGTGATGGGAAACTTCATGGTCCTAAACCTCTTCTTGGCTTTGTTGCTTAACAGTTTCAATTCGGAAGAGCTCAAGTCAAAGAAAGAGGTTCAAAATACATCATACAACCATTCTAATTACTATTTTAACACTGAACCTGATATTACTTTACTTATTTTGAATTTAAAATTTATTTAAATTTTTTCATATATAAATTTTTTTTTTTGTTTATTTTATTGTTTTAGGAGGTCGGTGAAGAATCCAAATTAGCGCGTAGTTTTGAACGAATTCGTTCGATCGTACGCAAAAAACGTACAGGAAATCGCCCGGGCCATGAAAAGACGGAAAATGAACGAAACATGCGCTTGGAAGAAATGGTGCGTGAAGTGATGACCCAAAGACGTTTAACAACGACAACAGTCACCCATCTGGAGCAGAAAACGCCCCTTCATGTGCACACCACCAACGAAATACCAGCGAACGCATTCGATCCTGAATCGCCTCCCGACACAGGATTAATGACCAGGGCGGTCAATATTCGTGCCAAAAAGGTTAGTCACTCAAATTAAATAATATAAATTAGTAGTTGAATTCACTTTCCTTGATATTAAAAATTAAATTAATTAATTAATTAATTTAAAAATGTTAATTATGAATTGATTTTAGGTCGTGCATGAGGCGAGTATCGAAACACAGCAAACGAAATATTCCTCCACACCGCCTGGAAGTATTGGAGCCACTCCTTCACCTGCAAGAAAGGTAATTTTTTTTACACTTAATCATTAATATTAACTTTCCTCACCTGAATTTGTTTTCTGGTTTAGTCGAATTTGAAATCAGCTAATGAAGAACAATATTCCGAGCATGAATCCAGTTTGTTATTGTCCAATCGACATTCTGTTAATATCCCATGTGGCATCCCTGAAGGCTCCCCACTTCCACGAAGACCCTATTCAAGTGTCCAAGAGTATCTTTCTGGTGTTGTCGAACCTAAAAGTGTTACCCCTTTACCAAATAAACGTTATTCGCTAGTGAGCCAGCGAGCAATCGATCAACAGGTATGATTTTATATAAATATTTTTTTGTATCTTTAAAATAGTATAGTTGAACTAATATAGTACGATAATAATCCTGTTTTTCTTTGATCAGGATGGAATATTAGATGGTGAAAAATCTCCAAGTCATCAAGAAGTCACCAGGACATCCTCTCTTCCAGCTAATATAAAACCACGTTTAAAAGACAAACGATTCTCGCTGGTCAATCAGAAAATAGACAGTAAAGGTACCAATTTTGCTTATCTTTTTCTTTGAATATAAAATCGAACATAGTTTCTTTTTCTCAGATGAATCCCAAACTACGGAGGACGGCAATGAAGTGAATGAGAGCAATGAAGCTGTGGCAGAAAGGGGCGTCACAATCGACGAGTCAGCGTCTACAGCCAAGGAGAAACTTCTGGAGCCATCAGTCATCGGTGGGGACACTAAAACAGAAAAGAAAACAACTCCAGGTGGCAGAGGGGGGCAACCCTGGTCAGCCCTTGTCTCATATGTCGATGAATTAACAGTGGGCGGCAGAAGGGACAGCCAAGGACACTATATCGACGGCCTGGGCAGCTTCCGCGGCTTTGGCAGAAACAAAAAGAACCGCACGCCAATGGACTGTTTCCCTCATCATTGTTATCAGAGGTAGGTGGAGGGCAACCCACGCGGGACAAGAACCAGCCACGAGTTATGCTGGCATGACACCAACCCCCTATTGATTCAAACCCCTTTCAATGGCATTCACTCACAGACACACCATCCAAACACACACCCAGTGGGGGGCTCTTAGATGTTGACACCCACGCATAGTTAGACCCAACGCTACTTAAAACAACCCATTTGGCTGAAAAATTTTAAAATCAATAAAAAATAACATTTTCGGGCATTTTACACAAAATTCAATTCCATTCAATTTTATTTTAAGTAAAAAAATTACAATTCTAAATACAAAAGCCAAAAGGGTTTGTCATTTCATACTTATCATATCATATTAATATATACTTATAAAATAAACAATGTTTGTCTACACACAATCTATACGTACATTAGCGAATAATATTTATTCTATTTCTTTGTATTATTAGATAGAGATTAGTTATTTATTATTAGAATCTTCATAAACATAAAAAAAAAATAATTTAATATTAATATTAATAAAATCAATTTTGCATTTTTAAGGCTGTTAGTTTCTCTCTCTTTAATGGCTAGAAAATAAATCAAAAAATAAAATAATTATCATTAAATAAAAATAATAATTAATATTTTTATTATAATCTCGTTAATACATATTAATACTATTTATTACTTCCCCTAATATATAATATAATAATATAATATAAATCTAAATAATTTTATTTATAGGTAAAAGATGTAAATATAAAATGTGATGGTAAATATGAAAAATGAATCGAGAAATATAATAAAAATATTTAATTAATAGTGCATGCTTATATATTTATATATATATATATAGATGGATTATAATTTTAATATATTTTCATATTATAAATCTTTTAAATATATATTTTAATATTATTATAACAAAAATATAAATAGAAATTTTTTTAGTCTTAAAGATGAGAGAAGGAATCTTTATTATTCGTGATTTTCGATTAATTGACATTAAAATGTGAAATAAAAATGGAAGAAAGATTGTTTGATTGAATATTTTAAAATTTTTCAATTTAAAAAAAAATTCATATACCCAGATATACTTACTTAATTCTTAAAATAAGTTTTATTTATTTCTGATTTTCTTTTTTTTTGGAAAGATTATTGAATTATTTAAATATAACAAATAAAAATACATATTTACCTAATAATATTTATTGAAATATTTACTTTCTTTCACTTTTCTTTATTACTACATTTAAAATAGTAAAGAATTATATTTAAAACTAGGCGAACCAGTTTCAAACGGTGTTTTCAATTTAAGTTTAAACTGAATTTGTAACTAACTTCATACTGTTGTCATGACATCACATACATACGACGGAAATTATATATATTGAAAAACTGATATGTTTTGTTTTGTTTTTAAACATTTTGTGATATTTGAAATTCTTCAACAATCGAATATCTTCCAATTTAAATTGACTAATAAATTAAATTAAATTAAAATTTTAAAAAAGCCTTAAAATTGCAAATGTAAATGAATTCCATATACAAATATATGTTACTAAATAAGTACTCTATGATTAAAAAACCAATAGAAATAAAAAATGAGTCATGTTTGTGAAAGATGTTGTAGCTGTGGACCGGTTTGTGTGTCGGTCTGGTAGCTTGGTTCTCTAACTATGCACAGGGTTCATTCTCTAGATCCGATTAGTTTCGATGTTTAACGTTTATGTTGCATGTTGTCTTTTTCAATGGCTCCTTTTAGTATTATCTTTCTATATATTTATATATACAAACATATAAGTATAGATATATATTGATGTATATATATATATACCTATAATATATGTATATCTTCTAATTAATATTTAAAAAAAAGAGCCCCCGAATCACTCTATCTCTTTTTATGTTCCTCTTTCACTCTTTCACAACACAAAATGGCATTATTACTGTTTTCACATTAAATATAGAAATAATCACAATAAAATTCAATTTTTTTAACTTTTGGCAAATAAAAAAATAGCTTATTCTTTATTTTATATTAATTTAATTTCAATTTTAAATTATTATTTAATTTTTTTCTATACTATTAAATATTTTTCTCTCATTTTCTTTACCGACCGACGATAGGAAGGGAAGGATTTGTTTTCACACTAAATTTCACATGTGGAGATTTTTATATATCTCCACGAAGCATGCATTTTGTTAACAGAAAAAAATATTTTTTACATGATGTCTGTCCGTCTGTCCGCCCGTCCGTCAGTTCTTTGTGTGTCCGTATTGACGTGTAAAGCTCGAACAGCTCAACGGATTTTGATAAAATTTGGTATATTTACTTAATACATCAGTAGCATGAATTCATCAACTTTTGGTGTATATCTGGAAACCGGAAGTGGTAATTTAATTATTATTATTAATTTTATATTCATTGTCGGAAATTGTTCACTTAAAATATATTAGTAATTAATAATTGAGTAATTAAACTAAAAATAAAAACCAAGATAATATAATTTAGTCATTTTAATTCAAGTTTTAAAAATATTTTTTTTTTTATACTTTATATATATTTATATACCAATAATTTATAGTGACCGGTCCGCCGACTCGAGTTCGAGTGTTCAAACCTCGCTGAGTGCATCGATATATAAATCGATATATATAAATATAAATATAAGAATAAATAATAAAGAAGGCTGGCTAAAATGGCGATAATCCGAAGGCCAAATAAATAAAAAAAAAAAAAAAAAAAAATATGCCAATAATGCTGTTTGGAAATTAATTTATTTTAAATCGTCGGTCGGTTCTGTGCCTGGCCACAGCTCATTTTTTTACTTTAATTTTAAATTTTGCATGTATTTTACAGAACCATCCCCTTCATCCGTTTGTTTCTTTCTTCTTTTTCTCTCTGTCTCTCTCTTTATTTTGTTTTTAAAAAAAACTGAAATTATTTTTATAAAAAGATCTTTATATTAGCCAATAGATTTATTTTTTCTCTTGTTATTCCCCCCTCCCCCTTCCCTCAATTCCCATTTCTATATTAAATGTGAAGACATTCATAATGCATCTCGTCTCTCAGTTATCTCTTCTTCCATTCAATGTTATTTATGTTGTTTAGATTCAATGTTTCCACTGTCCTTGACAGGGCCTTCGTACAGGTATAAAGGTCTCTTTTACTTATTTGCGCTTTTGATTATTATTTTTTTTTTTTTAAATAAATCACTTTGATGAGATCCATTCAAATGGAACTCTTCATCTCTGCTGCACTGCTTTTGCATGCCACTCCCTCTCTCTATCACTCTCTTACCTCACTTGTTTCTTTATTCACTTCTCTTTAGCCACTTTCAATTAGTTTTCAATCTCCATTTAATTCCTTCAATCAATGTGCATAAAATGCTTTGCTTTCAATATTCATAATAAGTTATGTCTGCTTGAAATTTATTCAGTTTGGTTATTTATTTATTTTTTGTCATTTTAAACCGAATCGATTTGAAAAATATTTATTCTTTTTTAATATTGGATTTATTTATTGAAGAATTAAAGCGTTGTTTGGATTTTTAAGAAAAATTAAAAATAATTTCATAGATATAATATAAATAATTGATTTTCATTTAAATTCATACTTTGAGTAAAAATTTCAATTTTCTTCTAATAGTAAGGATATTATTCAACTAATCTATACATATCTTCATAAATTAATGAAATTGTTTGTTTGTTTGTGATTATATGATTTTTTTTTTTTGTTTTTGATTTTTGCTTTAAATTTCAAATTGAACAAAATTTGATTAAGATGGATCGATCGGTAGATTTATTTTATTTTATTTTTTTGTTTTTAATTTCATTTGATTTCCTCCGCTACACCTGCGGTTGCTTTTTTTAAGGTGGTAGATGAACGAAGTTGTTACTCATTATTTTTGTGGGTTCTGTCCAGATGCACGTGCTGCGACCTCTGCCTTGCCACTCCACTCGGGCAACGGTGGCTCCGGATACGAACCACGGTGCTCTCTTACGTCGACACACCCATGTTTGAATGGTTTATTTTAGTGTTAATATTTGCCTCATCCATTACCCTCTGCTTCGAGGATATCTACTTGGACGAGAATCTTGTGTTAAAAAATATCCTTTATTGGACCAATTTTGGATTTTGTGCTGTGTTTAGTATTGAAATGATGCTCAAATGGATTGCATTAGGATTTTGGAAATATTTCACAAGTTTTTGGACCGTTTTGGATTTTATTATAGTCTTTGTAAGTTATTATAGGAAAAATAAGAAAATATTATGAAAGAAAATAATAATTTAATGAAATATTGTTTTATTATAGGTTTCAGTTTTTAGTTTATTAATTGAAGAGAATGAAAATTTAAAAGTACTTCGATCCTTAAGAACATTAAGGGCTTTACGTCCTTTGAGAGCAATATCAAGGTGGCAGGGAATGCGGGCAAGTATTACACTTCTGTCGTTATTTTAAAAATAAATAAAATCGAATTTCATTATAATAATTGCCTCTAATATTTTAAAAATTCTATTATATTGATTAATAAATAATGCCTGTCTTTAATTTATATAAAATTATGTTTTAGATTGTAGTAAATGCGCTGATGTACGCAATTCCATCCATTTTCAATGTTCTTTTGGTTTGTTTAGTATTCTGGTTGATTTTTTCTATAATGGGTGTACAATTTTTTGGTGGAAAATTTTTTAAATGTGTTGATGAAACTGGAGAACTTTTACCACTTTCGGTGAGAACAATTTCTATTTAGTCTTTTTATTGAATAGGTTATTCATTTATTTAATTTCAAATTTATTTTTATTGTTAATTAGTGAATGAGTTATAGAGTAAGGGTTTATTTTCAGGTTGTGGAGGATCGCTTCCATTGTCTAGAGAATGAGAATTATTCGTGGATCAATTCCAAGATCACTTTTGATAACGTTGGCAACGCCTACCTTGCACTCTTCCAAGTGGTAAGTTCACATAAATGATTGAATGGTAAATTTCGAATTACTGAGGTTCTCATAATTAAACGTACGCTCAGGGCATAAAAAGTTTTTTGAATCTAATACCAGTGACGCAACCAGGATTTGATCCTGGGGGGGGGTTGTTTGACTAGCCGCTTCACCTTCCTATGGCGCCCCCCCCCCCCCCCCGGGCTCTCTCAAAGTCAAATTTTCATTAAGATTTTTTTTTTAAATTAAATATTTAAAAGTTTTGTAAATGGAACACTGATTTTACAAAATCTGGCAAAAAAAATTTAATTTTGTATTTTATTTACTCGTATTCACAGTTTGAGAAAGAAAATATTTTTCCCAGCTATAATTAAATCATTTTAGCTTTCCTCATGGAATGAGGATAGCTTATACGATGGTCGGAAAGTTTTGAAAATTTTTGCTCCGAGATTTTTCGAGATCTCCACTTTTCAGACGGTTCTGAATCCAAAACTGGAAAAAAAATTTTGAACCGGCCGGCCGGCCGTTCGTTACCGAGATTAGGTCTAAACAAAATGAGATATTGTCTTGAAATTTGATATTTAGATGTTTTTTTTGGGAATGATGGGCGGAGATTGGATTTTTTTGGACAAGATCGGACCATAAAATATTGATATACAATTCTTTAATTATTTATTACAATTATTAAATGTTGCATCATTGCATCAATCTGATTAAAATGAATTGAACTGGGGTCCTCAATAATACAAACAAACAATTTTAGCTAGCATAATAAGATTAATCCAAGTAATATCGTCTATTTCTATTCGACACTATTTTCAGTTATGAAATGAACAGTCAGTAGAGAGTAAAAAAAAATGTGAATAATATAAATAAAATTAATTTTAGTAATTATATTAACTGTCTATAGTAGTAAAGTAGTTTATTTTTCGCCTTTTATAAGGGAAACATAATATAAAACACAATTTTTAAATACTTTGAGAAATCATCAGAAAAGAGAGTAATTCTAAAATTTTCCACAGAATTAAAATTTAGTCTTTGTTTTCTTTATTGTGATTTCCAGGCGACTTTTGAAGGGTGGATGGAAGTGATGGCTGATGCTGTAGATGCCCGAGGAGTGGATCTGCAACCGCAAAGAGAGGCCAACCTCTACGCTTATCTTTATTTTGTTATATTTATTGTATGTGGCTCATTCTTTACGCTCAATCTCTTTATCGGTGTTATCATTGATAATTTTAATATGCTCAAAAAAAAGGTAAGTATTTATCATTTTTTAATTAAAATTTTATTTTTAAATTTAAATTTATTCTTTTATTTTTTAGTATGAAGGAGGAGTATTAGAAATGTTTTTAACTGAAAGCCAAAAACATTATTATACAGCAATGAAAAAATTGGGCCGTAAGAAACCGCAAAAAGTAATTAAAAGGCCAATGAATCAATTCCTAGCCATGTTTTATGATCTATCTAATTCACGAAGGTAAAATTCTTTTATTCATTGAATAAATATTTAATTTTTCAAAATCACATTTTTTTGTAGATTTGAAATTGCTATTTTCGTTTTAATTTTTTTAAATATGCTTACGATGGGCATTGAACATTACAATCAGCCACATGCCATTTTTTTTGTACTGGAAGTTAGTAATGCATTTTTTACTACCGTCTTTGGCCTTGGTGCGTATATATTTACAAAGAAATTTTTAGTTTTAAATTTAAATTTATTATATTTTGTTTATCTTTTGTATTTGTTATTTTTTCAGAGGCGTGTGTGAAAATTATTGGCCTCCGCTATCATTATTTCACCGTGCCATGGAATTTATTTGATTTTTTATTAGTAGTCGCTTCCATCTTAGGAATTCTCATGGAAGATATTATGATTGATTTTCCTGTATCGCCAACTCTCCTCCGAGTCGTTCGAGTTTTTCGAATTGGACGAATTCTTCGATTAATTAAAGTAAACCTTAACTCAAATTTTGTTTATTCCAAAATATAAAATTGTATTATTTTCAAAGCCAAGAATAATGCAATGGTTGTTATTTTTAGGCGGCGAAGGGCATTCGCAAATTGTTGTTCGCACTGGTCGTCTCACTGCCTGCTCTCTTCAATATCGGAGCTCTCCTTGCCCTTATAACATTTATTTATGCCATTATCGGTATGTCAGTGTTTGGCCATGTGAAACAACAAGGCGCACTTGACGATATGGTCAATTTTGAAACATTTGGGCGGAGTATGCAATTACTCTTCCGGTAAATTTTAAATTCTCATTATTCTTTCTCAATTTGAATTTTTCCAATTCATGAATCCCTTTTCATTTTTTAGGTTAATGACATCGGCCGGGTGGAATGACGTTTTAGAATCGTTGATGATTCAACCACCAGATTGTGATCCGCATTTTAATAATCAACCAAATGGCGATTGTGGCTACCCTCTTCTAGCAATCACCTATTTTACCAGTTTTATCATTATTAGTTATATGATTGTGATCAATATGTATATCGCTATCATTTTGGAGAATTTCAATCAGGCCCATCAGGAAGAAGAAATTGGTATTGTAGAGGATGATTTAGAAATGTTTTATATTCGATGGTCAAAATACGATCCCCACGCGACTCAATTTATTCGATTCACCCAATTGTCTGATTTTATTGCGTCGTTGGATCCTCCGCTCGGTATTCCAAAGCCCAATATTGTTGCGCTTGTAAGTTTTAATTTGCCAATCGCCAAGGGTAACAAAATCCACTGCTTAGATATTTTACATTCTTTGGTGAAATATGTGCTTGGCCATGTCGAAGAATCGGATGACTTTAGAAAGGTAAAATCTATTAAATTGATTATATTAGGTTGTATGAACGAATAGATTGATTAAATTTTGACTTCCCGTTTTCATAGCTTCAAGATCAGATGGATGTGAAATTTAAGAAACAATTTCCAACGAGGAAGGAATTGGAGATCGTGTCATCTACTCGCATTTGGAAGCGAGAAGACAAAGCTGCCAGGATGATTCAAGGAGCATTCCGAGATTATATCAGGTATCAAGTCAAATAGTTTTATTATTGAAAAATTAGTTGATATTACGTAGTTACGTATTATACGGTATTAATGGACTTTGTTTAGACAAAAACGGGAACGGGAACGCGAACCGTTGGATCTTGAGGATGAGATGACACAGACCTCTTCGCCCGGAGGCGGCTGGCAGTCTCGTCTGAGTGCCTTCTTGCACGTGCATCGGGGATCCCGAGCCTCGTCCAGGAAGTCCTCGAGAGCTTCCGACGCCTCCGAGCTGAGTGAGCTCGGCGCTGCTTGGTTGAATTTACCTTTATTGTTCCTATCATCGGCACATCAGGCGGCCACGGAGGATCTCGTCCAGCAAACCGCTGCAGCTTCCTCAACTACCATCACTGGTAATGGCCATGTGGCCATTAAAGTTAGTGAACCATCACCGGATGACTCCGTGCCGCGATTCTTTCATCCTCCGCTTGGCGAGAGTCTCTCCCTTCCTGCAGGAGCTGACATGGTCAGTATTACGGTTACAAAACCTTCCCCAGATTCAGCGCCAACACCATCAACAGAATCGGATCTGTCAACGGTATGTAGAAATTACAATATTTCATACTATTAATTGAGTAAATGGAACTTGGAATGTTCATTTGGTGTTCTATTTAGGTAATTGCGGGAGTGGTTAGCACCCCTTCGCCGCCAGTGACGCCTTCGTCCGCGCAGCTGCAGCAGCAGACGACACCGCCGTCCAGCCTCGCCTTGGACCCGCACCCGATGCAGTTGGTGCCTGGAGGTGGAGTGCTGTCTCTGCCGCCGCCGCCGCCGCCGACCCCGGCGCCACTTACACCCACCATGTCCCGCTTGACCGACGATAAACATCCGCTTATGCTGCGACCAGGTGGAGCCGTTCTTTCCCTCTTACCGGATCCAGAACGGCTTGTAGGAATTCCAAAACGACCACCACCCCCGCCACCGCCAAGGAGACGCCGCTCTGGGCGACTACGACGACGTGGCAATGAATCCAAATTGGTCCATGTGATGGTTCACCGAGAATCGGAAGAGAATGAGGAACTCGATGAAGCGAGCTGATAAACGAAACGCCGACCACAAAACAACGAGACACCTCCCTCCTTTTATCATTTTACTCCTCGGTGAATAGCCAAGTTAGAATTAATTAATTAGTAGACCATAAAACTCCTTTTAAGGTAACTAACTTCAAGGTCAATTGCTGATCACAGGGTCGGGCTGAATCGTATTTTTTATAGCAGAACATATTTTTAACTTAAGGGATTAGAAAAAATATATAAAAGACGTGATTTCTTCTTATTTTCCACTCTCATTCATTCCAATCACTTCCAATGAAACAAAAAAAAAGAAACAATATCGAAGGAATTGTATTTTTTAATATTACAAATGACCATCAAAAATGGGTCATTAAAAAAATAATATAAAAAAAACGGTCTGTGATTTGTAGTAGTTGTGTGGTCGTCGCTATCGGCGTCGTCGTTGATTCCAAATAATTAATCGATGGAAGTAAAATAAGAGAAAAACAAATATGAAAAAAATACAAAAAAATGGGTGGTAACAAAAAAAAGGTAATTGTTAACAATAAAGAACCCCAATTCTCTTCCGATTCTCTCAATAGAGAGGAACTGTTATTTCTAAAATAAAAATTAAATTTTAAACATATTAAATTTTAAATATTTATATTTAAAAAAATTGGGCGTAAGTTTTCCTCCTCCCTATTTTTTCTCTTAAACCCCATTATTCCTAAATATATATATATATATATATATGAAACAAAGCAATAAATTTAAATAAATATTTTAGAATTTAAATCTCTTATTAGGGTAGGATATAAATAAATAGTAAATTGTTAAAAATATTTAAAATAAATAATTAAATATGGATCCTTTCATAATTTCATTTAAAATAAAATACAAATCAAAATTATATATATATATATATATATATATATATAAATATACTCAAATATATTTTTCAAGAGAATTATACAATTATTTCAATTAGAGTAAAAAATTATTTTGAAACAAAATAATGAGATTAAAAAATATTTTGATTTTCTTATTAAATGGGATTAGGTTAGAAAAACTTAAGATTCTCTTGTATAAGGATTTTTAATTTTAATTAAATTATTACATTGAACATTCAGTGATAATAAAATTTTATCTGTTGACTTTATTAAAATTTAAAAAAAGACTAGATCGGATTCAAAAAGTCTAGTCATATAAGAAAGACGGATCATTAGGAATAATAATATTTAACATCTTACCATTCAGTTAGGGTTATTATTATTTTCAAAATTATCTATTTTAATGAAGAATTTCATATTTATTATATTTTTGAATTGTCTTATTGTTAAATAATCAAATCCCATTGTTACTAACAATAAGATCAAATTTTGTAATTAATAGATATTATTTTCAAATTTTTTGTATGTTTTTTCAACAAAATTAACTATATTAAAGATCCAAATTACAAAATTTTCATATATCTATTAAATGGATTATTAGAGAATAGGATTTTAATCTTCATAAATTTTTATTTATTTATTTATTTTGATTATAAAAGTTTTTGGAATCATGTAGCATTTGATCTACCAATTAGTTGTTAATTATTATGTTATTTTATTGATAACGTTACTGACGCAGAATACAGGAAGGGTTAAAGATTCATCTAAAATGTTAATTTAAGATTATCTTATTTCAACTAACACATTTAATAAATATGATCTACTAATAATAAATTCAATTAAAATTAATTTTACATTTTTTAATTATTTCGTTTTTTTTACTATTATTTGTTTCTAGTTTATCCATTCGACAAATTAAATTTAAAACCCACTTTTCAATCGTATGTAAAGTGGAGTGTGTAAACAATTAGAAATACACTAGCGCCATCAATGAACTAAATAAATAAATAGAAACTAATTGGTAGATCACATGCTACACGAACGAAGTTTTTAAATGTAAAATTTTATCATTTAATTTTAAACAAAAAAATATTTTCCTTAATTTATTCTTAAATACAAAACATTCATTCCAATTAGTAACAAATTATTTTACTTAATCAACTCTTATTTCAATAGAATCAATCTAAGATATTAATTTGAAAGCTAATTCTAGAAATTGGGACAATGAATATAAAATTTAAACAAAATATATTATTTTAATTCGAATCCGATCTAACACGTTTATTTGTAATTATTTTTGAAAATTGAAAAAAACAAATGAATGTCCAAATATAAATTTAATCGAAATCAAAATTAAAATTAAATTTGATTTGTATTTAAATTAATTAATCAAGTAAAAAGAATAAAGATCCATACAAAAAAATAAAGTTTTATGAAAGTTTTATCCACAACTATCCCCCACCAACCTTCCATAAAATCTAGTAACGTTCCGTGTATTTCATCAATCACTACACCTTTCTCTCTCTCTCTCACACTCTCTCTCTATCTTTGAGCTTAGACGAATGTTACTAAAAATAAATATTAAAGAGCCCATTTTAATATTTTATTATAAATGAAAAAATAGATATATATACATATATATATATGTATATATATAATATATAATAGAATTTTAATTCAAAGTTGAAAAATAATTATAATAATTCATAGTGAATTGTTGATTAATATTAAAGACCTTTTTCGTACCTGTATTATATACATTATAAATATATACATAAATATATATATATATTAATTCTTATTATATGAAAATGTTTTCTTTTTCTTTTTAGTGCACAAACACAAATACAATACATACATACACACACACACACATATACACACACACATACTTAACAATTTTATCCATGTACTTTTTGTTGTGAGTACATGAGTTACACTATTTATAATTACACATCTACACTGAGGACCAACGCCATTTGCTGTGTTTGTGTCTAAAAGAAAAGTTTATTTAAATAAATAATAATAATGATAAATATTATATGAAATTATTAAAAAAGAGGACTTACACAAAAAAAAAATATGAAATGAATGTATGTATAGTGTAAATGAAGTAGAAGAAAAATTATATATATATATATATATATATATATATATGATTTTTTTAGTAGGTATGCAAGATAACAAATTTAAAAGTGATATTTAAAAACAAAACTTCCATTTTTCAAGGATTTTGATTTTATTTATTTATTTTTTTATATTTTTTATTTATTTTTTTATTTGGAATTTTTTAAAATAATATTAACCAGAAACTGACTTATTGCAAATTATTTTTAAAACATTAACATTAACTATAAAAATTTAATAAATTATTTATTTTGAATTTAGAGGGAGATGGAATCATTTGATCAATACACTACATTTGGATTCCACAATTTATTTACTGATTTACACCTAATATATTTAAGTATAATAATATTTATTGATTTAGTTTTAGAATAATTAATTTATATATATATATAATTTATATATATATATATATTTTTAAAAAATTCCAAATATTTTTAAAATTTTTAATCTACGGGTAAAAATATTAATAATAATAATAATAAATTATAAAATGTAATAAACTTCCATTTAGTTGATATTGTTATTAATTTAAAATAATTAATATAAATAACGAATTTTGTAATATCCTTAAAAATATTCATTTAATTTAAATGAATATGAAGTTATAACTATTGTAATTCATTAATTCTATTATTATTATTATTACTATGACTATAAGAATAATCTAAATTAGTTACTACCAGTACTTATTCAACTCTTAGCTATCTGCTATAACTGTAATAATATTCATAAATCCTATTACGATTTAATAATTCAATTTTATAAAGCAGTGTTTACTCAAAGAAAATATATTTTGTTTTTTTTTTTTGAAATATTTCTTTTTAAAATTAAATAATTTATGATATATGTTTTTGAAATTAATTTAAGATTTATTTATATGAAGAAAAAATATTTAATTAATTAATATAAATAAAATAATATTGACGATATTTTGATTTTGGATTTCTTATGAAGAATGATATAAAAAAAAAAATATTTATATACAATATTGGAATTATTTGAAGCATATATATATATATGATAACTTATCTTTATTAAGGGATTTTTTACTAAAACATCACATATTTAAATAATTTATTGTATATTTAGTTAAATAATTATTTACTTAAATAAATAAAATATACAAATATGTAATGTTTTAATAAAAATCCTTTTAATAATTTTAAAAACCACAAAAGTCTTAATAAAGTAACTTATCTTGCTTATTATAAAAACGTAATTATCATTTTTATACATAGATATGTACAACATTATATGGATAGCATGTACTATTAGTTTTTGAGGGTTTGGAAGTACTTAAAAAAATAATCAAAAATAAACATGTTCATTGTGAAAATTATTGTACGCAAGTTTTAAAAGTTATATTCCAGGAGTAGCAATTTCAAATCAAAACATTTTTTTTTTCCTTTAATTATTATGTAAATCAATTAATGTGGGTCTTCTCTGGTGTATAGTATTGATTGAATGAATATGAAAAAAACGTTTATCAAAATTAGATAACTTTTATTAAAAGAACACCAAGGATATGTCAATTGAATATATAATATATATATAGATATATATATATATTAAATATTAAATTTAAATACATGGGTGGTTAAGATAGATGATTGCCCAATCTTGCTTGTGTTTTTATTTGAAATTCGTGGATTTATTTTATCTCTATTGAGAGAAACAGTATATTTTAGACTATTTATAATCATTCAAGTTTATTGTTTTGTTATTAATATTGATGGTAGACTCTCATTTGTTTAGTTGTTAGCACGACAGTCTGCCTTAATGAAGACTCTAGTTCGGGCCTAGGGAAATTCAATAATTACTAATTTCTCTTTAAAATGCTGCGTGTTCCTTAGGGTCTATCCACAAATAATAATAATAATATAGATCGTAGTTAATATTTGTTTAAAATATATATATTAAATATTAAATAATATTCTGCTTATTTTGACAATTTAAAATTTTTTTTTTCATATATATATATATATATATATAGAAGAAAACTAATATTTTGATTATTTACTTGCTTTTTCACTTTGAGAAACACTGATGTATTAAATAAATTATTAAATTAATGATTTGAAAAATATGACGCTTCGGGTCAATTAATATATTAAAAAAAAATAATACCAAGTAAGAAGAATGATTAAATTTCTTCAATAAAGTCAATTCTCTTTAAAAAAAAATTTAAAAAAATATATACTACATATGTATATAAATATATATCTTATAATCTCGATATCTCGATACAAGAATACTTGAATTTACATATTAACCATAATTTATTTATTTTTGTTGATTTTATATTCTCTTGTAAATGAAATATCTTGTGCGTACACAATCATATTTATATTTAAATACGTATATAGAAAAACACTTTCCTGCCCAATATCCCTCTCCTTCACCCATCCATTCTCTCTCACTTCCTCCTCTAGCCCCTCTCTTTCTCTCTCTCTCTATAAAATTATCATCATTCCTAATTATTATCAAAATTATTATTATTTTTTTCTTCCTTCTAAACAAGGTTAGAAATAAAGAAAAAAAATATAAAAAAATTTAAAAAAAAATTATATATATATACAATTTCAACACATATTTTTTTAAAAATAAAATATATAATAGCAAATAAAAAAATAAATATGTTTAGATTAATTAGTTTTAAATATTATTATCATTATTATTATTATTATTGTTTAAATATACATAAATATAAAAAAAATGGTAAATTTAGTACATATTTGTTTTATTTTAGAATACATATAATTTATTTTCTCTTAAAGAATTTTTTTAGAGTATTTATTAAATATAAAATGGTTATATATATATATATTATAAATATATATATTAACAACTAGTATAATTGAAAATTCGATTAATTTTATATTTACTTAAATAGTATTATAGATGTAAAATTGTAAAAAAATAGAGAATAGAAAATTAATTGAATTTTCAACATCACAAATAATTAAATTATTTTAAAAAAAACATTTAATTATTATTATAAATTACAAATTTATCTTTCTATTATATTTAATAAATTACATTTATAATAAAATCTTAAATAAAAATATAAGACATGTATTATTAATATATATATATATATATATATATATCCAGTGATGTATTGGTAAAATAAGAAGTAAGGGAACGCATAGTGGGAGCAAAAAAAGTCCTATTTTCAGCAAACTATTTTTTCTATATAAGTTTTTATTTTTTCTTATTCTTACTATGCAAAATATTCACGAACACAAAAAAAGAAATTCTAACAATATATTTAAGTGGGAGTTGTCGGGACATGAAAAAGTAATGGAACGCGTTCCGTTTCTGAAAAAAGGTAAGGGAACGTCGTTCCCCACGTTCCCCTCCCAATACAACACTGTATATATATTTCGTATTTCTTTATTCATCTAATGTATTGTAAATTTTTTAAAAAATTTTACAAATATATTAAAATTATCCTTTATTTAATTTAATTTAATTATTTTAAGCTATGTATATATTATTTTATTTTTTTTTCCCTGAGTGAAATTTTTATAATTAATTTGAAAAAATGAAAAATATAACAAGCATTTTAAGGATTGTGATATACAGAATATATATATATAATTAACATTATTTCTAATACTCTCTCGACAATAATATCAAATATTATTTATAAATAATAATAGTTATTATATGATCAATTGAATTATGATTTAAGTATATTTAACAATTTATTATTTTTTATTAAAAAATGTTGATTTTTCATTAATTATATATATATATATTTAAAATTGTTATTAAAATTTTACTAATTTATAAATAAACATTTTTATGGTTATAATAATAATAATACAATAATAATGATTAATTATCAATCAAAGAGTGAATGATTGATTAAAAAGGGCCTATTAACTAAATAATATTTATATATATGTATATATATATAAATATTTAGTTATTTTAGTTAAATATAAATATATATAATAAATATTTATTACTATGTTAGTTTTATTTTTATTAAATATATTTGCCATATTTAAATTATTGTAATGTATTGTAATATAAAATTTTTACAAATTTATTTATACATATATATATAATATATGTATATATATATATATATATATTCTATATATATATATATTTACATATATATATATATTTATAAAGCAATCCTTGTTATTAAAGAAATAAACATTTTCAAGCTAGTTATTTTTAATTTCTTTTATTTTTGAGAATACCTCTTTCCTTCATATTCCTAAATACATTTGAATAAAATAAAATTCCTTAGGTCACCTTAATAACATTTCCTGAGTCGCTTGCATACATTTTCTTCTTAAACAAGCTTCTCGGACCACCTTTGTCGCTCTCATCATCTAGACAAGGATCTCTGCCCCCTGTACCCCCTAAGTGATACATAGTATTTGGTTGAAAATCTTTATGCAAAAGGTTTTGATTTATTTTATTTCAATCAGTATATTCATTTTATGTATGCTTATTTAAAATTAGTGAAAAGGCCCCGTCCACGACGGGTTCAGTGTATATAGTTAAACTCCTTCTTTGTTGATCACTTTTGAGCAGGATATTTTCTTTTTATGATTTTTATATTGTTTATATACCACATTAATTATGATAATGTACATTGGTTTTATGTTTTTTTAAAAAGTTCGGTTTCTTTTGGAATGGAGGGTGTATATACCTACATATATATATATATATATATATAGGATTCTTTCTTAAATGATAGATAATAAGTATTTATTGAATTTCCTTATTTTATAATTATTATTATAAATATTTAAAATGTTTTAAATTAATAATAAACAATAAGAAATATGAAATTTTTAAATTTTTTTTTATTTATTATTTATATGGTTTTAATTTGATAAACTGAGTAAAAGTGCTGTGCCTCTTTTAACCCAATGCGCTGCAAGTTCGTGTCCTGAATTTAAATCCACCGTTACAATATAACTTGCACGATCAGTTGAACCACAACGAACAGGAAAATAATAAACTGGACAATCATAGAGAACTAAAACAAAATATATATTATAATCCATAAGTGTTGAATGCTTTTTACAGACCGACGATAGGAAGGGAAGGTTGTTTGCACACCAAATTTCACATGTGGAGATTTTTACATATCTCCACGAATCATGCATTTTGTTAACACAAAAAAAGTATTTTTAGCCTGATGTCTACCCGTCCGTCTGTCTGCCCATTGATGTGTATAGCTTGAACAGTTCAACGGATTTTGATAAAATTTGGTATATTTGCTTAATACACCAGTAGCATGAATTCATCAACTTTTGGTGTATATCCAGAAACGGGAAGTGGTAGTTTACAAAGTATTAATTTTATATTCATTGTCGGAAAATATTTCACTTAAAATATACTAGTATTTTGTTGTTTGTTACCGATATTAGATTTTTTCAATTGTTTTACGGGTTTAAAATGAATAGCAGGCATTGGCGTAACGAGTTGCATTGGAAGTGGTTCCATCAATTCCGATTTCTTCCTCTTCCAACCGGCACTCTCAAGGAATAAGCCACGCACATAGACACCCTCCTTTATACAGGCAGACAAAGAGAGAAATTATTTTTCTTTTTTTTATACTGATCCAGATATTATAATCAATGCATAAAATCTGAATAAGGTCCTACCCTTGGAGGATCAATCACAAGCGATTCATCCGAAACAAAAACAGTGAATTCCCAAATTAACGAATCAATTGGTACATTCTTTTTTCTAGCTGTTGTCTAAAAACAATTGAGATTAGAAGGTTATATTATTGTTTAACGTTTGTTATTCCCGAATATCGGGGAAAACAAATCCTTATTTAACACATTCCCGCCGGCATGTACCACCGGTGGCTCATACCTCCGCATAAAATAAATAGACAAATTATGGAACGTGTTAATGTCTCTAGAAAAGTAAGTAAGTCTAAGTACATATGCCAATGATTTCCAATGTGCGTGCTCTCCAAAGGAGGGCAATTTGACTGCCCAGGGGTACAAAAGAAAAAAGTGATGAGAGATCAGAAGTACATTTATTAAGCTACTTAGTGAACAATTAAAAATTTTATTATTAAAAATTACGCATAGGTAACATGGATGGGGCATTTTAAGTTTTGAGAAGCTCTGTGGTGGGCCATGACATTACAAAGGTTGGGAAACACTGACCTAAACAAAGATAAATTTATATAATAGATCAGTGGTTCAATAACCATTTATTATTCTAAATTTAACCAGAGTGCTACCAAATTAATTTAATCTGATTTTCAACCAATTTTTGTTCATAGAACACCTTACCTAAGTCATCCAATATACGACAATATATATACACATTTATGATACTATATTTTTTCTGAATATCTAATTTTGGCTGAACACTTAACTAAGGTGACTATATTTTGAAAACACCAATTCAGGACATTTTACCTTTTTTTAGAACCAAATTAAAGAAAATTTTGGAAAAAATTCGGAAATGTTCAAAAGCTTAATCCAGAAAACGTTTTCCTTTTTTTTAGAAGCAAATTGAAAAAATTTTGAAAAAAGTACGAAAAGTCCTAAATATTGCAAAAAACGGGACAGATGTCAAAAAGAAGGAAAGTTAGGAGGACACTTACAAAAGAAGGACAGAGCTTATAAATGGAGGACTGTCTTCCCTAAAGGAGGACGGTTGGTTACCTTAACTTAACCTAATCTCTCGGAAGACTGGTTAAGAACCACTATAATAGATAATAAAATATTTTCACTAAAGAGAAATGTAATTTAAAACAAAAAAGAAAAATAATAAAAAAATTATTTAAATATATATTTGTTTAAATTTTATTAAATTATTTATTCAAACAAATTAAATGAATTGAAAATTTATAATTTAACCTACTCATAATTACTTATTCAAATAAAGAAATAAATGTTACTATAATTTATATTCAGAGGCTTTCAGTTAATTGAAAATGCAGTGTGGTTAAAAAAATATTATAACTGTATACATAACAAGTTACATTACTTCCATTATGCATATTTTCGTTAACTGGCGTACTCTGTATATTATACTTAAATAAAATTTAACAAAAAAATATATAATGGGTCTGCTAAAAAGTTCGCAACCCTTTTTAATAAATACAACTCGTTTTTTTAATATATAAAAATTAATTAATTTAAACCAAATATGCGACATTTTTATTCACAATATTTCGTCAGTTTTCAAGCAGAACCATGATGCCATCGGAAAAGTACGAGGGCAGGTCAATAAGTATGTGACTTTTTAAATTTCCTATCCATGTATAATATGATTCCTGTCGAAATTTGAACCAGTTGGATCTTTTAGTTTTTGTTTGACATCCATTAATAGCAGTCTACTTCGTGATTTGAGAAGAATATGGAAAAAGTGAATTTCCATGAAAATCTGAATTGGGATACAAATTGCTACCTCATCCGCACTATTTTCCGGATTTAGCCCAGACTGACTATTTCTTGTTTTAAAACCTGAAGAAATGGCTCGACGGAAACAGATTTAACTCCAACAATGAAATCATCTCACAAACAAATACCTATTTTGATGTCCTCGATAAATCTTATTTTTTAGAAGAGATGAAAATATTGGAGAAACGTTGATCAAAATGTATAGAGCTCAAAGGAGACTATGTTGAAAAATAAAATAATTTTTTATCCAAAAACCTGTGTTTCATTCAAAAAGTCACGGATTCATTGACCTGCTCTCGTCCCTTTACATTTGTACAGAGCACTTGTTTTTTCAGGTAGACTATGTCATAAAATTGCAAAATTTAGCGAAATTTTTCATTACTTTTCCCCACGGTTAAACGCAAATAACTTTTAAACTACTAAACCAAATTCGATGTTTTGACACTCAATCTAATGCTCGAAGTGTCACCTTTCTAATGAGCATTTAAAGGTGGTACTACAATCTGTATTTGAATTTGAATTTGTCTATAGGAAAAAAGATTGTAACTTTTAACCAGAGAACATAAATTTTAAGTTCATTTTCTAGTAAATTGAAAAAAAAAAATTCTTAAAAATAACATACAACTCTTTACCTGTAATATAGCTGTCAAAAATCCAGTTGGAAATGTAAATGCTGATATCCAAAAGAATAATGGCTCTTTGAGTGTTTCCGCCCATTGATCAAAATGATGAATACGCATAATTAAATCCCGAGTCCACGAGCCTAAATTTTTCAGCGATGGATAAGCTAAAAGCAACAACAATAAAAATAAATAAAATTATCAATTTATAATTCAATGATATCTATCTTATCTTATTATAGTAGCAAAAATTGTATATATATATATATATATATATATCTGTATTTTTGAAATATTAAACCGCACGAAGGATTTTTTGGAAATTCACACCATAGATAATATTTATAAAGAAAAATCGATCTGTATTGGTTTCAGACTCGGGAAAAATCATCTTTGTTA
Organism: Labia minor; assembly: GCA_963082975.1. Taxonomy (NCBI): domain Eukaryota; kingdom Metazoa; phylum Arthropoda; class Insecta; order Dermaptera; family Spongiphoridae; genus Labia; species Labia minor. Next base: position 58,660,727 of record OY720346.1, read on the forward strand.
GTTTTTTTTAATTTAAAATAGGAATTTTAATAATAAAAATATGGCTCCGGGCAACACCGGACAGCGCTTCCTTAAATACAAAATAATATAAATAAAATAAAATTAAAAATATTTATTTTAATATTTTATAATCAAATTACGAAATTTATATTATGTTATATCCACAGGTCATACTTTTCTGTTTAAGGACTGTATGTTTTATGTCTATTATTTTTTTAATTTATTTTTTTTTTAAATTATTTGAAATTGTGTTTAATATATTTTGTCGTTTATTTATTTTAAATAATAATCTTAATCTTAAATATTCATAGTTCATAAGGAATTTTTTTAAGGTTCGGTGGCTCGGTGAACCATGTACTTATAATTAAGTGAGAATACCAGTGAGCCATGCAGTTGGCACTCGCCCTTCTAAAATACATCGAAATATTTCATCCAATTCCTCTGACATAACAACAAATCCTTTAATTCCTTTATTAAGATTTTTTAAAGATACTTTTATTTCTTTTAAAAGAATATTAAAACGAGATATCTTTAAAAAAAAGAAAAATTAATTAAAATTTATTAATATATATATTAGTTTAATTAAATTAAATAAAAAAAAATATTAACCTCTTGAAGTAAAACGACTTGTAAAGGAGTTTTAAAAGCTCCAATATTTCGATCACATCCCTCTTCATCAATTTTTGCTGGTAATTTATTCAAAACATCAGAACCTATTTGTATTACCTAAAGAAAAAAAATGTTTATGCATATTTTTTTTACAATGAAAATTTTTAAATAAAAAGATTCAACTATTATATACTTTTTCTTCTTTGGATTGTCCGACATCGGAAGCGCTTTGCATTTGTAATGTCATTAATGTTTGAAATAAAAGATGTTGTTCACTAATTAGAGAAGTGATATCCGCATTAGAATGCTGCCCGAAAGCCTCTGGACGATCGATTGTCGGTAATAATGCAATATAATCAAAATAATGTTCAAGTACACTATCACGTGGTATATAATATGTGTCCAAAGTGGATAATCTATAAAAAAATATAGACAAATTTATGAAGATTATATTATTAATTAATTAATTAATTATAATTACAGTGAACGCTCTATATAAGCATCTCAATTGAACCAATTTCAATAAAAAAGTTTCTTATTGAAAAAAGTTGCTTATAGGGAAAAAAGGAGTATAAAAATACTTACCGCCTGGAAAATATTTTTAATTAATTAAGAGAAAATAACAAAAATTCTAGTATAATTATTCTAATTAACACAACATCTTCAATACAGGTATCACAAAATACAAACATATTCAAATAACATAATTTTTTTTTGAGGTTATGTTGTTGTGAACAGCTGTAAACTCAAAGATTTGGCTTTAAAAAAAAGTTGCTTATAGAGAACAGTTGAACTAAATAAAGTTGCTTGTATAGAGATTGCTTATAAAGAATGTTGCATTTAGAGAGGTTGCTTATATAGAGCGTTCACTGTATTTTTAAAGAAAAGAAAATGTTAATTTAATTTTCACAAATAAGATATTTTTTGAACATCAACAGTAATTATTTTTTTATCAAAATTAAACTCGACAGATAAGGGTATTTTAGTTAAACTTTATAAAAAGATTAAAATTACTATGTTTTCAAAAATATAAAATTCAGAAGATTATTTTTCTCAAATCTTTTTGAAATTTAATGTATGGTAAATAGTTATAACCCAAAGATGTCTGTTCTGAAAGGATGTTAGATTCGATAAACCTTAATATTTCCCCTACACCCTCTTGGAAAAAAATTACGGTCTTGTTATAATTAAATATTCATTGATAAGAATAAATGTTTTTTCTTAAATGAAAAGAAATTAAATAATATTTACTTAAAGAAAGGAATATTTAATGCATCATCACAAAAATATTGATTGACATAAGTGAGAATCAAACGTCGATCCCAATTATCTGTAATATGACCGCCATAGACTACACTGCCAATTAAATATTTCAATGCATCCCATGGCGTGTCTTCATATTCATCTAAATAGATAGATAAAATATTTTCTGAAATCTTAAAAAAAAGTATATAAATAGATAGATATATAATTCTTAATTTATTGATTATTTCACTATTATTATTTTTAATTTAAAAAAAAAAACATACTTCAAAATCAGAATCGTTAAATGGATATTCAATATTCCATCCAAGTTGTAGAAATTTTTTTCTTTCAATTAATACAGCATGAAAAAAACAGAGTGAAAATAATAATTTCTTATATTTAAATTTATTTTCACATAATTCAAAACGATCTTCCGAAATTTGTGAATATAAACGTTGTAAATTTGCTTTTATACCCTGAAATATACGAATATAGATGCAATATTAAGTTTAATTTATTGATGAATTGTTTTTATTTTTATTTAAAAATTATTAAAATTCTTAACATCTTTCAATATTCGGACAATTAATAGGGCTAACAATTTGGTATAGAACCAACATTTGTCATCTATGGTATTTTTATACTAATATTCACAATTTTTTTATTTTTTATTAATAACCAAAATACTTATTACATTAAAACTAATCTTATAGGCTAACCACTAATTTGTTCTTAAAATCCTCTGCACTTCTTATATCTACAGTCCACCCCTGTGTCCCATAGTTTGTTCACTTATATACAAGAACAGCTCAAAAGGTTTTGTCCTCTAATCTTCTTATAATATGTTTGTTGTCCACAAGTATACCAACCTCAACATTAACATGCTGTTGCCTGGTACCTCATGTTTAATCGCACTAGTGGTCCGCGAGAAAATTTCGCTGGTCCGCAGAAAAATGTGGAATATACTTACTCATCATGTTAAGTTATGTTTTAAGATGTATTCATAACAATACGTGATAAGTTATAAAAACTCAATGTTTATTTGTTCTTTGATCACAATTTTTATTTATAAATATATTTAACACTTAAAAATTCTATTAGTGGTCCGCGGGATTTAAATTATGAATTAACTGGTCCGTGAGGTCAAAAAGTTTGGCGACCGCTGCTACTAGCATGACATTTTTTCACAACTTATTTTATATGATTTGATTTTATTTTGTCTATAGTAATTGAAACCCTAAAACATTGTTATTTATAAAGTATTAATGGATTTATCATTTATTTTTGTAAATGGCGTCTTCTTGAAATTTATTGGGGTAGCCTAAAAATCTAAAATTTCTCATTTAAGCAACATGAATAGAATTTATTAATTTTTAAAAAAATATTTTGTTTCCAATGCAAACTGTGAACAGCTAAGACCCATTTTCATCTCCAAGGTTTTATGGATAAGCAAAACCATCGTTATTGGGTGAATATAATTCTTAAAATGTAGTTCATGACTGCTCTTTACACATTAATAATGTAATAGTATGGTGTAAGGTTTCATTATATAAAATCATGAGCTAAATATTTTTGTAAATAAACAGTGGATCACATGCATTCGTACATGAGGACATCTAAAGGACGTAATTTAAAAGAAAATATAAAATTCCCATTCCATACATGTTAAATGATAAGTTTTAAGGTGTCAATTACTATGGATAAAATGTTTGTTTATATATTTGTTTGTATTTTAATATATATAATTATATTTTTTTTAAAAATAAAATAAAAATATTATATAATTTTTTTCTCATCACTTTACCTTTGGTGGTTCAGTTGTCATTTTAATTCCTGATTGTAAAATGGAAATTGGAAAAAATTTACTTGGACTGGAACTTAACCAAAGTCTAAAAAATATAAATTTTAATTTATAGGAAAGATTGTCGAAACTAGAATCAATATTCAGTCTATTTTGTTTTTCTTTCTACCTAAAATCTTGATGTACATTTGTTGTTTGTATTTTTTCAACAATTTTATCCAGAGTGGGCATCCATGTTAAGGAAAGATGACAATTGGCAAGAAACACCCAATCACCCTGTTTAATGCCCTGTAAAATAAGATTCGTGGCAACTGGAGCTTGGCCTTGTCCGAGAGAGACCATCTGAAAACGATCTTGCATTCGGAGTGTTTCAGATAAAATTATAAGTGAATTTGTTGGATCAACCTAAAAACAGTATATATATAAATTTAAAATACATATATTTTTTATAACTAATATTATAACAATAATATAAAACATAAAATTAAAAGTAAGTGTAGCTTAAAAATTGTATTTTTAGAAATTTATTATGTTGATTTAATAATTTGCCATATCAATAAAGATTTGACGATAGCATCGAAAAATATAATTAATTTATATATATATATATATGTTTGTTTATATTTCTGGGAAAATTTTTATTAATATGAGAAATTATTTCCGTGTTATTTACTCATCTGATTGTGGGATTTGGGCCTCGACGTTTCGACGACGATTTTGGTGCCATGAGTGAGTGAGTGGGTGATTTTTTATTACAAAATCTCACAAAGAATCCAAAAAAAAATTCCATTTTAATTTAAACTATTTTGAAAGTGGCGCTAAAATGGGCGCCGAACATTGAGACCCAAATTTTACAATTAAACGTGAAAATAACACAGAAATAATTTCTCATTTATATATACAATATATTTGAATAAATAAACAACTTACACCAGGTGAAAGTACAAAAATTAATGGTGTTTTACAAGAAGAGTCATCATAAACTTGACGGATATCAAGAATAGGTGGTTCAATAAACCGTCGGCCCAATGTATTTGTAACAAAAGTACTAATACAAGAAGGTACACGATCAGGTCGTAAAGCACGAACGAACAACATCCTTTGAAATTCATTACATATATCATTCCATTCTCCTGTTAATATTATTTTAAATTTAATCTTTTGTGATATTATTATAAAAAAAATTATTTAATATTTACAATAATATAATTTATTATCTAAAAAGTTAAATTATTATTATTTTTTTTATTGTGAAATAATAAATTTTACATTTAATATAAGATAAAAATTATTATTTGTAATTTTAATATATTGGTGATAGATTTTTTTTTTTTGGTAATAGTGTTATGTTTACCAATCAGTGGTTGAGTTTCTGGTTCTGGATGGGTATACCAGTTTCCCCAGTCTTTTGGGAATTGATCAAAACAATCAACAACCCCATGAAATCCTCCTAATTTGTCTAATTCAGTGACATTATCCCAGCCTTCAGGAGTCAGCCAATCTAAAAGAAAAACAATTAGTATAAAACAAAAAGAAAGAGAGAGAAAGAGATATATTTATAATACCTGTGCATGGATTATCAGGTTGTTCTTCCCGGTCTAAAACAACACCACCTTGAAGAAGAAATTTATATTCATTGATATTCATTTTACCAGAACCTTCAAGAATTTTCACACACATATGAAATGAAAAAAGTAGTTTATGGCGTTCAAAAAGACCACGACATGTATATCTACACATATTTTTTTAACATATTATAAAATTAATTATTATATTTAAGTAATATTATTTAAAAATATTTGATTGGGAAGCAATTAATATATGTAAAAAATATATCTTAAATTTAATATACCTAAAAGGTGGGAGATTAAATATTTATTTGATAAATATTTAAGGTTGGTTAATTTAAATGATAATATAACATATATCCTTTTTATATTCACATTTTAAAGACAAATAAAATATATGAAAGGTGTATAAGAGAAAAATGCTTATTTTGTTTCATTTTTTTCCCTATTTCGTAAGAAGAAATTTGAAATTTTTCAAACTTCCTATTAATTAATTGAAAAAAAAATATTTTCAGGGCTCTTTTATGCTTAAATTTTCAATATACTAGGTGAAGGCATATGAAACCGCCCTTTTGAGTTGTATACTTATACGTATATTTGATGAAAATAAGTCTGGCGAATAAGGTGCATGGGAAAGGATTTCTCAACCAAATGTTTCAATGGTTTCCTTCGTCTGCCTTGAAGCGTGGGACGGTGCGTTGTCATGCAACAAATGTTTTTATATTGTCTTTTTTTCGATATTCTGGCTTTTTTGACGACTTGGTTCACTTTCATCATTTGTTGTTTGTACCGTTCAGTATTGACAATTTCACCAGATTTGGACAATTCAGAATAAATCGATAATGCTTTTCTTGGGCGGCCTTTTGTTCTTCGTTTTTAATACCGAAATCTCCACTTTTGAATTTTCAAAACCTCTCTTTACACTGTGTATGGCTAAGAGCATCGTCGACGTAAGCTTCCACATGCATTCGATGCGATTCTGCAGCATTTTTCTTCAAATGGTAACCAAAAATCAATGCCAACCGCTAGTTTGAGGCACAAATTTGGGCATGTTTAACGTTATAAAAAGATATGTTGCGGGTTGTTTATTCGAATTTTTTTAAATTCTACACACAAAACCAAAATAAACAAACTCAATCACTCGTCTATATAGTCTGACCGCTAAGAGACTTCTAGAATAAGAGAGGTTTCATATGCATACACCTAGTATAATAAAACTATTTATTACCTATAGATAGCATAAGTATGATATTCATTGAGAGTTTGAATACGTTGTTCTAAAATTGATGACTTTGGTGATTTTTGTATTGATAAAGTAAAAAGATTTAGATAAGAGTCCATTGAAAATTGATACATAGGATCAATATCTCCCATATCAAACAAAACAAAAAATAAAATGGTTGCCCGTTGAGCACAGGGACGATATGAATTTCTTGCCAAGTCAATCTCTTTCTCTGTCGTTTCGGCTGTTATCAATTGTTCAGTAACAGCTTTGGAGGTTGCTTGTGAAGTTTGCAATGTAATCAACAACGGTAGATCATCTAAAAGTGATCCTTTGGTCTCAAATAACAATCTAAACAATAATCACAAAAATAAAAAAAATATTATGATAAAATAACATTAAAATAAATATAAAATTCAAAATACATGCCTTAATAATTCATTCTCTAATTCTTTTAATAATTTTTTTCCAGCTGCAATATTCATTACCAGTTCATTCTTTTGTTCTTCCAAGGAAGGCCGCTCTTTTGTCACAACAATTGCTAGCAATTGGGCTTGTAGCCCTTGAAACATAATTAAACAAAAAAAATTTAGTTAAAGAGAGACTTAAATAAATTAAAATAAAAAAAAACATTCACACACCTTGTTCTTTGACAGCAAAATTTACTATAGTTGTTTTTGTAGAGACTTCAGGTGAAAAATGTGGATTTGGAAGTTTTGTTGTTAAAAATAAACGGAAATTATTATTATATGGAATATATTTATCACTTAATTTTAATAATGTATTTCCACCTGGAAAAATAAAAATAATTTAAAAAAAAAGGATTATTATTTTTACTTTACTTTTAGGTATTTTTAAATTATTTTCCTTAATCATTAATAATCATTTATTTAAATATAAAATAAAAAATATAATTTATAATTAATTAAGATTTAAATTTTAAATAATAATAAATTGGATTTAACCATAAATATAATTTAGTCATTCCTATTAATAAATCATTAAATCCCAAAGTCAAAATAAAAATGATTGGATTGCATTAAAAGGATACTTACAATTTTTAATTATATTAATTTATGAATTTGATTAAATAAAGAAACATGAGAACAAATGAAATAAAAATAGAAGTACATTTCAAATTAAAAATAAATTTTTAAAATTTTTTTATAAAAATGTTTACCTGATTTTATAATGGTTTTATTAACTATCGGTGCAACTGATGGATCAATTTCTTCGCCAACATTTTGTAAAAGAATCATTTTTCCTTTTATAATTGAATTTTCTAAAATTTTCATAAAATCTGGTGTACCTGGATCAATTACTTGCATATCCTAAAAAATAATCAACAATTTTTATGTTATTCTATGAATTAATTAGAGATAATTGATTTAGTTACTTTGGCTTCCAATCGTCTAAGCCAATTAATGCCTTGCAATTGAGGATCAATTAATAATGGCCATCTTGTAGCATTTGTAACAATAATTCCATTCTCTGTTGAGAAATCATCGGATGGCAAACCAAATATATTCCATTCTCGAATTCGTGTAGGTTCAACCATAAATGTCACGATACTATATTTTTCATTAAACGGAATCTCCTCTTCTGTAAGCTTTGGAAAATTATGAAAAAATGAATTAAAATGTAAAAGAATGATGAAAAAGGAGGGAATATGAAGAAATTTTTTATATTACATATTTTAATTTATTTAGTATAAATAAATTTAAAAAATCATCGAATTACAAGAAAATTGATGCCACCCACTAAGAGGGTCAACGGCGTTAACTCACATCCTTGTGATCCAGATTAGGAGAGAGTTGGATAAAACCGGGTGGGCATATAAAACCCAGATTTAGCAGTTTTGACTGGATTAGTACTGATATTTCTCGGAAAATGCACGAAACTAGTTGCAGATAGCCGCCCTTTTAATTGGAAGTAAAGAAAAGGCAGTTGGGCTTATTTGTTTGTTGATGCCGATGTTTGGAAAATTTAAAGTACAGAAAGTTGGATTTTTACTTCACAGATTTTAATCTGTGATTTCTAATTGCCTGAAGATTTGTGTTAGGTAAGTACAACATTTGATAACACCTTTTCCAGCTGTTATTTTAAGTTATTAAACCAGGTTTTACTTCATGTTTGAAATATGCTAAGCCTTATTTTCCTATTAATGGCTTTGTCGGATAAAACCGGGATCTTGGCAGTCGGACAAGACCGCGATTCATGTCAGATAATCGTGTCTTCTTTCTCAATATCCCCAAGAGAAATAAGACCTCCCCAGTGCAAAAAGGCTCAATGTATGTGAAAAAGTCCAACAAGCGGCGAGGAAAGATAGTAATCCTTAATATTTATGTTTGGAACTAAAGAACTAATTTAAAATCCAAATGGAAATTCAAGCAGTTTTATTCACGTAGCTACTTAGGAAAAAACAAAAACATTTTGGGACCCGGTTTTGTCCAATTTTCCCATACAAGTCCCGGACATAGCAAGGGCATTTCTCTAGCTAGAGTTCATCCAGCCTCAAGGATCAAAATTGGGAAGCTACTTGATTCAACTGTTAGCGGCGCGCTCAGCGCCTCTAGCCGTCAAGCTGCTAACTGGACACCGAGCCACTGAATGCCCTCTCTCCGTTCCAATCTCCGAGTCCCCGGCTGAGCAGGCTAGCAAAGCCGCTCGACCTTGTTCGTCCTACGCTCTTGACTGTTACACATACCCGTTCATACCGCTTTGACCTTCGCCATTCCAATATCGCTATTCTCGTTTATCCGACCTTGCCATTCCGTTTACCGATTCTCTAGTTAACCGACCCTGCGATCCTGCTTACATATTCTCGTTAACCTGCCTTGCTATCCTGATTTGTCTATTCTCGTATATCCGACCTTGCTTTCTCGAATATCATTTCTCTATACATCGACCCAGCCACTCCGTGAACACGATCTCTCTCTCTCTCTACCGACCTTGCCTGCCTGTTCTTTCGTTATCCGATAAACCGATTCATCTGCCCATTCTGGTTTCCGTATCATTTCACACGTTTATTCCGTTCCCGTCTTGAATATCTCCTTCGCTTTCCTTGTTCCGAGAAGGGTTATTCCACCTCATTATCATTCGCGTATCCCGTTGGCTAATAATTGTATTACTTGTTGCACTTAGCTTATTAATTATATTATTCATTTTATATATAAAATACTGTCTTTTCTTTATTCGAGATCTATCCTGATATTATCCCGAAGTCACACCCCTACCAAATTGTATCATCCCTTATATAATTACCCCATTTCTAACACAACCAAAAGATAAAGGTTACAAGGAATAGTTTTACTGATCATAGAACACCTTTATCCCGATTTCGTAGGATTTACAAGTTATAGGTTTTTTAAATTAAAATTTTTTCAATAAATATATTCTCACAACCCTTAAACAACAATTAGAATTGTTTTAATTTTAAAGAATATATGAAAGATCAAAAAAATTGAATATTAATTTTTATTGTAACTTATATTTGTTAAATTTATTACATTCATAATCAAAATGCCGCCCTTCAGATTTGCCCCCATCTAAAACAGGGCCTTTAACGAAGTTAAGAAAAATGAGTAAAGATAAATATAGTAAGAATTTTTTGAATGTGATAAACCTTTATTAAATATTACTTTAAATACATATAATTAGAAATAAAAACCTCAAAATACCTTATCTTTCCATATATTCATTAGTTTATCACGATAATAAGAAACAAATGGACCTAGATAGGAAATAAATCCAGTGGATAAAAGACAATCGCCAGATAATGTTAAGAAAAAAGCATCCAGTTCTTCAACTGTTTGTTCCCAACGAGATTTTTCACCTGCTAGACCTTCCAGCAATGCATGGGCACGTTCCAATTTTTGTAATAACAATTCCATCTAAACCAAAAAAAAATTATATTATTTTTCTTTTAGTATAATTACAATAAAATTAATTTAAATATAACCTTTCTTTTCAATTCCTCTTTCATTTTCATTTTCTCTTCATATTCTTTTTTAAGTTGTTCCAATTTTTCTTCTAATTCTCTTAATCTTCTTTGTGCCTCTCTTAATTCACGTTGTTTTTCTTCTAATATATTTTGTGCCTCTTCGAATCTCAACTTTTTCGGTAGAACAATTCTAAATTCAATGTTATTTTAATTTAATTTATTATATGTCATAAGGAAATAGAAAGATGCTAATATAATATAAATATTTGTTATTCAGGCAGAGAGATGAAGTGTGAGGGATGAAATGTAGAAATAAAAAGAATGATTATATATATATACTATATTTTTTTACCCACCTATAAACTTTACCATAAATTTCAATTGCTCTCACCCACATACATAAAGATTTTGCAGCTAATGATACTATACCAACTTTATCTGGCTGAAAGTCAGATAATTTAGTATATTTTTCAATTTTTTTTAATGTTTTATCCGATATATTATCTTTATCAAATTCGTAAAGCTATAACGAAAACAAAATGTCCAAAATAAAGATATATTAAATTTAAATAAATAAATAGCAATAATTTCTTTGTTTTACACTTTGAAGAAAGTATTGATCTGCCAATTGTCTTTTAGCCTCTGTCCAAGTGGGATCACTTAATTTCAAAATCATTACTGCTTCGAGTACCATTTCGACTTTTTTTGGAGGTCGAGCGTACGATCGAATTTCATTCATATCCTTTTTATTTAAAGCATCTAAAGCCTTTATAATAATAATTGAAATTAATATATTATAAAATAACTATGATCTTTATTATTAGTATTAATATTTTATTTTAGTATTAATCTTATTTTTTCAGAAAAATAAATAAAAATATAAAAAAAAAAAACAAAATAAAAATTGATCTTTTTTCTATTAATTATTTTTAATTTAATTTTCACCTCTCATTACAATATCAACAAATGTATTTTTATAAATTATTTTTTGATCAGATTATAGTTATACGAGAGCAGGTCAATAAGTACGTGACTTTTTGAATGAAACACAGGTTTTTGGATAAAAAATTATTTTATTTTTCAAGGTAACCTCTTTTGAGCTCTATCCACTTAGTCCAACGTTTCTCCAATTTTCTTTCCCTTCCAAAAAATAAGATTTGTCAAGGACATCTTTGTGCCGATTCACCCCGAGAAACTCATTGATTTGACTCCTGTTTGGTCTCTTGGTGTGTTATGGTGAATCCACGTTTGATCAACGGTTACACAACGGCGCAAAAACTATATTGCAGTTAAACAACGTCAATGCCATAATGTTTAATGAGCACACGAAATTCACTTGTTTCCATTTTCTTCTCAAATCACGAGGTAGTCGGCTATTAATGAATGTCAAACAAAAACTAAAAGACCCATCTGGTTCAAATTTTAGCAGGAGTCAGTTGATAGTTGTCTGCTGACATGAGCAGAGTTGCCATTTCTTTTAAGAAAGAAGAAATTCAAAAAGTCATGGACTTATTGACCTGATTTCGTATTAATAAAAAGTTTATAAATTATAATTATATTCATAAATTAATAATTCATTAAATAAAATTTAGAAAACAAATGAATGAATGAATATATTATATATAGAAAGATAGATAGATATACTCGAATGGCTTCTTCAAGGGCGGGCATTGCTTTTGCTAAATCTGCTTGTGCTACATCCGCCAATCGTTTGCAATGCACTTCCTCTTTAGCAATTCGCACTGAATGCTCTGCTACTTGTTTACTTGTCTCATCTGTTTCTCTTGCTTGTTCAGCAATCAAAAGTAAGAAATTATCACATTCTACTTGATATTCAGCAACTACATTTTAAACACAAAATTTTTATCTATTTTATTTCTTTATTTATTTTTTTATTATAAATATATATATAATAAATTATCTTTTAATTTTTTCTCTTCTTCCCCCTCTATCATTTTGAATTAAAAAAAAAAATATTATATTTACCTTGGACTTGTGCAGTTTTCAATTCAATTCTCATAACATCTACTTTCTCTCTTGTTTCTTCGATTTTATATAAACCATTTCTTAATTTATTTGCCGCATCAGCTGTTTCCAATCGTTTCACTTTTAACATACTAAAATAATTTAAAAGCTAAATAAAGCTTAAATGTAAATGGTCGGGATTTTTTTTTTAAATAATTTAATGTTTGAAATGTAAAAATAAAAATAAGATTGTAGTTCCTAAACTTAACTCTTTATATCCCGAACTTAGAGTTAAAAAATTCGTTGCTGTTACATAATTAATTCGTTTCATTTCTAACAACATTAATTTTGAATAATTCACTACAGAATCATGGATGGTTGCAAAAATTTCTGATACTGATTTTGATATTTTTTCTTGTTGTTGCGCTGCAAAATAATCTTCATTGACTGGGTCAAGATCAAACTAATATAAGAAGTGGAACAAGAAAAAAAAAATTATTGGATGAAAATCTGATTATTAAAAAAAAACTTAAATTATATCGATTAAATACGAGGGCAGACCAATAAGTCCGTAACTTTTTGAATTTCTTAAATTCTCTTAAATGGCAACACTGCTCCTATCGGCAGGCAACTATCAGCCAACTCCTGTCGAAATTTGAACCAGTTGGATCTTTTAGTTTTTGTTTGACATCCATTAATAGCAGACTACTTCGTGATTTGAGAAGAAAATGGAAAAAGTGAATTTCCATGAAAATCCATGAATTGGGATACGAATTGCTCATTTATTCGTCTTATCCTACGGATTTGGCCCAGTGACATTTTCTTGTCTCCAAACCTGAAGAAATGGCTCGGCGGAAAGAGATTTGAACATTGAAATCATATCACAAACAAATCTATTTTGTTGACTTCGATAAATCTTATTTTTTGGAAGGGTTGAGAAAATTGGAGAAACGTTGGACGAAATATATAGAGAAAAATAAAATAATTATTTATTCAAAAAGTCACGGACTTATTGACCTGCCCTCGTATATTCGATCTATAATATTCATTATTACCCTTTTATAATGGATTGTAGCAAGAAAATCGATTGTTCTTATTGAAGGAAGAGAGACTTCAATTAATGCCTCGTGGGGCCATTCATGGTACCAATCTATCGTTGTTGAATTTATTAATGATGGATACTGACGAAGACGATTCCTTAAAAAAATATTTTAAAAAATCAATATTTTTGTGATTTGAAGAATAAAAATTAAAAAAATAAAAACAAAATAAAATGAGAAATTTTATCAAAATATTACGATTATAATAAGAATAAAAATAAACCTAAATGCATCCCCAATTGGACTCATTCCTAAAACAATATGAAGATTTTCTAAAACACGTTCAATTAGAAATGGGAACATTGCCTCATTTGTAAGTAAAATTTTGTTTTTAACAGCCGCTGTGGTTAATTGATTTTTTATCTAAATAAATGAAAATTATTTAAAGAATGGGTAAATAAGTAAAATAATTAATTTGTCATTTAAAACAATTTACATCCTCAAATTCATCCGCTTTATAAAGGTTCGGTACTTCACCACTTGAAAGCATCATGTTTATTATTTCTAAAAAGGCTTCGGTAGTTACCTACAAATGTAAAAATAAATATATATATATATAAATACAATTTGTGTATCCCATTGCATAAAAATAAAGTTAATTTAATAAATAACTAAATAGCTACTATTGTAAATAGAAAGAGAAAGATTAGCTCAGGGATCGATAATATTTTTTAACTGTGGATCAAGATTAAATAAATTTACACTTTTTGAAGGCATTATGGGTCACTGGGTTTTAAATTTCAAAATAGGCTTTTAATAAATCATTCAATAAATTTTATTGAGAAAATGATAAATAATAATAATAAAATAAATACCAAAAATAAAAATTAATTTTTGTGTACTAAAATAAATTACTTGTGTATCGCTGAATAGAAAAGTTGTTGCTTGGTATTTGACGCCGCATAAGAAATATAATTTCTTTAAATCCTCTTTAAATTCATTGACCATATATCCTTTAGAGACTTCTATTCGATAAACGTTATATTCACAAATGAAAGAGCCGAAACGAGTAAGTGATTGTCGTCCGGAGCCACCGATGCCTACAAGAAGTGCATGGCCTCTTGGTTGAGAAATAATACGAATAATACGTAGAAGATGTTTAATTGCATCCTAAAAAAAAAGAAAGAATGAATTCTGGTTTATGTTTATGACAATCCATCCATACAAACTTTAAAGAGAACAATATCCAATCGTACGACGCCTGGCGCTACATTATACTCGCCCATTCGACCATCAAGATAATTCCGGAGAAATTCCATATTTGATATATCTTCATAATTTTGCCAAGAATTAGTGAAATGACCAAAAAGTGGCGGTTCATCACCACATAATCCATGCACTGATAAATCATATCCTTTACCAAGTTGGTCTCCAATTTTGTCCATAAACCATTCGGAATCACTGAAATAAAAAAAATAAAAATAAATAGGTTTATATACCTTCATATATTTGTTTATATTATTAGGTAGTCCGGAAAGTAATTTCGTTTTTTTTTTTTTTTGGAAAACTGAAAGACAATTTTCGTTTAATGAATAAATATTCGCTGACAAAAATCTGATCTAGATTATTTTTTAATATCTTCATTTGAAGTAAAGATTTTACCGTCACAAAATTAACTAATGCTTTTATCTTGTCTTTATCAACTTCAACCCAACTTCCAGTACGTGGTCTATTTTCGACATCAAAATTGCCTTAGCTCAACTTTGCAAATTTGGCATACTGTCAAAAAATCTTCTCCATACACATCCATTAATTTCTTTCTGGCTTGAACAGCATTTTTACCTTTTGTATAAGAAAAAAGTAAAATATATGAGGAAAATGCTCCTTATTGCTCTCCTATTTAACCCCTCAAGCCGGTAACCCAAGTCCATACTCGCAAGACAAAATCTGTTTTAATAGAGCCCCGAGTCCTCACTCGCCGAGTTCCAGTGTTTATAAAAATCTAAATATAATTCCCCTGATCTGTTTCTCATATTGAAAGAAAATAAAGTAAACCGAGAATAAATAGAAAAAATGTCCCACAAGCTTTGAAACAGGCCAAACCGAAGAAAAGAGAAGTTATTGCTTTTCATAGTCAGAGTGTGATGTCATTGAAATGGGTAGATAGAAAATCAACTTTTATTTCAACATTTCATGATGATCAAGAAAAGAGCGGTAAACAAATAACTAAACCCAAATGAATTATAGAATAAAATAAAATATGGGAGGTGTAGAACTCAAGGACTAAAAATTGCAGGTGGTAGAAAGAAAAAGATGCCTTAAATGGAACCTAAAAGTGTTTTTTTTTGTAAACAAACAAACATCTTCCCTTGACATCTCTTGAAAATTTCACAAAATTATGTTAAGTAGTTTATGAGATATTAATTATTTTACGAAACATTGTGCAACACGATCAGGAGGAAGTGCATTTTAATGTCATTTAATTCCCGCCAGAGAGCTGGCACAGAAAAATGTAATTTCTGGCTTGAGGGGTTAAAAGAGCACCATCCATAAAACTACTGCGTAAATTCAATTGAAATTTTTCCAGACATCAGCTCTCCAAACTTATAATGATTATGCTGCGTAAGTTGTTTTCGTAAAAATATAATTAAATCCTCTTGTGGGAAAAACGAAATTACTTTCCGAACAACCTGATAGATTAATTAGAATACTTTTCATCAATTAATCGATCAGCAAACACTCGATTGCATTCATGGAACCAAAGACGAAGCATTGCCATTCGATCAGGTTGGCAATTTCGATGGCAACGTAAAAGCCCTTGAAAAACCTTGGAAGAAATCATGAAATTAAAAATTCATAAAAATGAATGAAATTAACTAAAATCAATGTAGCTTTGTTAAAAAATAAAATGGAAGCTTAATATATGTTTGAAATACAATAATAATGAGTATTTTACCCGTGAAATGTCTCTTAAATTAAACAAATAATGCATTTTTGCTGGGGTGGGTAACATTTTTTTAATAACAGCTTTATAAAGAGCTAAAGTTGACTCGGTTAATTTTCCCGCTGAAATAAAAAAAATAATTATTTTCAATTAGTTTTGTATTCTTTCGGTTTTAATTAATAATTTTACCAAGAAGTGTGACTTCATCTGGAAACTCATTTAGTTTTTGAATGAGCATTGAGCCAAAGATTCTTTGAATGGTAGCATCTGATGGAAAAGTCATGTTAATAACGTTAAAACGCGAGATGAGTCTCGGTGTGATTACTTGGCGACCACCTCCTGGGGGACCCATAGATGCCATTAAAATCATCTCCTGAATTGACTTTCGTTCTTGTTTTCGACGATCATACCTAAAAATTTATATAAAAAAATCGTGAACATCCTTCGAAAGAACAGCATCTATAAATTATGTTCCGGCTAAGTGGGGTAAAGGTGTTGTATGATAAATACAACGGATTCTCTTAACCATTATCTTGAATTGAATCTTAATCTTGATCAGAAGTCGCTACTTTTTATTTTAAGTGACTTCCCAATTTTAACCTCGTTTCTATAGATTCCAGCAAAATTAAAATTCACTTGCCAGGTTCGAGATTTGAACCCGAATCTACAAATTTGACTGGTAAATATGCTTCTCCCTAGTGGAGCTTATAGAAAAACAAAATAAATAAATATTTAACTAAAACTAAATAATGGACACTTACTGACTTACACTTACTAAATTTTTAAATATAACTTGGATTTAAATAAAAACTGTTTTAAACCCTAAATATTTTGAAAGTTGAGAGTTTTATAATGAATTAATATAAACAATTAACATAAAATATTAAAATCAAATTTGTATTCACCAATAATTATAATCAATCCATTGGCGAATTAGTTCAAGTGGAGGTTGTGCACCATAAATTTCTCTTGCAGGCATGTTAAAATCATCCATAAAGGTAATCATAATTTTTTCTGAAATTTTATATATATATATATATATATAATTATTTTTATTAATATTATTATTATGAAAAAATAGAAATAATATAAATATAAAAAGATTTTATAAAATAAAGTTTCTCCAATGGACTAAAAAGAATAAAATAATTTTTCTATAAGCCTGACCAAGTTTATGGATGAATTGTATCATATTCAACTAAAACCGTTGGGCGCATTTAGTTTTATTTATTCATATGAAAAATCAAGTCAAATTTTTTTAATAATAAAAATTTTATTAAACACATAAACTGAGAAATTTTTTTATCATACAATAAAATTGATAGGTTAAGAGCTAAAAAAAATAATCTTTTTATTATTTTTCACTGTAGTTATATATATTTATATATTATATCAAAGTATGTATCAAAATTTAAAATAATTGTTATTAAATTTACATATTATCAATCAGATCCAAAATGGTTGATTATATTAGAAGAAATAGTGTTACTTGTTAATGAAGTGTTTTGGTGTGGTATATATGTATATAAGAATTATAGCTCTATAAAGGAAATTAATTGCATAGAAATCAAATGAAAACTAAACCTTCTAGGGATCAATTGAAATATCTATAAAATTTTTCAAAAGTCTATCTCAATCGATTTCAATTTGTCAAAAGAGCGAACAGACAGACACCGGAACAGATAGCGGGACAGACAGACGCGAAGTGAAGTTGAGAAAAACGTTATAAAATTAATTGATTTTACTTCCAGGTGGAACAAAAACCCCTTTTGTTCTTTTTTCTACTCGTGATTCAATGATATCCTGAACATTTTGTGATGTTGTCATCGCTGACATGTTGATAGTTAATAAATAATATTTTTCAATAGGAAGACAGGAGAGGCAACTGGAGGCAATGGATGTCTTCCCAGTACCAACAGATCCTATAATCAAAGATGGGTAACGTTTTTTTAACAATCCTAGTACAATATATTGATAACGTATTGTATCAATAGTTGGTACCACCAGCTTATAGAATGGTAATCTGAAAGTAAAAAATAAAACATAAAAATGGATTATTAATTTAAATTAAAGTTAAATGTGAGAGAATAATGTTATAATTACTCAAAATTTAATTTTAAATCTCTTGGTAATTTGTTCTCCCAATGATGAAAAGTACGTGTATATGGATCGAAATAATATTCATAGATCGTATCCTTGAGAGGAAAAATTCCCTCCAATTCCCGAATGTAAGTGTCCAACTTAGAACGACCGTCTTCATTAACAGTGGCACAAATTGACCAAACTAAACTAAAGAATATATATAATACACCGATATTAATAGATAAAATAAGAATGTGATATTTAAAAGAAAAACAAAATTATTATTTAAACCAGCGATTCTCAACCGGTTAGGCGAGCTCCCTTTAGGGGGAGGGCGCGATCAGACTAGGAGGTGGAGGACCGAGAATATATTTATAAAAAAAATCTGGAGTGTCTCCACTCGACTATCTCGCAAATTTGAATTGAATTAACTAACATATATATTATATTTAAATTAAATTTAATTAATTAAATTATCAATTAAAATTATTAAATAATATTTATTAAACCAGAGCGTGTTTGGATCTTTGTTGATGACACCACGTCACGTGCTGGCGCGTGATTGACAGTCAACGTGTTAAAAAATTTATAAAATTAATTCCGGTACTTTCAGCGATTCAATCAAGCCGAAATTCTATATATATATATAGCAGTTTTATACAATTTTTAATCATGTGAAAAACTATCAAACATATATCTTTATTTTTACGGTCAGTTTAGAAGAAAAAATCTGGAGTGTCTCCTCTCAACTATCTCTCAAATTTGAATTGGATTAATTATAACATATATTTTATTTAAATTATATTATAAATTTTAAAATTAATAACTAATATTTATTAAACGAGCGCGTGTTTGGTTGTTTATTGATGGCACCACGCCACGTGCTTGCGCGTGATTTGAAGTCAACATATTAAAAAATGAATTCCGGTACTTTCAGCGATTCAATCAAGCTGAAATTCTATATATATATCAGTTTTATGCAATTTTTAATCATTTGAAAAACTATCAAACATATATCTTTATTTTTAAGGTCAGTTTAGAGGAAAATAAGTTGACCTGTGGCCATGTCCGAACCGACCGACGGTTTGAAGTAAATTAATTTCCAGCTACAGAAACAATTTCAAATAATTTTAATATATCTATTAATGTAATAAAAAACAGATATGGATATAACATAAATATTTTTAATTTTATTTTATTTATAATATATATGTAAGACCAGGTTGTGACGTCATGAATGGTTGGATGACGTCATATAATTTTAAATTGACAAAAAACTAATAAAGATGATTTTTCTCGAGGATAAAACCAATACAAAGTGCATGATTCGTGGTGATATGTAAAAAATCTTCTCATGTGAAATTTGGTGTGAAAACAATACTTCCCTTACTATCGTCGGTCGGTAAAAATGAAAACGTGGTAGGTAATGACCCTCTTCCGGATGAGCTACATTTCTCAAAAGTTGATAGAAAACTACAAATTTTGAATAATGCCCCTGTACCAAATTTCATTATTCTAGCTCAAACACACACACACACACACAATTTTTCTCAACCCTATTGAAAATGACTTCAAAACGTATAAAAACATCAAAATCTCGACATCGAAAATTTTCGTGATCGCAATACTATCTCTGGCGAGATAGTAAAAATAATCATATTGATATCTCTAAATAATTATTGATATTAATTAAAAATTTTTTAGAGATTCTTATAATTTAAAAGCATTCGTCACTTATTATGAATATTTATTAAAGTAAAAAGGCTATGTTGCAATAGAAACAAATACTTTAGTTCAATTTTACTCTTACCAGAAGAAAAACCACATTTTACATGTCATTTGTAAATTATCTGGATCGGTAACATCAATTCCATTTTCTTTTGTGGCAAATGAAGTGAGGAGCCGACATAAACTAATAATGGTGCATAATTCAGGTATTGGGACCAGTTCTACACAATTGTGACGTTTATAAGTTAATACTTTTTGTACATATCGCTCAAAATATTCGGCAAAGAATTTGGTTGCTTCGATAGGACGATATTGACTTAACCAACTATCAACGTAGGGCCGCCAGCCAAAGGCTCCATAATCGTTAAAAACCATGCCATTTCGGGAGACGGTGGCAGGGGAGGCATAACTTAAATCATCAACTTCCATGATAAGAGAAACCTGAAAACCAATAATAATAAGAAGAAGAAGAAGAATTATTTTTTAAGACTTATACTAATAACATTTATTCAAATAATATAAAAAAAAATTATTATAATTCATAACTAAGAAAATCATTAAAATAAATAAAAAAATTCAATTATTAACGAAAATAGTTTTTACCTTCAAGTATATAATTCTACCGAATTCTAAAATACCTTAAAAGATAAAACCATGAAATTATAGGTAATAATAAGAATATTTTGAACATTTTCTATATTATAAATCTCTTTTATAATATTTTAAATATATTGAATTTTTGATTCAAGTAAAAATGATTAAAATAATAATATAATTTATCGTTTTTCAACCTTTTTGGACCAAACGCCCCCTTCGTAAGGCCGGCTTCATAATTCGCCCCCCTATAAATTTTAACAGATATAAATGGCATGATATTCCCTAATATACGGTAGGTACACTTGGAGAAAAAAAATTAGATATGCTATTAATAACTTGAAAGTTACCAATAAACTAATTGGGAAAAGTATGAGGACAAGTCAATAAGTCCGTGACTTTTTTTTAAATGAAACAGGCTTGGATAAAAAATTATTTTATTTTTCAACGTAGTCTCCTATAACTTCGTCCAATTTTTTTAACCCTTCCAAAAAATAAGATTTGTTGAGGACATCTTTGGTGCCGATTCTCCCCGATAAACCCAATGTTTTGACTCCTGTTTGTTCTCTGGTGTGTTGTGGTGGATTCACGTTTCATCAACGGTTACAAAACGGCGCAAAAACTCGTCCTTATTACGGTTAAACAACACCAAACATTAATGAGCACACGAAATTCACTTATTTCCATCTTCTTTTCAAATCACGAGGTACTCTGTTATTAATGGATGTCAAACAAAAACTAAAAGACCCAGCTGGTTCGAATTTCGGCAGGAGTCAGTTGATAGTTGCCTGCTGACAGGAGAAGTGTTACCATTTCATTTAAGAAATAGGAAATTCAAAAAGTCACGAACTTATTGACCTTCCCTCGTATATAAAGTGTACATATAAAACATTAATATAGAAATAATTGTATTTTGATTGAATTTTTTTAAATTTTTATTTATTTTATTAAAGTTAGTCAAAAAATAATAATATATTTTATAGAATTTGAAATAATAGATTGATTCGTATAAATAAATTATAAATAATATTAAAATAATAAATATAAATTTTTATAAATTAAAGTTGAAATGAAATGTGCCAATATTTAATATTTCAATTCATTCATCTATCTATCTCTGTGGGTCTACGGAACTCGAAAGTTCTTGGCCGCAGCAACCACACTTCTCCAAGTATCCCTATTCTGAGCCACATCCCTCCAATCCCTACCCTCTCCCATATTTCAATTCATTCATGTTCATACTAAATTTTTACTTAAGATCTTTAGCCAATCCTCATTTTGGATATTTTGAATATTTTTCTATAAAATAATGCTGGCGAAAGACGGTTAATATTGAATCATATTCATTTCTAATATTTTTATTTAATTTTGTTAATTTTATTAATTTTCCCTTTTCTCTTCCATTCCAATATTTCCGAGTGCGGGGGACCCCTTTTAATCTTATTGCCCTATTCATACTTTCGTTCACAGGTATTTTATCCCAAATTTTCTTTAGTTCCAATTCATTTGTGCCCCGCGCTCTTACAATGGAAGTAAAAGAGAAATAAACACTTAATTAAAAAAAAAAAAATTAAAAAAGAAAAAAATAGTCAATATTATTTTAGGTAATCTACATACTTGTTGTGGCATTGTGATTCGTTCACTATTGATTAATGTTAAAATTTTATTATCATCCATAACGCTGTTCATGTTTTCAATCCAGAGGGAATCAACGGGACCATCCAAAATAATCCATTTTTCATCGGGTGTTTCCTCTGCACACACTTTACGCATAATTGATGAGAGTACACCATCGAGCCATTCGTTAGTAGCTAAATTGTATTCCCCATAAAGTTCACCAATAGTAATTGATTTAGGATTGAGAGGATATTTTTCAACACATTGATATCTAATAAATTATTCGATAATTTTATTTAAATTAAACAAATCAATAATATGATATTTTAAAATAAATATTGAGATTTTTATTTAAAATTAAAAGATTATTTTGATATTTTATATTAATTTTATTACTATAAATTAAATGATTAAATTGTTAATTTATCTCAATGTCACTTATTGGTGTTATATTAAAATCTTAAAAAAAAAATTCAATTTAATAAATATCTTAATTTAATGACTGTTCAATGGTTTAGTGGTTAGCACGACAGTCTTCCACACTGGATTCAAGTTCAGGTCTAGGGAAATTCAATAATTAATCATTTCTCTTTAAAGCTCTGCATGATCCTCAGGGTCTATCCGTAAATAATAATAATCTTAATTAAAGAACTTGAATTATTTTAAAAAACTAATGTAATTTTTATTATAAAGGATTTCATATCCTTGAAGCCTTAAACCTACTATTTATTAGTGGCAAATCTCTCAATATCTTAAACCGTAAACTATCAATTTATAAATGAATAGTAATTTCACCCGGGAATGCCGGCCAATTTAAGAGAAGTAAGACTACGTCGTAGACATCGCCATGTGGCTGATTTTGCTGCACATGTTTGACCAAGGACCATCACAGAATGACGACAATTTTTAGTCTCAAATAAATGTAAAACCTTCAAGAGAAATAGAATAATTAAACTAAAATAAATTAAATTAAAACTATTCTTGTAATATTATTTATCGAAAGGGATGATTTTTAATAGAATTCAAAATCTGTAATTTGCTTAAAATTATTCCTTAAAAATATTTTTGTTTAAAAAAAATACCTTAGTAATTGCTAGTGGAATCGGTTGCATTCCCATTTTAATAAAACTTTTATAAATTGTGTCACTCAATTCTTCATAATCGACTGTTGGGGCTGTTAAACCAGGAAATAAATCATTTGTAATCCCATTAAATAATGGTAAATCATTGGATGTTAATTTTGAAAGATTTTGATCCTGAAACATAGGATTGTTATTATATTTTTCTATGTAAAATTTTATACATTTATAATTGTTTAACATTTATTATTTATTTTATTTATATATCTATATCTCTGTTTTATTATATTCCATTTGTTAAACTGTGGTCGAGGAATTTTATTAGAGATTACCCCACAAATATTTTTGTATAAAATTGTCTAGTATTCTAAAAAACAATAAAAAAGCATATACGGTATATCTACATTATTTATGTGTTTATTGAATAATTTGGAATTTAAATTAAAACTATGTGCAAGTAATATACTTAATTGACATTAAATGTTTATGTAGGATATTAATATAAACTAAATATTATACTATATATTTAATACTATTATTATAATATATATACAAGATTAGTCAAAAACGGTTTGAGCTAGAATCATGAAATTTGGTATACGGGCATTATTCAAAATTCGTAATTTTCTATCAACTTTTGAGAAATGTAGCTCAACCGGAAGAGGGTCATTACCTACAACGTTTTGATATTTTTTCCTCTAAAGTGACCGTAAAAATAAAGATATATGTTTGATAATTTTTCACATGATTAAAAATTGTATAAAACTGCTATATATAGAATTTCAGCTTGATTGAATCGCTGAAAGTACCAGAATTTATTTTTTAACACTGTAAATCTCACGCGCCATCACGTGACGTGGTGCTATCAACAAAGAGCCAAACATACGCTGGTTTAATAAATATTATCTATTAATTTATAATTTATAATAAATTAAATTTAATTTAAATATAATATATTATGTTATTTATATTTCTGTAGCTCTATGGAACTAGAAAGTTCTTAGGCGCAGCAACCACATTTCTCCAAATGTCCCTATCCTGAACTATGTCTATCTAACTCCTATTTCTCCCTTCTCTCTTATGACTCTTCCTATATTTTCTGTCCACCTATTTATTTAGGTAATTGTTTACAAACCGGGAAGCTTCAGGGATTTGGATGAAACTTGGACTGCGAGTTCATTTTATAATTCCAAATAAACTTTCCTTATGCAATATTTCTCGGTCACTTCTAGTTTCCAAGATAAAAATTATTAAAGTTTGACAGATAAACTAGATATGAATGAGCAGCCATTTTGAAATGTTTTATTCACTAATTATTCACTTATTCACTAATTTTCGGTTTTTTTGTTATAAGAAAATTATTTAATTAATTCATTTTTTAATTTTCACATGTCCAAATCGAACTAAAAAAAACCGAAAATTAGTGAAGTCATCTGCTGGTCAAATGTATGGTATTAAACATGGTAGCTAAATCGAATGTCGCTGGATTTATATGCAAACTTTAATAATTTTTATCTCGAAAACTAGAAACGAGCGAAAAATATTTCAAAAGGAAAGTTTATTTGGAATTATAAAAGGAATCCACTGGCAAAGTTTCATCCAAATCCCTGAAACTTCCCAGTTTGTAAACAATTACCTTTATTTATTGAATATAAGCGCTCTATTCTATTTTATTTTTTTAAATAGAGGAATTGGAATACCTTCATTGCTAGTAATAGAATTTCTTCATCAGCAATATTAGGGTACTGTCGACGTTTACGGCCCGCATAGCGAATCAATGTCACCATTGCTCTTACTCCAAAATCGTAATGGAATTGTTTAGACAGTTGTTGAATACACAATGAATACATTGTGAATACCTGTTTAATAGAATTAAAAAAAAAGAGATATAATTTGCTTTTAAAAATTGAATTTGTTAATTGAAACATGAAATACCTTTCTTGCGAGGCTGCGTGTATCTTTAAACCCCTCACCGAACAGGACAATTTCAGCAATCAAGCAAGTATCAGGTACAACCATTGCAATTGGCCGAAACATTGATTTTAAATTATCGGGAAGCTCAGTACGTCCAGCATATCCCGGATTCATTGTAATAAATATTCCACACGACGGTTTCAATTTGATTAATTGACCTTCAAAAATGAATTCATTCAAATGAGCTGAGAGGGCGGAGAGAATTGAAAGAATTTGTTGGGCGACGACAGACAGCACCTAAAAATTACTCTAATATTCAGAGAAAACAATAAAAAAAATTTATGAATTAATGAATGAATTATTTACTTCAATATTAATTCTATTGAATTCATCAAAACATCCCCAAGCGCCGGCCTGTGCCAGACCAGCAAACATTTTGCCAATACTTTTGAAATCCAGTCCTTCAGAACAATTAATGACAATCACGTAATAGGCAAGGGACTTTCCTAAATCTTTGACAGTTTCTGTTTTTCCAGTGCCAGCAGGCCCTTTCGGACTACCACCTCGATGTAAATGTAATGCAGTCGTTAATGTTATATAACATCTGAAATTTAAAACAAATTAATGATTTAGATTAATCTTTCAAATGGTGATTCAATTCTAATATATATATATACTAGCTGCTCAGAGCGCCTTCGGCGCTCTTCACACCTAGGCGGGAGCTCTGCCCCCTGGACCCCCTGAAGTCTATCTTTTTTAAACTGTCTTCTTTTTCTTCTTCTGACTCATTAGAGCGACCAGCTGCAAGTAAGACCCTATCTTTAAAAATCCTCTCTCTAGACAGAGACTTAATGTTTTTTTAATTTTAGGTTCCCTATCTTTGTTTTGTAATTCTAACAAATCAGATGACCCTACCTGACTTAATTTGAAACGTTCTTTTCTTTGCCTACTATTTTTTAAATACAACAAACCATTTCGAATCCCATGTGCACAAATATAAAAAGTGTTACTCCGAGAGGGCAGTCCTTCTGTTCCAACATAACTGCCTTATCTCTTTTCCACTTCCTTGACTTTCCCCCTCCTCTCTTGTTCTGAGTCCTGCTGTGTTTCCGGCCATTTTGGCCACTTGTTTACTTGCCTTTGAACTGAGCAAGTCATTTTACCCCTTCTGAGCTGCGTTGAGCTTGCTTTCTCCTTCGTTTCCATTTCGTGGACTGATCAACGGCAAAGAGTGTTTGTTTGAAGAGTTTGTTTGAGAAAAGTGTTTAAGATCCTCTTGCTCGAAAATACCACCATCTGAATCCCTTCATCCTCTTCCTTTCTATATTT
The DNA here is from genome assembly GCA_963082975.1 of Labia minor. Classification (NCBI taxonomy): domain Eukaryota; kingdom Metazoa; phylum Arthropoda; class Insecta; order Dermaptera; family Spongiphoridae; genus Labia; species Labia minor. Next base: position 58,687,407 of record OY720346.1, read on the forward strand.
GATTCCTTTACTTTCTTCATTCCCCGCAAGAGCTATCTTTGATCGACCACGGCCATCTTACAAGAACATCGAGCTTTATTTGAAGAATCTGGTTGCTGCAGTCGAACACCGGTCTCCGAGAGAAGCAGCGTCTCAGTTTTGTGCATTGGACGCGTGGCATGATTGAAATTCCGGCCCTATTAACCTGGCTTGATCGATTTCATACTGTTTATGTATATATAGTTTCTGTTTTAATAAATATATTAATTAGTTTAAATAAAAAGCTCAGAAAAGAATATATTTGAGTGTGCTTTCCTTTTACCCAATATCACGATCCATTACCTTTCGTTAAGAATCAAAAACCCTATCTCTCTTCAGGTTATTTTCGAGAGAAAATAGCTTATAATAATTCCAACGACAATAAGAATCTATGTCTGAGACATTCGAAGTTAGAGCTGGGATTATTACGTTGATGTATTAAAAACTACTTAAATTTGATTTTTTTGGTAGCATTTTGGGAAAAAATTTTTTAACTAAAATGTAGAGTCAAAGTTGAAATTTGTTGTTATCGGATGCCATGTTAACGTATGGGAAAGGAAAAGGGCTGTTTTAAGGGTTTTCCAGGGAATTATTTGATTTTTCCTCGTCGTAAAAACCATCGTTGGACTTCAACGAACATTTAAAAAAAGAATTGGCAAAATTGGTCCAGGCGTTATTGAGTTATGAGCTTACAAACACATTTTGCGATACATTTATATATTATAGATGATATATAATGTACCTGTCAGTTAATGGTGTGATGGCCAGTCGTCCTGAATTGCCTAAATATTCATAACCGTAAGAGGAGGTTGTATTTGTTTGTCGAATGCTTACTAATTCAGTTGCACGGATCCAATAAAAACGCAACTGGGCAAGCCATTCGAAAGCTGTTTTATCTTGTACATTTCTTTGGTACATATTATCAACAACATCACGGGCATGCACTTCAATTGTGACCATTGCAGTTATCTGAAATATTATTACAGATTGAATTAATGTATATAATTTGAATTTTTCATTTTATTATATAAATTTTATTATATAAATTAAATATATATACTAATATAAAAAAATATAAATAATACAATTTAAAATATCAAATTATATAATAGCGAATTTTCAATATTATCTAAACATCTCAACCATTTATCTGTACCTGAAAGGTCAACAATCTAAAGTTTTAATTATTATATATATTATAAATAAGGACACGTGGCCGGAATGGGAGAGAAGAGGAAAGAATGGTGAAAATATATATTTGTGGGGAGACCGATTAGGAAACGTCTGCTTGGAAGATCAAGGACGTGGTGGGTGGACAATGTAGGAAGGGATGTTAGAGAGATGGGGAGAGAAGGGTTTGGATGGTTGTGGCTCAGGATAGGGACACTTGGTGAAATGTGGTTGCTGGAGCCAAGAACTTTCGAGTTCCGAAGAGCCAAAGATATTTATATATATTTAATTCCCATCTCTCTCTCACGTCACTTCCTAATATATTTAATAGATTTATAATATGTCATTAATAATAATGATTAGTTAGACTAATTAGATTTTTTTTTTATTCCTATTTAAGGTTACCAAACAAATAATTACAAATTGGGATAATTTATACATAAATAAATACATTCAAAAAATTTACTTTAAGTCTATCATTTGAATTTAAATCGCCACGAATTGCCTCACTATATTGATTTAAATATTTGTTTAATTTATGCCGTAGACGACGTAGAGGTCTTCTTTCTTTGCGTCGAGAGCATTCGGCCAAATGTCGATTGCATTCAAGAGTCCACAGAATTTGACTCGTCGTTAAACATAATTGACCCGGCCATTCCTGAAAAAACAATTTTTCAATTATTTTAAAATAAAATAAATAAAACATTAATATTCAAGGGTAGTTTAGTCGTATAGTTTTGACCTTATTTTAAAATATTACCACTGCTCAGTAACATAAACTTCACTAATTTATCTGTAATTTTTATAGTATTTTTACTAAATTTTTAATAAAAAAGCATCATATTCCTATGTATTTCTTTAGACATTTGATTCATTTCAAATAATCATATACCTTTTTTGCACGAATAACGATTTAGAAAACTAATAAAAAATCTGGAGTATCTCCACTTGACTATCTCGCAAATTTGAATTCGATTAATTAACATATATTATATTTAAATTAAATTTAATTAATTATAAATTATAACCAGCGCGTGTTTGGCTCTTTGTTGATGGCACCACGCCACGTGCTGACGCGTGATTTGAAGTCAACGTATTAAAAAATGAATTCCGGTACTTTCAGCGATTCAATCAAGCTGGAATTCTATATATAGAAGTTTTATACAATTTTTAATCATGTGAAAAACTATCAAACATATATCTTTATTTTTACGGTCAGTTTAAGAGGAAAAAAAAAAATGTGAAAACGTGGTAGGTAATGGTCCTCTTCCGAATGAGCTACATTTCTCAAAAGTTGATAGAAAACTACAAATTTTGAATAATGCCCGTATACCAAATTTCATTATTCTAGCTCAAACCGTTTTTGCGTAATCTTATCTACATACACACACACACTCGCACAGACAGACAGACATTTTTCTCAATCTTAGTGAAAATGACTCAGGGACCTTCAAAACATAAAAAAACATCAAAATCTCAACATCGAAAATTTTCGTGATCGCAATACCATCTCTGGCGAGATAGCAAAAAGGAAATGTCACTTTTTCAGCACATGTTCGTTGAGACGATTGAATGAGTGTTTCCTGATATATATACCTATTATATTAAGTGGCAAAAAACTACAGAGATTTTTTAAATAAGCTAATATATATTTAAATGTATAAACGAATTAAAATATTTATTTTATTTTACGACCAATAATCTAATGTTATATATCTATTACCAATAAAAAAAAATTTTACCTTAATCCATTTATCTCTCTCAGAACGTTGTCTTTGTAAATCCTTTCGTACAATTTTCATTTTTACTTGCAATGTCAGATGCATCATAGATTCAATTTTGCATAACCAAAGTTCAACCGGCCCTTCAAGTAAAACTGGCCTAAGAAAATCAATTTCCTCCCCTTCTGCTGAAATCATTTTCCATGCTTCCATTTGTAAATTTTTCTTCACATTCTTTTAAAAATATATATATATATATATTTAATCTAATTTTTATATATATATATATTTGTTCTTTTAGTTTATAAAGATAATATTATACCTTTTCCATATATATTTTATTAATATTATCAAATAATTTTTTAAAATGCGGTTGAATTTTTTCAGGTCTTTTACTGTGTGCTAAAATTTCTAAAAGTTCATCATTACTAATAAAATAAAATCTTGGAAATATATGTCGCTTGGATTCCAAATAACGTTCTAAGGCCCGTTGTATTGCTTCTAAACGATCAATCATTCGATTAAGTCGTTTCATTAGACCAGGAATATGTGTCGATCGTAGTGAATTTTCATCACGGGACATTGCATCTAATAAAATATTGATAATAATAAATAATAATAATTAAAATACATATAATTTATAATTCTTTAAATATAGATATATATTAACATGTAATAGCAGCCCATTCATCTTCAATTAAATCAAATGCTCTTGATTCAATAGGCAATTGTTCACGTATGTCTTCACCAACAAAAATATTTTCTAAATAGAAAAAATCTCTTTGAATTTGTACAACCAATTCTAAAACCTCTTGTACAACAGACAAAGTATGCTCCCAAAAATCAACAAATTTTATAAATGGATCAACAAATCTAAAAAAAAAAGAATATAAATATAATCTTATTTTATTTTATCTTATTATACTACTTGAAATTGTTTCAGAACGTTTATTAGTTTTTTTCTTAATTTAAAATAATGAAATTTAAATGATGTCATCAACTACGTAAATACAAAATATATTATATTAAATCAAATTACGAAATATATATTGTTATATCAACAGGCCATACTTTTCTGTCTTTTAGAGCATTTTTATATATGTTTAAGGCATATATGTTTTATGACTATTTTAGGTTCTTTTAAATTATTTGAACGGTGGTGAACTAGGTACTTAAATTTATAATCTGAATAAAGTGATAGAAATGTTTGTAAATTTAACCTGAATATTTTATTTAACAATTTTCAATTTATAAAAGAAACTGAAAAAAATAAATAATTATTGAAACTTAGAACCTAGTGTATAATAACTGGCCTATAACCTATTGATTTTATTATTATTTAATTAAAACTATTAAAAAAGAAATAGATACAATATATCAGTTCAATTTTTTTAGAAATATTTTATTTTCCTACCTTGTTCCTTTCATTGTGCTAATTTGTGCCAAATGATCTTCAAGCGATGCAAATATTTCATCGGATACTTTTATTTGATAGACACCCTTTTCACCATGTGCACTTGCTTCAATTTTATTTCTTCGCCAACATTCTTTAATTGATCTCAAATTATTTTCAATTTGCAATTCCATCGTTGCTGCTAATGATATTTCAGAAATTTCATCAGCGTACTTTTCTAATTTCAATTCAGCAATTAAATCAAGTGTAAAACTTGCAGATTTTTCGTCAAAATTTCTAAGAAGATATTTTATTTAATTAAATTGAATATATTTTTTTCTTAATTCTCATGTATTTTTTTATATTTAAAAATCTATATTAAATATGAAATGTGTAATATACTTTCTAATTGCTTTTCGTACTCGATCCCAATGTCTTGGGCGCATTGCAGGATTTTTTAAATCTAAAATCAAGGGTAAATTTTTTCTAAACACCTCAACACGTTTTCGCGAATCTTCAACGATTGGCCAATTTTTTTCTTGTAATTCTCTCATAAGTCTTACCAGTTTACGATAAATGGCCCCTGACTGTCACCAATAAAAAAAAAATTAAGTCTACGATTATAAAAATTAGAAGAAGATGTAAGAAGATGAATAATTTAATTAATTTCCAATATCTATATAATCAATTTTAGCCCCGCTTGAAAATTGAACAATTATTCAAGTTTTTAACTATAATATAATTTCGTGGAAGACTAAAAATCATATTTTTAATTTTAACAAGATGGTTTTTGTGAAATGTTGTCAAAATTATTTTATATTGTTAATTAATTTAATTTTTATTATTTCTTTTTAATTTTGTTTCAGATTATTAAATAATGTTCAATTAAGTGTCTTGTAAAAACAGAGGCCTTTGAAATAAATAAATAAAAAAAAAAAAAGAATAAGAGGAAAAATAAATATTAAAGATATACCAAATCTTCCAATTCTTCAATCTCAATATTTATAAATTGTGCGCTTTTATAGCGCTCCCAGGAAGTTTCCCATTCCTCAGTTAATTCCCAGACAAGCTCAATTAATGCTAAATCCACTTCTAAAACGTCCAAATCGCGTGTGGAATGTAATGAAAAATTAAATATTGCTAAATCTCTTTTTAATCGAGTCTCTTCTTTTCTTAAAATATTCATTTGTCGACGAATATCTTTTAAATAGATATTTGCCTCTAAACAAATAAAAGTTAAAGAAAAATTATTATTCTATATTTGTTTTTTTTTTAAGTTAAAATTTATAATTTTGTGGTGCACCACACCAGCAATAGATGGCGCCGCGCCAACGTGCGCCAACTCAGGACAATAGTAACATATTTGAGATATTGTATATATATAACAGATACAAACATTTCGGATCTTAATTTAGAGAATTTTATGGATATCTGCATAAAAAGCTTTTCACATATGAGTGTGAGATGTGTTACCAATTCTTGTACGCAAGAACAACGTCAGAAGCAAATCTCGATAAATTCATTCATCTTCCAAACATTCTACCCAAATGACCGAACCCTTCACCAAAGAATTTTTACCCCCCTTTTGCCGTGCCCATTGTAAATTGTAACGATCTCACAAGAAAGATAACAATACTTTTACACAAAGTGTTGTTGCATCAGGTAATTAAGTTATTATTATTATGTTTTAACAACAATAAAAATAAACAAACTAATTAATTTAAATTATAAAGTAAAATGGTTTAACACTATTAACTATTATATAAGTTATGTCATCCTAATGACATATACAGATCGTTCCCACACTGGACCCTCTAGCCATATGAGCATCTGGAAAATAGATTAAACCTTAGCAAGTTAGTAGAAAGGAGAACGATCCCACAGGGATTATGTTACAACCATTTGACCACCACGCGAAGGATAAACAGACATTCACAGGACTATCCAAGCCATCTGGACCCTTAGCCCATCATCGCTTGATAAGATAAACAAATTCCCCCAAGCGAGATAACCTAGACATTCCTATGAGGCCATCTGGTCCATGCGAAGACGGATACTTTCTCACACACTTTCCCACACATGGCTAAACGCATTACTAATACTAATGCTTGAGACCTCTTTAAATATCGACTGCTCACGCAACTCGAGTCAGTTGAAGTGTCATCGACGCCGTGTCCACGTCACTTTGATCACGGTTTCATCAACATCAAATTGACCCTCAACTCCGGCTAATTTCCAGTATTTAGTCGTTAAACCAACAAACGGCTCACTCTCAATCTCATCGGCGCATAATATCTTCTAACCCTCGTTCGTGTCTGATCCTACTAGTGTCTGGTGGCTCGGAGGTGAAATTCCTCGTCTAGAGGTGAATAGGTATCGTAATCGCGATACACTGGTAATATCCGCCTACCAGAGTTCACACTCCTCCTGATAGACCATTGTGGTTAAGTCTATCAACCTCCCAAAGCGGGTCGACATGTTAGTGTAGCCAGACATCAAAACGAACAACTCCCCAATCCCCCATTCTTATATTTGCTTCTACAAATACTTTATTGCAAATAATTATAATACAATTTATATCAATGGTATAATTAATGCAAATAAAGAAAATTATAAATAATAATTTTGTACTGTACTTTTAAACCGTTTCCTGTGTCCCAACCCTTAGATAAAATAAATTTGATAACAAACATTTAACATCAATACATTCCTCCTTTCAATCCTATCTGAAACTGAGCCATCCAGGTGGAGGATGTAACTTATATATTTATAATTTACATCTAACGCTACTTGTATAGGTAAAATGACACTTCCGGCACTCAGATCATGATGAAATTTGGTATCTGAATTTTTTTCATATTTTTAAATCTATATACAAAATAGGAAGCAAATATCTCGAAGCAAACTGGTACTTTACTTGAAAGGTAAATGCAACCAGTGTAGGTAAAGTACCACTTCCGGTTAACCGATTTTAACGAAATTTTGATAGAAATCTACAAACTGTGAATAATATCGGTGTACCAAATTTCGAAGTCCTAGCTTGATTAGTTTTTGAGTAAATTTGCTCACAGACATTACATACATACATACTTACATACATACATACACACACACAGACAATTCGAAAAATGGTATTTTCCGACTCAGGGAGGTCTAAAACGTCAAGATCTATCGAAATCTCGAAGTCGAAATTTTTGACGATTCCAATACTTCCCTTATACGAAGTATGCGGGAAAGTAAAAAAGAGACGTCTGCTGGTGAGATCGTTACAAATTTCGCCAATAAAATTATGTGAATCACATAATTTTATTGACATAATTTTATAATTTTTATTAATTTTCAAATAAATATTATGTATTATGTATTATATATTATATATTAATTAGAACTTTCCTATTTTCATCTAGCTGTATAAATTCAATAATAATAATTCAAAAATTGTCAAATTTTCGCACAAGCGAAAAAACAATATGTTAAAAAGATATGTTTAATAGTGAGCTCATCACATAATTTGTAAATATAATTTTATAATTTAAATTAATTTTTAATATAATTTATTGTATATATCTATACATAAAAAATTATTCGTTTCTTTTAGATATGTTAATTACATAAAAAAGATTGTAGAAAATTTTCTACAATTTTTTAATTCCCAACATTCACAAATTCCTTCATAAAATAAGTTGACCTGTGGCCAGGTCCGAACCGACCGACGGTTTGAAGTAAATTAATTTCCAGCTACAGAAAGCGGGCTGTTTTTTTTCTCTTTTTACCGACCGACGATAGTAAGTATTGTTTTCACACCAAATTTCACATGTGGAGATTTTAACATATCTCCACGAATCATGCATTTTCTTAACAGAAAAAAGTATTTTTAGCATGATGTCTGTCCGTCCGTATAGATGTGTACAGCCTGAACGGCTCAACCGATTGTGATGAAATTTGGTATATTTACTTAATGCATCAGTGGGATGAATTGATCAACTTTTGGTGCAAATCCGCAAACCGGAAGTGGTAGTATTAGCGATCGATGATAGGAAGGGAAGGGTTATTTTCACACCAAATTTCACATGAGGAGATTTTTTTATATATCACCACGAATCATACACTTTGTATTGGTTAAATCATATTTATTAGTTTTTTCTTGATTTAAAATTATATGTCATCCAGCCATTCATGACGTCACAGCCTGGTCTTGCATATATATTATAAATAAAATAAAATTAAAAATGTTTATATTTATTATTTATGTATCCATATATGTTTTTATTACATTAATAGATATATTAAAATTATTTGAAATTGTTTCTGTAGCTGGAAATTAATTTACTTCAAACCGTCGGTCGGTTCGGACCTGACCACAGGTCAACTTATTTACAACGTTTTTTATAAAATTAGTATTCGGCCAACAACATGAGATGGCGCGGTGTGCTAAAATTTGGTTTCATAATTTAACCCGTAGTGAGTGTATCTTATAGATAGTCTGTGGTGTAGATGTTGTGAAGCACAATAATTCTAGTTTCAAGTCCACGTCTTTGGCAATTTTATTCTAGCCCTTTCACTATCCAACATTCTTCACCCACATACAAAACCTCCACAATTTTATTCAAGTAAAACTCTGTAATTAATAAATAAGAATTCATTAATAATGACATTACCATTGGTTTTCCATTTTGGTGTAAATGGACCTTTCCTATAAAATTCTTCTAAGAGATTATGCGCTTTCATTCGTAATCTTTCCGTATCTTCTAACAATTTGGATTTGAAATTTTCCTAAATGAAATAAAAAAAAACTTAAAAGTATATAATGCTAACTACAATATTCTTTCATTTATAATTAATGGATTAATAATAATAATAAAATATTAAAAATTAATTTAGTATATTAAAATGTTAAAAAATAAAAAATTATAAGAAATCATTTTAAATTTAGGACTGGGGAAAATATTTTGGATTGAAGAAATCCAGGATTAGAAGTCGGAAGAATATATCTAGAAAAATTTTTTTCTTTAATCACACAAATCGGGTATACATTATTTTTTTAAATTAATAATGACAAAAAATTTACAATTAATTAGTGAATTCATCAATTGTAAGATTTCAGTGAGCGCCTGGAACTTATACAACCAACAATTTTTCTATTTAAAATCAATTATTTTTATATGAAACGTAAAATTTTTATTATCATTTATGACAAAATTTAATCTATTAAATTTTAAAACTATTAATTAACCACTAATTAATTTATAGATTATATTGAACCTTTATGATAGCCATATTTTTATATGCTTCATTTAATACATCAAGATAATCATTCCATGCATTCTCAAGATTATATAAACGATCACTCATCTCTTTAGGTATAGGGAAACCTTGTTTTACTAAAAGAAAAGAATTGAATGTTTAAAAAAAAAATTAAATTAATTAAAAAAATATTTTTATAATTATAATAATTTTACCTAAAACTTCGAATTCATCTTGAATTCCAGGGAAGCTGGATTGAACTCCAGGTACTTCAGAAATCAATTTTTCAAGCACAGCCATTTGTCTTTGCATTTCTTTTAGATTTTTTGGTATAAATTTTGCTCTTAAAAAATAACCAAGTAAATATTAAATTTAAAAATAAAGAAAAATCACACAATATAAATTAAATCATCGAAATAATAACAAAAAAAAAATTGTCGAACTAAAAAAATTCATTCATTATTTTTATTGTAATTATTTTTACTTTTTGTTTTAGAATTAATTTAGTTTTGAGTTATTTAAAAAAATTTCATTTAGTTTTGAGATAAATTAAGTTGTAAATTAGATATTGTGCTATCATTTTACTTTTCTAAGAAGAAAATTCTTTCAAGATCACATAATGATTTAAATATTTAATGAAATTATTAAAAAGACAATTTTAAAAATTTTATATATATTTATATAGTAGTGTATCGTTAAGGGACCAGTGAGGACGCACCCCGGGGGGCAATTTTTCCCAATTAAAAAGATCTTATCAAAAATTTATTTTTTCTTTGGGTTTCTATTTATGCACCTTAATCACTGGGGGGGGACAAATTTGGTTTCCAACTCGGTCGGCGGAAACTAATGCTACGCAACTAAATATTTATATATATTAAAAGTGAATATATAATTCATGTTGAATTTTATTTCTTTAGGTACTTCTTTGTTTTAATTTAGAATAACGATATATTTACTTTTTTCCACTAATTTCCATGTAATCATAAACATTATCAATTTTATCAAAATTCAATTGGCATAAGACTTGTGTTAATTTATATTGCCAAATATTACAATGTTCAATTATACCATTTTTAAGATCAAGTGCATCAATCAAAATAAAATAAACATCGCTTATGGTTTCAATAAAATACAGATTTTTTATAAATTCTTTATATCTAAAAAAAACAAACAACAATTTTCAATTTTATTTTTTTGAATCTATAATATATAAATATAAAATCGAACACTTACTTATTAATTTCAGCATTAAACGATTCCAATGGTGGTGCTAATTTTTTAAAACGTTGTAAAAATATTTCTTTATTAATTTCCCAAATTTCACGGAACGGATTCCAAATTTGTTGCCAGATTTCAAGTTGCTCAGTAAAGACATCCAGTTCTAAAAAATAACATTTTTATTTAAATTAGTGTTTGATGCTTTATATATTTGTATTCAGTGGTTTATTGGGAGGGGAACGCGGGGAAACGACGTTCCCTTACCTTTTTCCAGAACCGGAACGCGTTCCAGTACTTTTTCATATCCCGACAACTCCCACTTAAATCTACTGTTAGAATTTCTTTTTTTATGTTGTAAATATTTTGTATAGTAAGAATAAGAAAAAATAAAAACTTAATATGGAAAATAATAGTTTTAGGACTATTTTTTGCTCCCACTATGCGTTCCCTTACTTTTACCAATACATCACTGTTTGTATTATTATCTTACCATTATTTAATTTCAATTGAATTTCATTAATATCAGGATCATTCAAAATGATAACATGAATTGGTTGAATAGGCATTGGAGGTGTTTTCATTCCTTGATAAATTCTTGGAAAACTTAATAATTCCTTTGCAATTGAATTATGAAAATTTTTAATTAAATCAGAAACTTCTTGAACAGTTGGGTCATAAATTATCTAAAAAAAAACATCAAAAAAGAAAAACAATTATTTAAAAAAAAGAGTATACACAGGTATTTTTAAAAAATTGATATTATTATAATTGGCTTAAATATATAAAAAAACTTATTGACAAAATATTACATATATATGTACATATATATATATATTATATTCGTAAATACCATAGAGGAAAGTTTGGCTTTCATTGTAATAAGTGGTAATGGACCAATAATATTTTCACCGTGTAATTTTTTTAAAAAATTATGCATTGTATTTTTAATACATAAAAGTAAGGCTTCCTCAAAAAGAATATCAATTTTTGAAATATAAATACACCAGAGTTCTTCAACCTAAAAAAAATAAAGTTATTTAATAATTATATTATAATTACCATCGTATATTAGTAAAATATATTTTTTTTATTATTAAATTAAATGAGAAATATAATAATTTTACTAGTAATAATATTTTCTGGTTCTAAAAATATTGCTAAAATTAATTTTGTAAAAAAATTAAAATATTTTTATTGATAAAATTATATAAAGGATTGTAATTATACTAACGGTGACCACATATTTTTTATTGTGATGTAAAATTAAATAAAAAATGCATTAAAAAAATATGTTCAAAGTGGTTACTTTAAATATTTTTACCATTCATTCATATATGAAAATATTATTTTAAGGATAAATTATATTAAGGAGGAATATTAATTGATATATATTACCAAAATAAAATTTAAAAAAATTAAATTTTTAAAATTGACTAAGGTGTAAAAAAAATATTATCCTTTACAGAGGACTTTTAAAACCATTAATAAAACGAGACGATTTATGGTTAAAAATACAGTAGAACAGTTATTCTCAACCTTTTTTTTTACCTCGGCACACTTTTAAAGGTTTAAAAATTTGGCGGCACACAAAGAAAAAGATAAGTGTAAAAGTTGACCATATTGAAAAAAGTGGTCCCAAAAACGTTTTACCTTTTTTTTAAAACCAAATTGAAAAAATTTAGAAAAAAAAGTTTAAGAGCCTCGTAGTCTCGCGGCACAGTGGTTGAGAATCACTGCAGTAGAACCTCGATAAGTTCAAGGCCAAGGGAAACACAAAATATTTTAAGTTTGGGATAGGCTAATAACATTTTTTTAAAGGCTAAATCATGTCGTTTCTTAAAATTCTCTAACCAGCCATTGCTGGCTTTAAAATTTATGATTTTCAGCGAATTAGCGAATTCTTCAGCTTTTTCTTTCAGTATGGGTCCACTAACACTGATGTTTTTGTTTGGACACTGTTTGAACCACGTAAACCAGAGGTTCTTAAACTTATGTACTCCGCGGACCCCCACTTGAGAAAATTCTTTTTGACGGACCCCATCCCAACTTTAGGTACTTTACGTCATTTTATTAGTTAATTTCTGGCTTAAGATCTCATAAGAACAAGGATATATGGTGAATATTTCTAACAGTGATTGGTGAATAACGATTTTTTTGCATATTGTAGAACAGATTTTATTAGAAAATTCAGCTAAATATGAAGATGGAAACGATAGCAATAATTTTCTTGCACATTTCGTTGAATTTGGGTATTTGATCTGTTTCCTCACAAAGCCATGCCATCGCTCCTTTTATATTAAATAAAGTTTAACTGACTCATCATTTTCTCGTGCACCTGTACGATGGCTTTGCGGACCCCCAGTAAAGGCTTCGCGGACCACCAGGGGTCCGCGGACCACAGTTTAAGAACCTCTGACGTAAACAAACATTGTTCTAAATTAGGGAATTCATCTTTTACATTGAAGACTTGCTCCTGATTCTTGTTTCTTCAAGATTCCAGCTTCTGAGGGCCAACACAGAGATCATTTATTTAAGTTATCGAGGTTGCGAATTTTAAGTTATTGAGGTTTTGGACTCTGATGGGAAGGGGACATATTATTTTTTGAAGTTATAGCGGTTTTTAAGTTACCGAGGTTTGAGTTATCGAGGTTCTAATGTAATTGAAAAAATTTAAAATTTAAAAAATTATTTATGTTTAAGGGTAAAGGAGTGAATTAAAGGAAGTATGGTCACTGTATAATAATAAATTATTTTAATTCTAAGTTTATGATATCAAAAGATTAGACAATTTTTTTAGTGAATATTTAAAAATATCATAAAAAATATCTTTCATATATATTAAAAGAAAAAATTCATAAATTAAATAAAGTCAACAGCTAAATGACAAAATAATCAACTCAATATAAAACATAAATCAAAATCATATACCGATTTCACATTAGATTGGAAATTTGTTTTAATGCTATTTAAACAAGATATTATCATTTGGAATCGTTCATATAACTGTTCAATAGCACAATTCCTGTAAAATAAATATTTGATAAATTGATTTGGTATTATTTAATTATATATATATTATATAATATATATTATATATTACCTTTGATCAATAATAAACTGAGTTAATTTCGACAAATCAAATTCGGCACCTGTTTCAATTTTTAAAAATGGTGTATCTGCTATCATTTCACATATTTTCAGTATCTTTTCATTAACACGTTTATATTTTAAAACATCTATCTGAAGCTAAAGAATTATAAAAATAAAAAAATAAATTAAAATATAAATTAACTATAAGTATGTGAAAAGGAAAAAAAAGAAAAAATAATTATTTTAAGATTAAAAGATAATCATTTAACTATACATATTTATTTATTTTTAAGTGGAAATGTTCATGTAATAAGACAAAATATTTTGTATCAGAGAAGAATAGTATTAACACTAATAATCTTAATATTTAAACATAGAATTTGAAAATGTAGTTATAAAATTAAATACTTAGGTTCTGTAATCACGAAGGATAATAATATTCGAGGAGAATTTAAACTAAGGTTGCAATCGGGTAACGCCTGTAAACATGAAGTAAAGGGGCATATCTCGTCACAATTATTATCAAAGGGAATCAAAATGAAAATATATAAAACAGTTATTTGACCGGTTGTATTATATGAGTGAGGCGTGGTCTATGATCTTGGGAGACGAGAGTAGATTTAGAGGAGGAATTGCGTGACCTCTATGCATCTCCAGACATAGTTAGGATTATAAAATCGAGAGGGCATCGATGGGCAGGGCACGTGGCTAGAATGGGAGAAGAAAGAATGGCGAAAAATATATTGGTAGGGAGACCGAGTGAGAGCAAGAACGCGGTGGGTGGATAATGTAGGAAGGTACGTTAGAGAGATGGGTGAGGATAGGGATTGGAGGGTTGTGGCTCAGATTGATAATTGGAGAAATGTGGTTGCTGCGGTCAAGAACTTTCGAGATCCGAAGAATCACCGAGATAGATAGATAGATCCCCAAGGAGCCCATCCGGACCCCGTTGACTATCCCTGACATATAAAAATTTAGAATTATAATATTTTTATTTTAATGGAGTATCATGTTTCTAAGGCTGCGATGGGCAGAGCACGTGGCTAGAATGGGAGAGGAAAGAATGGCAAAAAAATATATTGGTGGGGAGACCAATTGTGAAAAAACCAGTTGAATGACCAAAGAGATGGTGTGCAGACTATGCAGGCAAGTACGAAAGAGAGAAAATAGGAGTTGGATAGGAGTGGCTTAGGATAAGTACTTTTGGAGAAATGTGGTTGCTGCGGCCAAGGACTTTCGAATTCTGAATAGGTATATAAATAGATAGATAAGTATTCATATAAATTAAAAAGTTATTTTTATTAAAAAAAAAATATCCGAATTTACCTCATTTGTGAAATTGAAACATTCAGAAATGAAACCCGTTGATTGATCAAAGCCCCATCGCATTGTTGTAAATGCAGGTGCCAATTTCGCTTCACAAGTTTTAATTTTTTCATGAAACAATTGCAGTTCAAATGGATATAATTCTATAAATAATAATTTTATTTCATTATTATCATTAATATTTTTATTAATATTATTAAAATGATATATTTATATTTAAACATTAAAAATTAATAGTCATTCAATTGAAATGCAAAAATGATAAGAATAAAAAATCACCAAAAGAAAAAAGTTTGTGATTATATTATAATAAATTTATTTAAACATTCAGTTATTTAAATAATTTTAATTGTATATATAGACTAATTTTGAAAAAATTAATTTATTCGAGAATGATTTTTATTGAATTTGTGATCGTGAGCTTTTTATTTCATTACTTTTGGATTTGGGATTGACTATCAACAATCATTCCAATTACTTGATAATATTAATTCTTTTGTTAATTAATTATTAATTTTTTATTTATTATTTAGTTTCATTTTCAAATATGACTAATGGCCATTTATAATATAATTAATTACCATTAATAATTCGATTATAATCTTGTACTATGGTGATACTTTTATTATATAATTTAACCAACATTTCAGTTTTTGTAATATCTTTAAATGAAGTAAGCGATGGTGGCATTTCAAATTTCATTGATCGCCAAGTATAATATTCACGAAATTGGAAAACAAATTCTCTAAAATTATTTTAAAAAATAAATAAATAAATAAATATAATTTAAAAAAATAATAATAATAAAATAAATTGTAAATTATATACCCTCTTAGATTAACTTCAATTTTGTTATTATTCCATTTTAAAATCGGTGACAGGAGGACTTCATTAATTTGTTCATTAAGAGTTAATTTCCAATTTTCAAAATAATTATAAACTTGCTCGTCAATACGTTTGATTAAAGCTTGATATTGTTCTTCAACAACATCAGCCAATTTACAGGTGCCTAGCCATTCTGTCTTTTTTAACATCTATCATAATAAAATGATAAATACATATTTTATTAAATAAATATTCTGGTATAAAATTAGTAATTATTTAAATATGTATGAGGGTCATTTAATAAGTAATGAGATAAATGGCTATAGCTCAAAAACAGTTTATTTGATTCTTGAAAAATTCAGGTTATTTTTCAACATAATTACCCCTCAGAGTTATGCAATTGTCCCATCTTTCTTGCAGCTTTCTAAACTGACCCGAGATAAGCTTCAAAAATTGGATTGGGAGGTCTTACCTCATCCTGCCTACAGTCCCGACCTAGCCCAATCTGATTTTTACCTGTTTGGACCACTCAAAGATGCCCTACGTGGGAAAAGTTTTGTTAACAATAAGGGAGTTAAGGAACCGATGCAAAAGTGGCTTCGGGGTTAATCAAAAGAATACTTCGCCAAGGGAATTAGGAGGCCAAATGGGTAAAAATCAGATGGGACGAGGTCGGGAGTGTAGGTAGGATGAGCTAAGACCTCCCAACCCAATTTTTGAAGATTATCACGGGTCAGCTTAGGAAGCTGCAAGAAAGATGAGTGGGACAATTGCATAACTGTGGGGCGTAATTATGTTGAAAAATAACCTGAATTTTTCAAGAATCAAATAAACCGTTTTGTCGCCATTTGTCTCTTTACTTATTGAATGACCCTCGTAATTTCATTTGTAAAGAAAATTATTCAAATTCATAAATATATAAAAGAAGGAAAATATATTTTTTCTTTTAATTTCTACATGGTTGCTTTTCCCGGGAAGGGCCCCGATTTCTTACTGTAAATATATTTTATACAGGCATAGATCATAAGATATCTTTTATGTTATTATATTATATTATAAAATTATAAATAAATTAAGTAACCTGGCGTTGCCTTTCAGCCGAATGTTTTTTTAAAATGAGCAAAAGGGCCCGACCAGAGAAACATGGCAAGAGGGTTAAATACACATTCTTATCAAGAAAAATATCTTTTTTAATAATATGTAATGCATCAGCAAAAAGTCGATATACCTTGAAACAGAAAAAAAAATGGAGAAATTAATTATTATTATAAAACAAATTTCTAATATAGATATTATTTAACTTACATAAATGAGTTTTTGATTGAAAATATCCCTAAAAGCTGTTCTAGGCATATAATTTCGAAATGCAAACATTCCATGAATTCCTTCTTCTAATGTCGATGTTAAATCAAAAACTTCATTAATCAAATTCTCCATTATTATCTAATAGTAAAAAAATAAATTGAATATAAAAAAATAGATATAATATAATATTAATGAAAAATTTACTTCAATTTCTCTTATTTGTGCTTGAAAACTCATTAATGTGGTATGCCATATAAAATCAACCACATTAAATATTTTTGGTTTAATATCTCGTATTTCATTCAAAGCTTTTTCAAAGGATAATTCAACTTTATCAATTATTTCTTCAAATACTTCACCACGATGCGAACGAAATTTTGGTTTTGGTATGACCACACTTTCATCCATTCTTTCAAATAAATAAATAAAATATAATTATTATTTTATTGAATTGTTTATTTTTTAAATTTTCAATTTAATTTATATAAAATTCTATATATATTATTATTATATATATATGTAGAATTTTATTGGGCAACTCATAAACCGTTCTCTTTAGAATTATGTATAGTTAGAGAATTTAAAATATATTTTTAGAATTTTTCGTGTCTGTCTGGAAATATTGTCACTATCTCACGGTAGATTATTAATATCCCTCAAATTAATGTTATATATTTCTCTATTTCAAGGTGCTACAGGGTTAGAAGTTAGCGTAGCTGGCTCACATTCTCGTGGTTCCGGGTTCAAGTCCCGGGCCTGGCAAGGGAATTTTTATAGCTGGGGTCTATGGAATGGAGTGAACCCAGCCTTCGGGAACAAAATTAGGAAAGCTCCTCCGATGAAGAAAATCAAGGTAAAGGTTGATAGGACCTATTCCACTGATCATAGGACACCTAATTGATATAACCGACTTGATAGGCGTTATCCTTGCTTAGGACGTACAAAGTCAGAGGTTTTTTTTATTTCTCTATTTCGACTAGGAATTTAGTACTAGAGAGGGACAAGTAATCACAACCGTGTTAAGGGGGGGGGGGGGTGCCATATTTTAGTGGGCGCTAAATCCAGCAATATAATCAATTCTAATAAAAATTGGTAAAATTTGGGCCTCTCATTCTGAGGGTAGTTTTGTTTTGATACGGCCCTGCAAGTAATGCTCCTTTAAGAAAAGAGTGAATAAAACCAAAATTCTAAAAAATTTTATATATATATATAACACGAATAACATTGTTCTCGTAATTACAATTTAATTTTGTTTTGTTTCATCATTTTTTTTGTTCTAGAGAGGAAACAACCATTCTCACGAATTGTATTGTAATAAAAGTAAACAACCTGGGCGCCAAACTTATTTTCAATATTTTGTTATTTTAGGGCGCCAAATTTATCGATTATATCTATTTCGACGAGTACGCATAATAAACTTATTCCTGAAATGGTCATATTTTTAATTAAGTCAAATCAAAGAAATATTTTATTTATAAAAAGATGTAGCGAATAGAAAATGTTTGGAAATCACTGATATAGACTTTAAGCATATAAGGATCTAAAAAAACTTATAAATTAATTTTTTGTATAAAAATCCTTAAAAGCATTAATGTAAGATCCATGATGCTAGAATGAAGCCTCTCACGTTCCAGAAAACCCGTTTGTATCTGATCGACAGTGAATACAAAAATGAACGATCGTCATTACAAGCAACTCGTACTACTAGGTAGACTAAGGTCAGTGCCCGCTTTAGAGGGCGGCAAACCAGGCATTTGTCCGGGACGGCAAAACTGAAGGGCGTCATTTTGGTTTATGAATATAATAAATTTTACGAAACTAGTGCAGGAATTTATTGAATTGCCTGGGGCGCCGTAAATGCTAGATGCTGCTAAAGATGTAAAATTTAGTCAATCGATTGATTAGAAGTTAATTAAAATTTAAGTTAACTACAAAATTCAATCCATATAGATTAAGATAGTATAAATTATAAATAAATAACTAATCACCTTCCAAATATGATCATAGTATTGCAAATCTCTAAAAGGGATTCACATCTTTGAATAAATGAATCATGAAAATTAAAGATTGAAGATAAATTCAGATTCCATTTTTCTTTTTCTTTCCAATTTTTAAATAGTAATTTATATCTGAAATATAATTTCGGCATAATAATTTTAATAAAATATTATCACATTAATTTCAATATAAGAATAAAAAAAAATTACTTTAAACAAGTCTCAATGCATGAACCAATTATTTTCTTTCCATATTGGGTGTGACCTTTAAAAAGTATTCTATCTAAATCAACAGCCTCAATGCATCGGACTAGAATCATGTGACTTAACATTTGAAGTAATAGTGACATTCGGATTCTTAAAAAAGAAAAAAAAATTTATAATTGGAAAATTATAAATGGAATATATGAATAAATTTCAATATTGAATTTTTCCTTACGGTGTATTAAAATAGGGTGAATGTTTGAAGATCGCTTTAAATATATTTAATATTTTTAAAACTTTCTCAGGAATTTCAAGAAGATTCTTTTCAGCTATAATTTCTCTACATGGTACTACAATCATTCCCAGATATGATACATTCGATTCAGCCTCTTCAATATTAAACTAAATTTAAAAAAATAAAACAATAAATAAAATATTCATTTGTTTTTTAAATTGTATTAAATAAATTCTATTGTATTATAAGATGTAGAACACAAACATTAGTTTCATCAAGTAACTTATTAAAATCTCTCATATAAGTTGATCGAACAGCTAAAAGAATTTCGCGAAATGGTTTCATCGATCTTGAATTCATTTGATTTCGAATATTTACTAAATTCTTATCTGTAATTGAAATTAAATATTACTTTATTATCATAAATTAAATCATTTGTATAAATTAGTTTTTTTTTACATCTTTCAGTCCAACGATAATAGGCATCCAATGGTGTATGCATTAAATGAATATTAGGCCGGTCTTTATCTTTTAATGCAAGTTTAATTTGCCTCGTCCAATAGATTACAATGCCTATTTAAAAAAGAAAATAAATTGAATTTATTATGACATATAAATTGAGATGAGAATTTTTGGCCATATTTCCCCAGCCTTCATTTCTAGAGTCATTTACCTTCATTCAAATTCTATCTCTCGAGCGCTTGTTTTAGAATTTACAGCTTTCTCAATTGAATAAAGTGCCGCCCAGGACGATTTGCCGCCCTCTAGAGCGGGCCCTGTTCTCTTCTAATTCTATGATATCCTAACTACTCATCACCTATTTTATTTTCTAATTAATTCCCTACAAATAAACTTTTCATCAACCTTTCTTCTCTTATTCGAGCTAAATGTCTTTTCTTTTAACTTTCCCAGTATCAAAATTTGAACTACTTTGTGGTACATAGAGATCATCAAGATAATACTTCTATCTATCTATCTATCTCTGTAGCTCTACGGAACTCGGAAGTTCTTGGCCTCAGCAACCACGCCCCTCCAAGTATTCCTATTCTGAGCCACAACCATCCAGTCCCTATCCTTTCCCATCCCTCTCACGTCCCTTCCCACATTATCCACCCACCGCGTCCTTGCTCTTCCAAGCGGACGTTTCCCGCTCGGTCTCCCTACCAATATATTTTTCGCCATTCTATCTTCTCCCATTCTAGACGCGTGTCCTGCCCACCGCAGCCTTCTCGATTTAATAATTCTAACTATATCTGGAGATGCATAGAGGTCATGCAATTCCTCGTTATGCAATCTCCGCCATTCCCCGGTGTCCTCATATTTCTATGGCCCATAAATGCTTCGCAGAATCCTATTCTCAAATACTCTAAATCTACTCTCGTCACCTAAGGTCATAGACCATGCCTCACACCCATATAATACAACCGGTAAAATAATTGTTTTATATATTTTAATTTTTATCCCCTTTGATAATAATTTTGACGCGATAAGGCCCTTTACTGCATGTTAACAGGCGTTTCAGATAATACTTCAGATAATAATAATACAATAATATTATTAATATAATAATACAGATAATACTTCATAGAATATATGTGGCAATGCACCTTCTTAACCGGTTGATTGCCCGGTAACAGCGTCACTCTGGCGTTTACTTATTTTTCGTCACTATACATTAAGTAATATTCCAACATTTTTCCCAGTCTCACCCATTATTATATTATTATTGTATTATTATTATCTGAAGTCATTCACTTTTCGTCCATAAACGTTGTTGAGAATTTTATTTGCTAAAATCCTAAATCTTATATGCCACTCTTTCGTATTTTATTAATTAATTAATTATAATTATAATATATAATATTAAAGGAGGGTCGGTCTCCTAGGCTTTTAACGCTATTTTCAATTATTAATAAATTTTAGATAATCAAATAAAATATATTTAATATTAAATAAAAATATAAATATACTACCTTCAAGTCGTTTAATTAGTTGTATATCTTGTTCAGCATCATCTATTTGGATATTAACAAGTTCATAAGGAAAATATAATGATGTTATACCAAGCATTTTAAAATGGACATCTTTAAGAAAACATAAATATTGATGAAGTTCCGAACAAAAAACACTTTTAACAGAATCTGGCCAAGAGCGAATTAACATAAATATTGGTGTATAAACATTTTCTAATATCTATTTAGAAACATTCATATAGTTAAGAAATTAATTATAATTTAAATTATTTCAATAATAATACCTCGAGAACTGTTTCCTCAATTAAATTTTGGGTATTGCCTATAATAAGATGTTTATTTAAATTTTGTGGTGATATATTTTCTATTGATTCTTGAATTTTCATAAAATACATCAAATAATTGATTTTAAATGTGGGAATTCCATTCATTGCACGTAGCTCTTTTCCTTTTAAATATAATGATAAAATCATTCTGTCCTTATTTAAAAAAAATTGTTTAATTGCTATTAAAATATCAGATGTCCAATCTGATGGTTTTATTCCTGGCAATATTGTCATTTCTTGAACCCAAAAAATCTGAAAAAAATATTATATCATTTCTATACTATTTTAAGAATTATGTATAGATTTAATGATGGCAACATAGATATAAAATCGATTTGTTTTTAATATAATAAATTAAGAAAATATATTAATTTTTTAAAGATGTACTATATACTATTTAAACTTTTTTTTCTTTTATAAAGCTTTGGTGGTTGTTTTTATTTATAATGGACTTTATATTGCTCCTTCTGCAATCGAAACGTTGTTTTGAATAAATTTATAATAAAATATCAATATGTGGTTTTATTTACAAAATTTCTTTAAATTTAAACTGTTGTTTAATCTATTATATTATATTAATCTACTGTAAAATATTATATATAATCAAATAATTAAATATTATTTACCATTACATCTAATTCATCATTATTGAAAATTGGTGGAGGTTCTTCTTCGATTTTTTTTACTTTAGATAATTCTAAAAATTATTAAGTCATTTTAAAAAATGAATGAAAAATAATAAAACATTTCTTTTATTTAGTCACAAAGGATAATAAAATGAATAGTATTGAATAATGAATGATAGAATATACTATTGAGTAAATATGTTACCAAGTTTTCTTTGTTCACTTGAATCTAAAGATGAACTTGATGAATCTGAAAAAGGATTAACCTCTTCTTCTGGTACTTCGACATAATAAGTTTCTGAACCTTCATCCCCTTGTTTTTCTTCGACTTCTTTGTTTTTCTCATTTGTATCCATTTTATTTAAGTAATCAATATATATATATATAATTAATATTAAGTATTAGAAATAGATTAAGAACAGATTTTAAAATATTTTTAATTTTTATTAAAATGGGGTTTTTATTATCTCCATAGTAACAAAATATTTGTTTAGGTAATCTTTATTTACAAATAAATGCATTTTTTAAATTCATAAATAGAATAGTCAAAAAAGAATGGGTTTACTTTAATCATTAATTTTAAAACTCACAAAAATCACAAATAAAATAAAATTATACAAAAAAGTTTATTAAAAAAAAATATTAATTGTTTCACTTATTTCTTCAAGTCATATGATTTGCTGTTTATTGATACAATTTATTAAATGAATCAAAACAATTTTAATATACAAAATCAATCATTCTATTTTATTAAAATAATAAATAATAATTATACAAACAAATTAGTTATTAATCTTTCATCTTTTCTACCCTTTCTATAATTTAATGTTTACATAAAAAATTAATTTATTTTAAAGAGTTAAATTATATAAAAAAATTGAAAGCTATAGAACAATTATTCTAATCTACTATTCGTTTCATGTAAAAGAGAAATGAGTGAAAAGATAGAATATTTTAAAAAAACTTAAAATATATTTTTATAAAAATATTCTCACATGGGAGAAAGGCTTTATTTTATTTTATTTTAAAATGTTACATTTAATATAAATTTAAAAATATATATAATAATTATTATATAAAAAATAGATATTTACACATATAATTAGGCATATATATATATATATATATATATATATATATATATATATATGCATTTAAATATATAAATTATTTAAAAAAAGAACAGGTTTTTTTATTTTTGTAGAATTAGTCCACCTGTGATAATTCATGATTACTTTTTTCAGTGCCATATTTATTTGGATTGATGGCAATTGATTTTGTACAATCATAGGTTTTAAAAATTCCAATCATTTGATCTGCTAATTCAAACATATTTGTTCTTAAAGATATGATAATAAATTGAGTGTTTCTCGTACGTTCCTAAAAACAATAAATCATTAATTAATTAATTAATTAAAGTCAATTATTTATTCTGTACAACTCAAAATTGCTTCCTTTTTTTGAAATTCAAGATTTTATGTGAAAAAATGTATGGTGATATTGATTCAAAGTACCTATTAATTATTGTTCATTATCAGGATTAATTTCTTTCATATATAAATTTCACGTAGAAAAATTTGGTGATATTTTGAAATAATCCACGAATAGATCGAATTTTTTATAAGAATCGAAAAACCTGGGCAGTGGAGTTTCTATTCCAAAGTTTTTAAGTGCTTTTATGGGATTTGATATATGATAATGATAATGCAACAAATTCTCTACGCCTCTTTCGTTATATTTTAGCAGATAATCTATAATTGTTTCAGCCATGAGCAGAAATTTAACAATCTTCCTCAAATGACCAGAATTTAGATTGTAAATTGAAATTTTCATTCGAAAAAATAGTATATCAAAGACAAAAATCGACTAATAATTTTTTGTTTGAATGAATAGATTCTGTACTCATAAAAACTTTGAGAAATTAAGATCTTTTTAATAATTTAAAATGTAAATTACGAAATGAAGTTTTATTTATTTGTACATATTATGGTAAAAAAAGGTATTTTTGATAAAAACAATTTATCGATAATCCGTGCCTCTCAATTTGGAAACCACTTCCTTAAAGTTATTAATCGGTAATTGGCGAAAGCAATGATTTACATTTATTATTACCATAAATTTCATTATAAGAAGTTACCTTAATAAAAAATCCTACAATACTGACATTGACAGTATCGAGGGCGGCGTCAATTTCATCCATAACATAAAGTGGACTTGGACGATAATGATGTAAAGCAAAAACTAAAGCAAGAGATGCTAAAGTTTTTTCACCACCGGATAATACTGAGATATTCTTCCATGATTTTTTTGGTGGTCTTACACTTAAAAATAAAAAAATAATTTAATGAAAAATATAGAAATAATAGGCTGATTCAAATATAAAGGAATATTTTTATGAAAAAATTATTTATTGTAACATATTTCCTTAGAGAGTTCTTCCAGGGAAAAGGAAGGTTTTTAATCGTATTATCAAGTTGGTTGAGTCAGGAGTTAATTTCGTAAAGTATGTCTGAAAATGATGCCATTCTAGGTCTTCCTCAAGTGGCTCAAACAATGAAGACCCGATTTTCCACTCATTTTCAGAATACTTTAAATTATTTATTCCATTCAAAATTTAAGAGTCCTATGGTTCCCAAATGTGTCTTCAATAGTTGGAAAATTTCAGTAGCTTATCTACTATAGAAGAAACGGGGGCCCACAGTAATGCAAATATAGGACGCTCAGAAACAAAAATTCCATTTATATTTATTTTACCCATATATTTATAATAAAAACTAATTAATAACTAATAATTATAAGGACGAAATAATCATTATGAAAATATTTTCGAGATAGAAGATTAATTTAAGATAATCGTTTTAAAAATAAAAAAATTTACCTAAAAACAATTCCTTCTGAAAATGGATCAGCATTATTAATAAATTCCAATTCAGCATCACCACCTAAGGTTAACATTTGATATGTTTCTTTTAAATTACTTGAAATAATGCCATATCCTTCTATGAATTCTGTTAATTTTTTTAATTTTAAATTTTTTATAATTTCATTTAATTCTGTTATATTTTTTATTATATCTTTTAATTCATTAGCAAGATGTTCATATTGTTTTGCCTAAAAAAATAAAAAAATGAATATGTGAAAATTAAAAATTTATTAATAAAATATAAGTATATTTACTTTTTCTAAATAATCATCAATAACGCTAAGATTCGGCTGTGAGTTTTTCAATTCAGAATCGATAAGTGTTAAATCATATTGTAACTTTTTTGAATTCATAGTATTCAATTCTTCCTCTGAATATTCTTTCAAGGGATCTTCTTCAAGGAGTCCAGCTATTTGTTTCAATTTTAGTTCTTTTAGCTAAAGAGATATTATACCATTATTACATCAAATAAATAATAATATAAAATAAATTAAATAAAATATATAAAAATTAGAGATTTATTTATTTGATCTACCCTTTCCTTTTCGGGTTCAGGGTATTAATTAACAGAACTGTATATGAATTGGATATAGGATAGTGACTCACAATAGATACTGTTTAATTATTATTGTATATGTGGCTTACAAAAACTTGCGATTTCAGTAGAGCCACTTAAATAGAAATATTTTTCTTACTGTTTTATTATAATGAGATGCTTTATCCTGTTTTTCTTTGACTGAAAGAATTAAATTATCCCTTTGTACTGTTAAATCAACTTTTTTCGCTTTAATTTCATTTAATTCTGTGTTTTTAGTTGAATTTATTTGACGTAATTCATTTATTTTTTGTTCAATTTCTAATGAATCATTCTTTAATAGAGAGAAAAATAAATTATTTTTATTAATTGAATTAAAAATTACCAACTATTTCAAAATATATATAAACTTACAGTCAGATCTTCAATTTTTTTTAATATTTCGCCAGCTTGATTTTCAATCTGTTTACTCTTTTCTTTAATTTCACTTACTTTATTTTGAGCATCATCAATTTCTTTTTCAAGATTTTCTATTAATTTTTTACTTTTAACTATTTCTCTATAAATATAAACATAAACATATATAATACGTTTAATGAAAATGTTTTTATTAAATAAGAAAAAAAACAATGAAAATATGAAAAATTATATAATTATGATTTAATTTACCTCTCTGATGATGAAACAGCAACTTTTAATGAAGACATTTCTTGAGATACTTTATTAATCGTTTTTTTTAAATCATTTAATTTATTTTGTTTAGATTTCATTTTGCCTTCAGTTAGGCCTATAATTTTTTGATGAATTAAATCAACTTTTTTTTCAAATTCTTGAGCCGATTTCATTGCTTTATCATAAGCTTTCTTTTTTTCCTCCATTGTAGTTTGTAATTCTTTTAATTTTTCAGGATCTGTTGCTTGTTCCTCAAATTTTTTTTGTTGATCATTTGTTCGTTTTTCCAGATCAGGTAAAGTATTTTCAATATTCTAAAATAAAAAAATAATATTTTAGAAATAGCATTAAAAAATTAATGTTATTTATGTTTGTTTAAAAAATTGATTTTTTTCATTTGTTTCATATTTTAACAAAATGTATAAATAGTAAAAAAGCCTTAATCAAATAAATATGATTTTGTCAATATGGTCAAAAAATTTAGAAAAAATACACATTACATATCATTTTTAATATATTAATATATTGATATGTCATTTTTTTAGATAAATGTATCAGAGTGGTAAATCAAATGATCAATCAATGATTGATTTTTTTATATGTATAATTTAGTAGTTTTAGTTAAATAAAAAAAGAAACAATTCAATATATATAGCAAATCTTTTAGAGTATTTATGATAATACATATACACATACTTTTATTGAAGTTTCATAATTATATCTATCCGTTTTGGTTTGATGCACCTGTTGCCTTAATGAATCTCTGGTGCAAGTAAGATTAATAACTTTTTCTTTAATTTGACGTATTTCCTCTTCTAATTGCTGCAGATCGACTTCTATTTGTTGTTTATTTTCTATTGTCATACTAATATCAGCTGCCGCTGCTTGATTCATTCTCCCTCGCATTACATGATTACCACCACCACTCATTGTACCTAAATTGAACCATAAAAGTATAAATTTACGAAAATAAAACTAATCATTAATTGACATATTCTTATATAATGATTTTCACTCTATTAAATACATAAATAAAAGAAACAATATTTTTATGTTAATGTAATATCCAGAGTTCTGAACCGATAAAATAGCTATAAATCATAAAATATTCGAATTTTCGATCAATTTCTGCAATAATATTATAACTGGTTTGTAACGTGTGATGAAAAATAGAGTAATTAATAAAAAAATTTTATTTTAAAATATTTTCCCTCAATTAAAGTATATAAAAACAGTTAATATTATTGAGAAAATCTAATATATATAATATATATAAAGTATAAATTATAATATTTACCTGTTGATTCAATAAGTTCTCCTTTCACAGTGACTACACGATATCTCACATTATAATTGTAAGCAATTCGAGAAGCATTTGCAAGAGAATCTGTAACTAATGTTTCTCTTAAAGCATAATAAAACACAGGCCTAATATTATCATCTGGAACTTGGACTAAATCAAAAAGTCTTTGAGCTCCTGGTGGACTAAAATAAGAAGGAAATAAATAATTTATAAATTTAATATTAATAGAAAAAATTAATTCATAATACATTTAATATTTATTACTTACTAAGATTTAGGAGATGAATAATGATTTCTTAAATATTGTTGTTTATCAACTACAATAAATGTGGCTCTCCCTAAATTATATTGTTTAAGTATTTGTATACATTTCTCAGCTGTGTTTGCTGAATCAACAACAAGATTTTCTAATGTAGGACAGGCCGTTGATATTGCAACATCATATATGGAGTCTATCCCTCCCAAATCTCCCTAAAAAAGAAAAATATAAATTATTTTACACTACTAAATAGCGTATAAATAATTATCTATTGTCGTTACTGGACACGTAAGTTCTTGAAAGCAGTAACCATATTCCACTAAAGGCTATTTCCTGAGATTCCAAGATCTCTAATTCCTACCCTCAATTCATTCCTTCGAGACATATCCCGAACATCGTTTTCTTTTCAATTTTATGACTTAAGCTATGTTTGTGATAAAAAAAATCATCAAATCCCTCACTATGCAATTTCTTTTTTTCCATATGATTTCTTCTTTTTACCATAAATTTAATGAAGAATTTTTTTTTTTCAAATACTCTTAATCTATTATCCTAAAGTCAAGGATAACGACTTATAATACAACCTTATAGTATATGTATATTAATTTAATGATAGTATTAATGTAAATTGAATGAATATATTTACCAAACGTCCATAAAATCCCGGTAATTCGCCGTTTCTTTTAAGATCCATTAGATAATTTAATATTTTTGATGAAGATTTATTATTTTGCATCATTTTGCAACATTCATCATAATTAATTTTAGCTTTTTTAAGTTGTTGTAAAACATGATGTTCTTTTTCTATATTTTTTTCTAAATCCAATTCTACTTGTTTTAAATCCTTAACAAGTATTGGCAACTGCTTATCTAATTTTTCATATTTTCTAAAATAAAAAATTAAAAAAAAATAATAAGTATGTATATAGAAACTTTTAAAAACAATTAAAAAATATTTTTACTCTTTTTTTATTTTTAATTCTTCTTTTTGTGCATCTAAATGTGTTTTAAACTGTTGATATTTATCTTTTTCAGAATTTTTATTTTTATTTGCCAAATTCCAATTCATTTTAATAACATCATACTAAAAAATTAATATTTTTATTAAATAATTGTAAGATAACATGCAAAAAAAATAAATTTTAAATTACTTCTGCTTTTTTTTCATCAACTGTTTTACGATAATTTAATGATTGAGTTTGTAATTCTTCTTTTTGTTGTTTAAGTTCAGTAGTTTCAGATGCCAAACCAGCTAATTCTGTATTAAACTGTTCTTCATAAGTTTGCAATTCTTTTGTTAATTTCTCTTTGCGTACTGTAAGTTCTTTAATAAGTTTTTCATTTTTTTGTGGTAATTGTTCAAATTCTACTATCTAAAAATAATAATAACAATAGTAATAATCTTAAAAAATCTAAGTACTTCAAAAGTCAATAGGTATATAAATATATATAAATTAGTAAAATTTGTAATCTTATCATATAGATAGAATAAACCTAAACAAAACGAAATTTTCTATACCACTAAGATCTAGATAATCTCTCAATCCCAAGAAAACCAAAATTATTTCCTTTCCATTATATTTCGTCACATGTAAATACATTTTTAAGTCATCTTTCCTTATTATAAATTAACATAAAAAATTATTTATCCCCCAGACAGGAGAATAAATCAAAAATAAATATATAAAAGATAATTTTGTTCAGTGGCAATATTAAAATATACAATTTACTATTAAATAAATAACAAATCATATTCAGAAACTTGAAATATTCTAAAATATTTATTTATTTAAAATATCTACATTTTTTGACAATTTGGTCTATTAAGAGGAAGAATGATTTGTTTGAATATATATAACAGATAGTTCATTATAGAATTCTTTTTTGATCTGGTGCTGTCAGAGGATTAATTAATACTCCAAAATAAATTTACCAATTTTGAGTTTTGCCTTAATATAAAAATTCAAAATTTAGAAAAAAAATTACCTTTCTATTTTCCTCGCTTAATTTATTCTTGAATTTTTTATTTTTTTTATTTATTTCTTTTAAATCTTCATTTAAGGCAGCATCTTCAGCATTTAATTTGTCAAAATCTTTTGTGAATTTTTCTTTTTGTTGCTCTTTCTTTTTATGTTTTCTAAAATAAAAAAAGTATATAATTATTGAATTGTAATTTATATTAATACATATATAATCTAAATAAACTCTAGAAGGTATATATGATAATTTTTTTTATATATTTTTATAAAAATTGAAATATTATAATATAATAGTGAAATATGATTAATAAACAACTAATATATTACTTTGAAAGTTCATCTGTTTCTTGTTTATTATTTTTTAAACAATCATTAATTTCATCACATAATTTATCTTCCTCAGAAATATCTTCTTTTATTTCTTTTAATTTTTCTTCATTTTCTTTCAATGTTTGCTGATTATTACTCCTTTAAAATGAATATAGATATAAATAAAAAATTATTGTTTTATTAAAATTTATAATCATTATATATATATATATTGTTACCTATATATTTGGATTAAACAATTATTAACACGTGTAGATTTATTTTTAAATTTAAGATATTCAATTGCTTTATCTTTTAATTGTCCCAAATCATCACGTTCTTTTTCAACTATTGTTATACGATTGGATTTTTTTGTTTTATCTTCATTTAAGCTAACTTTGATTTCTTCTAACTTTTTTATAGGCTCCTGAAAATAAATTAATAATTCAAAATTATATATATATATATATATAAATTATAAATTATGAAAAATATTTTAATAACAAAAAATAAAATAAAATAAATAAAAATATATAATACATATATTATAATTAACTATATTATTTTTCTATGCACATTTATTCAATGTTTAAAAAATTTTATTCGAAAATATTAAATGAAGAAATTAATTTCTACAAAATTTGTTTAAATTTTAATACAAATAAGCAATCAAATGTAAATTAAATATAAAGGTTAGGGTGGATGAATGAAACACGTGGTTAGAAAGAGCGAGGGGAAAAAATAAAAAAAAAGATTTTGTCTACGCAAAATAAATAAATAAAATATTGGATTATATATTAACGTTAAGGGGGTTCAGGAGGCGAAGCTCCTTTTATAGCGTACCTACGGCATTCTGAGTATGTAACTATAGTTTTAGTTATATTAATATAGAATATAATTTTTTTAAATATAGTCAAAGAGTTAATTATTTATGAATATTTTAATTAAATAAAAATATTAAATATATATGTATACTTTAAATCTTGATGTGCCAATAATATCTTCAAGATATTCTAGCATTCCAACATCATCAGGATTTTCCCCTTTTGACTTCATCATTGAGATTTGTTCAACTTCACCCTAAAATAAGAGAATTTAGAATTTTTAATATATCTTTATATATATGTATGTAACTGTAAAACTATAATATATATATATATATATTGGCAAAGCTTTAGCGGGGAAGATGGCAGAAATTACCTGTAGAATAAGAAATCTATTATGATCCAAATCGATACCATGTTTTCTTAATAATTTTCCAACTTCTTTAAAGTGTACTTTTTTTTTATCAATCATATAATATGATGAATTATCTTTAAATGCAGTCCTTGAAATAGTAAAATTACTATTTGGAATTATTTCAAATGTATCATCATCCTATTAATAAACAAAAAAAGTTTTTGAAGATTAGGGACTGGAATTTTATTTTAAGTTGTGCTTTTAAAAAAAAATATATATATCATATTCGAAATATATTGATTACTTTTAATTTACTAATAAAATATTTTTATTTTAAATGAATATAAAAAGACAAACACGAATAAATGATGTTTTTTAATAAAAAAATAATATATAAAATAAGAGATAAATTAATAAATTTATTATTTTCAATTTTGACAAGGAACACAAAATATTAATTTTAATAATATAAAAATTAAATTAATAAATTAATATAAATAAAATTTTAATCATTAGAATTCATTCCTTGAGAGACTTTTTATTTTGATACCTATTGATTAATTACTTTAATTAAGAAAAAATCCAATTTAATTTATTTTGCCAAAAAGGGATCTATAGAGAGTAGAATTACATAACACTTGCTCCCTAATACACATTTAATAAAAATCCTGTGAGGAGTTTTTAAGGTCAGAAATATATATAGATGGAGAGAAACAATTTTTGTCCTTATATTATGATTAGATAGATAGATAAGTATTAAAATCTCTCACCTTATCTAAAATTTTTGCAAAATGAACGATCACAGAACAACTATTAACATTTGGATGTTTTGTAGAATTATGAATTAGTATAGAAATCTTCTTAGAACGAATTTTCGATGCTCTATATCCAAATACAAATAACATTGAGTCAATAACATTACTTTTACCACTTCCATTAGGTCCAATAATTGCCGAAAAAGACTTAAAATAAAAAAAAATCACATGAATATAAAAATTTAACATAAAGTATATATTTCAATAGATATAAATAAAACTATATCAGTTTCTAGTGATGGAAATTTATTAAAAATAAAGTGAGTTGGGTATTTTAAGAAATAAATTATACCTTATGAAATGGTCCTAATACTTGTCTTCCTGCATAACTTTTAAAATATTCATTTTCTATATGAGTTATAATAATTCGACCATTTGTTGTTGATGGAGATTTAAAAGGTGGAACGGCAGGATTAATGAAAATGTCACCAATTTTTATCCCTTCAGGAGTTTCATTATAACTATTTAAAAAATTATTTATGTCTATAAAAAAAAATGAATAAACATAATTAATTAAAGAGAATATATCAGTTTATATGTAATTTTATTTACCAAAAGGAGGTTGTTCATCTTGCTCCATTTTTTTCAAAATAAATATTTTAGCGTTGGCGCGTTTCAACTTCAACCAACAGAATTTGACAGTTACAATCAAAACATTATGAAAAATATTTTTTAAATTTAATTTAAAAAAATCAATTTCTAAAATTATAAATAATTTGATTAAAATTACAATAGAATAATTTATTTTGGCTTTATATCTTTATGTTGTTTTTTATAAATTTAATATAATATTTATTTTATAATATTTTTGAATTTTTTTTACGAGCTACATCACAGTATCCACAGATGGGGCTAGGATAAATAAACACCTACCGCTGTGCCACTTGACGATTCAGTTCAATTTGTTTTTAATTATTTAATCTGTCATCTGTCATAATTTTTTTAACATGCCAAAAAAGACTTAATTATTATTAAATTGGAAATATTGTACATTTATTTTATAAATAATTTAATCCAAATATATTTTCTTTAAAATTATTTTTAATATATTATATTAATAATGTCAGACCGCGATTATGCTCCACTGAGCTCAGCATGTGTACGTGCTTTAAATGATAAAATATATGATAAAAGAAAAGCTGCTGCTTTGGAAATAGAAAAGTAATACTACCTATATATAATTATACAATTACAATTATATAATTTATTATATTAAATATTATCATTTGATTATATTTTTAAATGGATTTTCTTTATTTTTTTAGAATGGTTAAAGAATTTAATGCAGTTAATAATACAACACAAATAAAGAAATTATTAAAAGTTCTAGGACAAGATTTTGCCAATTCTCAGAATGCAAATACAAGAAAAGGGGGATTAATTGGATTAGCAGCTATGGCAATTGCACTAGGCAAAGTATGCATTCACATTTATTGTGATGATTAGAGAGGCAGTGATTTTATTCTCTTTAAAATTATGAAAATAGAAAAATTTCTACTACTTGTCTCAATAATATATTATCTTTTCATAGGATACATCCGATTATCTTGACGATTTAGTAAATCCAATTCTTGCCTGTTTCGCTGATTCTGACCTTCGTGTCCGTTATTATGCTTGTGAAGCCTTATATAATGTTGTTAAAGTAGCAAGGGACTCGATACTTGTGCATTTCAGTGAAATATTTGCTGCCCTTGGAAAATTAGCAGCCGATCCTGATCAAAATGTTAAAAATGGCTCTGAACTTTTAGATAGATTAATGAAGGTATTTCTTTTAAAGAAAAAAATAAAATACACTAAATTATATTTATAATTTTTTTATTTTTCCTTCAGGATATTGTCACTGAAAGTTCAGCATTTGATCTTGTAAATTTTATTCCACTTTTACGTGAAAGAATGTATACAAGAAATCCCTTTGCTAGACAATTTATTATTTCATGGGTATCAGTATTAAATGCTGTACCTGATATTGATCTTATTATATTTTTACCTGAATTAATTGACGGATTATTAAGAATATTAGAAGATACAACATTAGAAATTAAAAAAATGTATTTATTTTTCATTCACTTGTATTATCATATTTTTTTATTATTTATGTATATGTTATATTTTTTTAAGGTGTGATACCGTTTTAAATGAATTTTTACGAAATATAAAAACCGATCCATCTAGAGTGGATTTTGCTAAAATGATTAATATATTAATAGCACATTCACAAGCATCTGATGAATTATTACAGGTTGATATTAACATAAAAAATATACAATTTTTATTCATTGATATCAGGATTAATATATGTTATCCATATTATAAATATTTCTATTTTTATTGGAAATTTATTAGAAATATTGATTTTCTTTAACATTTATTATTATTATATTTCACATTTTTAAAAAATATATCAATGATTTAAAATTGTAGGTAATTTTTATTATATTTGATTTGTTTCTTAAATTTTCCTTAGTTTACAGCAATATCATGGATAATGGAGTTTGTAGAATTAGCTGGAGAAAATATGTTACCATTTACATCTGGAATTTTAACTGCTGTCTTGCCATGTTTAGCATATGATTCTGAAACTAGAAGAAGTAATTATTTATTTACTTTATTAAAATAATAAAATTAATATCTATTAATAATTATTTGTTCAATTATCAAAAAGTTTAGTATATCTGTTTACCATTAAACATTTTATTTCAATGGAAAATATTATAATGAAATTTAAATTTATTTAAATACCTTTAATTATATTTAAGTAAATACTTCCGTTATTATTATATTATAATTTAAATAAAATAAAAATGTTTAATAGATATAAAAGATACAGCTAAAGAAGTTAATGTTAAATTGATGCGATTGATTGCATCTAATTCGGATGCTGCGCGTAATGGTTTAGATTTACCAAGTGTTGTTGATGTTTTAATAAGACATTTAAATCACGCATCGGTTCCTACGAAAGTTTGTGCACTCCAATGGATATATCATTTACATGGAACACTTTCCGATAAGGTATATATTTATATATATATTAAAAATCTAAAAAAGAGAAATAATTAACATTAATTAAATTTTTATAGATGGCTCCTCATGTTGATGAAATTTTTCCTGTTTTATTAAAAGTACTTTCAGATCCAGCAGATCAAGTTGTTATTCAAAATATTGAAGTTATTGCTCAAATTGTTTCTACATCAGCGCAATCACCAGCCAATGGTGAATATTATTTATTTTACCTTTGGAAAATAATTCATTCTAAATTATTTAACTGAAAAAGATTTTTAAATAGATAATTGAATTATATGTTATCATTCACAGAATTTGAATTATTAAAGCCAATAATAATAATAATAATTTTTTAAAGAAAATTAATTTAATTTCAAAAATAATTTATAATTCAATTATTTTTATAAGTATGTGAATAATTGATAATTAAAATTGAATTAATTTTTAAAATTACAAAATATCCAAAAATTATATATAGTCAATATTTATTATTTTTACTAGATAATATTTATAAATTAACGAAAAACGTATAAAATATTTTTTAGAGATGAAAACTGATATATTATTAAAACAATCTACAAAACATCGATCTCTTAATCCATATTTTACTAAATTTATTATAAGTCTATTGAAATTATTTAGTTCTGATAGAGTTCTCTTAGAAGATAGAGGTTCATTTATTATAAGGTATAACACTTGATTTATTTCCTAAATATATAAATTGAATTGATTCATTTGAATTTTTATTATTATATTATTATTATTATTAATTTTTTAAGGCAATTATGTGTTCTATTGAATTCTGAAGATATTTATAGAACATTATCAGAAATTTTGCTTAAAGAAGAGAATTTAAAATTTGCAAGTTTAATGATTGAAACTCTTAATTTAATATTACTAACGTCAACTGAATTATTTGAATTACGAACAAAACTTAAAGAATTAGAATCGGATGTAAGAAAATGATTACAATATATTAGAAGAAGTATTAAGAATTTCATTAAGTAATAATAATTATATTTTTCTTTTTTTAGGATAGCTGTTCATTATTTTGCTGTTTATATGAATCTTGGTGTCACAATCCTGTTGCATCAGTGGCTCTATGTTTTTTAACACAAAATTATACTCATGCATGTCAACTTATACGACTTTTGTATCCTTTATTTAAATAGTTTTATTTTTAGAAATAATATCACTAATGATTACAAATTCATGATGAATGCTGAAAAGAAAGAGAGAAGAGAAGAAAAAAGTTCTAATATATATATAGTATATGTTAGTGAAGATTCTTTTAGATAATCTGCATGAGTCTCTGGATTAATCTTCGGCGATTTGGCTCCTCTTTTGGAGTCATTTTTAAAAGAGGATAGTATTTATGGGATAAAACCACATTAGAGGCAAACAACAAGACCTGATATTAGAATTTATTTTAGAAGTATGACAACAGAATAGATTTATTTTAATCAATTTTTCAAGCAGTGAATTTTAAGGAATTGTATTGAATTTTTTACCTAAACATGTACATTAAATTGTTTATATAAAAAAGTTTACATTCAATCAAAAAATTGTTACATACTTGTTGTAAAAATTAAAATCTATTTATGCAATATTCTTAAAGAAATCCGTAACCTTTTAACATATGTTTTCTATTTTCGTATAGCATTTGATTTAATGATCCTAAAGTAAGCCAATTTTTGAAAATTCTAAAGTGGTTTTATTCCTTTTATTGAATCAGCCAGCCCTGGTTCTCATCAATATGAGAAAGACACTGAAAATCAAATCATAAATAACACTAGAAGAGCCAAAAGGAGATTAATTAATATCACAAAGAAGAATATTTAAAAAAATACTAAATTATAAAACATTATTAAATACATTTATCCTTGACACATAATTTTAGTGGTGATTTAGAGGTAACTCTTGAAATTCTTATAGAAATTGACAAACTCGTTCAATTAATCGAATCTCCAATATTTACATGTAAATAAATCATCAATTTATAATGAATATATATTATTATGATAATATATTTATTTAAATTTTTTAGTTGTTCGTCTTGAATTATTAGAAGTTCCTCATAATCAAGCATTAGTACAAGCACTTTATGGCCTTTTGATGTTATTACCACAAAGTGAGGCATTTCATTTATTACGCAAACGTCTTCAATGCATTCCAAGTTTACATTTACCACCTTTACCTGCTAAAAAAATGTTTGTTTATCATATCACTTAATCAGTTCGAAAAGAAAAGAAAGTTATTATTTTTTATTTTTTAGAAATGAACCATCATGGTCGAATCGTCGTGAAAAACAAATTGATTTTCCAAAATTATTAAAACATTTTAAAGATGTCCAAGAGAAACATCGAATTCATAAGCAAGTTACAACCAAAAAAGAACTTCTTGAAAAAGGCGTACAAAATATTCAAATATAATATTCATATAAATAATCATATCTACATATGTGTATATATTAAGAACAATATGATAAAAAATATAAATAGTATATTTATAAATTTATAAAATGATTTATCGAAGTACAATTATATTTATATATCTAAATACATAAAGCGTATTTACTAATTAAATTTATTTTACAAAAAGGCTTATGAGAAATATAAATAAATTAAAAATTTCAATTCAATTTCAATGTAATTATTTTGTTAACTCTGGATATAACATAATTGATTATTTTAACTGAAAAGAAATAAATCAATAGATGTACAAATTTTGCCCCTTTAATAAAAATAAAGAGATAAATTTTTTAGTTTTAAGAGATATTCTAAGAAACTTAACAATTATGTTTAAAATAAAAATAAAAAATGTTTAAATACTAGTCTAAAATATTTATTACTTTATTAATTCTAGCCGAAAGACATTAATAATAATAAAATATAACTTTCATTAATATTTATCATATAAGTAGATTAAAATAAAAGAATAAACAAAAGAAAATTATATTTTCCACCAAAACCTAAATATTTTATTTAAATTTGTTCTTTTTTGATAATAAGATTGATTTGAAAGTAATAATAGGAAATTAGTAAAACAAATTAAATTAATTATAATTTTATATAAAGATTTATTCTTATATAAAACATGTGAAAATAAATTTTTACTCTCTGTGACAGATTTAGAAAATAGGAGAGGAGTATTAATACGATTGTACAACTTTTTAAATATAAATAAATTCTATAAAGAAAAGGACATTTCACATTATAATCAACATGAATACCTATCTCAATCTTTTATACAATTTTTTATATAAATTGAAAATAGTTAAAAATCATTGGAATATATTTATATACAATAAAAATCATATTACTATATTATATTAATCTAACTATTTATCACATATGTTTTTATGATAATATCGTTAATTATCATATAATAGGATTTTTTTAAAATACTCGTATCATGATTTAGGTAATTAGAGTATTTTTGATAACTTAGAATAAAATTAAGAATATCTAATTATTAAAAATATTACAATTTCTTTTTTAAAAGGTATTTTTGAGATTTAAAAAATTACATTATTCTTTAAATACTTAAAAATTGTTTAAAATGGAGTTGATATATCATATAA
Organism: Labia minor; assembly: GCA_963082975.1. Lineage (NCBI taxonomy): Eukaryota > Metazoa > Arthropoda > Insecta > Dermaptera > Spongiphoridae > Labia > Labia minor. The sequence continues at coordinate 58,726,635 of OY720346.1, forward strand.
AAATACATCTATCTTATCAACAAAATAAAATTTATTAATAATTGATTTGCAATTAATTAAAATAAACACAATATATATTATTAATCTTATTTTAACAAAATATAAAAAAATAATAAAAATTTTCATTTATGTATATATATATATATATTGATATATATATAGATATATCAATATAAATATGTATTTTGTATTATACAATATATATATATATCCATAAATATATCGTATTTTTATTCTCATTGTTGTGTACTTTAATAAAGTAAACTTTAAATGTGATTAAATATATACATGGAAAAAGTTTTAGATAGTTTCTAAATTATATAAATAATTTATGTCAAAAACAAAGAATACCTTTATGAAGAAGAATAATCATATCTCTTTATCTTTAAATATAAAATATTGAATATATGTCTAATATATGTGTTCGAAATGTTACGCCCTACTGGTTTGAACAATTGTTTTTTGAGGAAACCTAAGAACTTGGAAATTTCTTTTTCCTCAAATCACTTTTTTATTATTTAATTTTTTTTGTCTTTTTTGTGAATGTAAAATAAATAAATTACAATATATAATACTCAATTAACTATCATTTGTCGATTGAGAATTAGAAATTATTTTATTCGTTATTGTGTTTAATTTTGACATCAGTTTTTCATTGTCTTCGAAATCAGAAGTTATTTGAGTTTGTACTTTAAGGATATCTTTAACATAATCATGAATAATTTTATATCTAGTTTCATTTACTATATTACGTGAAGTCAAAGTAGTTGTTGTGGATGATGAAGTTGATGAGGCTCGGCCAGATGATGAATTAAAATAACGTCTCGATTGGCTTCTTGAAATAAAAAATATATAAAATATTAGGATATGAATAAAATTAATTATTTTTAAAAGCGATATACATATTATAATATTATATCAAATAAATATATATATATATCTTATTTATGTCTTACTTGAGTCGTTCGAGATGGCTATAAAATCTTTGTGATTCCTCACTTAATCTGGCTTGGAAATTTTCAAGACGACGTTGACATGTGTCCATATCTTTATCAAGAATACGTGCTTTTTGATATACAGTTTGAGCCATTTTATACCAATCTGCTTGTGCGTCAGCTAAATTTTCAACAGCCGGTTGTACTTCGGAATCGAGAAGCTGACGTAAACGTCGACCAGTTTCTCCAATCTACATTTTGAATTAATATATATTATCTATATATATTATATTATTATTATTATTATTATCATTATTATAACTATGTATTTTTATGGAACTACGCTTGTTTGAAAGTTTTTGTTTGTAACCACATTCCTTCAATCCAAACCGTCTCCATCCAATTCCCATTCCCTCGTATCTATCTTTTTATTTTCACCATCTTATTATGAGACGCCTATTAATCGATCCCAAGAAAACTACCTTCTCACCAATCTTTCTTTATCCATTTGTCCTAACTTTCCCTAGTAAATTATTCTGTTTGGAAATGCATGAAATTCGGCATTAGGCAACCCCATCCATTCTCCAAAGATATAATCCATTTTAGGACCCATAATGTGTGTTACATAGAATTTTCATTTTCAAATATTCTATCTGTCATGAACAACCATAATAATTATATAATATATTATATATCACTACTATCCCTATTAAAATTTGATAAATACCCTATTATATCATCAAGAATACTCGCTCTTTTTATAAACTTAAAATAAAATAATAAATTAATATATGTTTTTACTTTAATTCTTTCTAGGACATGAAATTGTTCATCATTATAGGTGAGTTGCCTCGTGGCTCGATCTCGTAATAAATGTTGCCATGAATCCCGAATACGTTCAACTAAAGTACGAGCTCTAGCTGGAGCTTTAGAATTCGCAGGACAGTTTATTCCCTGGGATGCTGACCTCCATTCTCGTTGTAACTCCCGATCAATAACATATCTAAAATAAAAATTTATATATATATATAATTAGATTGAATGTAATTAAAAATAATAAAGTTATCCCTTCTCTTTAGGTAAATTTTAATAACTTTATGTTTTAAAAAATAGATATATTTTTTTTTTCTCCTTTATTTTATTTACAATCAGCTCAGTTTTGGAGCTATAAGTAAATTTGATAATAATTTATTTACATACACTCTCACATTCAGATAATTATTTTAGTTCTAATGTGAATATTTTAAAAATTTAAATGAAATTTTAGTTAACCTTTGATGTTGTTGTCTTATTGCTGGATCTAATTCTGATGTAAATGTTTTTGCAAATTGGGACATTTCATTTGGCCAATCTGCAGTCGGCTCAATAGTAATACTATTACCAGACATTTGTAAAATTTCTATTATAGATGATTCACCCTAAAAGAAAGAAATAATAATAAAATGCTGTTGGTTAAGCTATTAAGCTACATGACATAATGACTTAATTTAATTTTTTTTTTAAATTTATATCTATATGAATAATTATTAACTACAAAAAAAAATAAGATTTTTGTAAAAGATGTATGATTGTTTGTAAACAAAAAAAATATTCAAAACGAAAATCTAGAAGTCCAAATTTAAAATTTTTTATTTCATTTTTAATTCAATCAACATTTTATCCAAAATAAGACACAGACAGACAGCTATTATTTTATAAATTTGAATATTTATTAAATAATACTAATATTAATCTATTTACCTTATCAATAGCACAAACAGCTATTTTTAATGTTGATATTAAATCTCGAAGTTTATCTGTTTTAAATAGAACCTCCTCGAGATCATGAGTGGCTTTAATTGTTAATTGATCACAAGATAAATGAAGTAATTGACTGACAAGTGATAGTCTTTCAATTCGTCGTTTGCAAGCATGGGCGACTGAACAAGCTTGTTTGCCTACGGATGCATCACTCTCCACAGAGACAAGGGACGGAAAACTTGGAAATTTTACAGGAACACTGAAAACATAAAAATATCTATTAGTCAACAAACTATGTATAATTTTTATTATATCAACAATTTTTCAAATTGTAAATAATTTACCTTAAAGGGTCTTCCCCTAAGATTACATTATTATTTTCATTACTAAAAAGTACAAATGGTTCGGTTGGTTCTGTTTTAGGAAAACTAATACATGGCGTTTGATCTTCAATTAAACTTGTTAATGATTTTCCTTGAGTTAATAATATTTGATTTTCAGGAACAACATCAGTTTGATCACGAATTAACTCTTGTAATTCACGAAAATGGTCCTCAGGGTGTAAATAAATATGTAATATGTGAGCCTTATGAACATGAAAAACATGAATAATTCGCCGAGATAAAACAGTTGTAACCTAAAATAATAAAAAACATAATTATTTAACTTAACGAACAATATTAAAAATTGTATAAATTCATATACTCTTTGCTTAAATCACAAGAATAAATATCGATTGAGAGATATTTATTAAGAGTGAAAATGATAAAGATAACTAAGGACTTTAATCTAAGGAATTTAATTATTTCTTGGCTAATAATTTAATTTGTTTTTTCAAATTTAAGACTTACAGATTTATTTAGAAATCAATTTTATAAATTATTATTATTATTATTATTAACATAAATATATGTGTGTGACAAATTCAATTCTTGGCCTCAAAAATTAAATATTAATTGAAAATTTTAACTAAGTAATCATTACTCTCAACTTATTATGTTTTACAAAATACAAATTTAATATTCTTTGATATTTAGTTTTTAAAGATACCAATTGATTAATAACTTTAATTAAAAATCAAACCATTAAAATAAGTTTCTCTAAAAAAGACATACACTCCCTTTTCCTTCTTCAGTTAACAGGTTAATTTCAAATAGTCTTGGAACCCTTTCTAGATCAAAAATATATTTTCAAATATAAGCATATATATATTATATAAGATTAAATAGATTAGATAAAATTTATATAAACAAATTTCTCTTTAATGACAATATAATATAATTGTATAAATAAATAAATGTTTTACCTCTCTCTAATTGAAAATCTTATACTGATCTATGTAGAATATATTTATTATAATATATATTGTCTTAAAATTATATAGAAATTAATTAAAAAAATAAAGAAAAAGAAATGAAAAATTTACTTCTGAAAAAAAACGATCGAAAGACCACATTCTTGATGTATCAACCTCAAGGAGCCCAGCTAATAGTGGAGTCACTAATTTCCTCAGGCCAATACTTAATTGACAATGTGATGGCATATCACGACTCCATTCAATTTGTCCATTTTCACTTGTCTGTTGACCAGAAATTACACCAGATGCTTTCTTCGTTGTAATATAATGCATTGTTTCTTTATTGCGTCGTCCTCCATAAGGTCGAAATGGCAATTGACCAGTCGCTACATGATATAATGTCACACCTATAGACCATAAATCCACAGTTGCGCCAAAAGATTTACCAACTGGCTTTCTGGAAATAAAATTAACATTATAATATTAATATTTCTCTATTTATCTATTATTGTACCGAAATTTTAAATCTTTGAATGTTAAAAATATCTAATTTTTTTTTATTTATTTTCCCACATAAAAAAAAAAAATTTATCTATTACATTCACAAAGTTAATATGTGATTCAGTGATTTTTTAAAATTGTTTTTGGTTCTTACAATCTAATTTCACAATTTTTTAAATATAAAAATAATATTAAATGTTATAACTCACAATCAGTAAATAGGAAAATATGTATTATCCACATTGACCTATGATAACTTATTTAAAATTGATGAAAAATAAAATCTTTCGCATTTATTGTAGATAATTACAAATAGAAGATGAAAGAAAACGTACTTTAATACTGCCCGTTCATACATATCCGGATGTAAATATTCTTCAGTACCATAAAGTGATATAAATTGTTGATCTTCATGTAATTCACGAGCAGCACCAAAATCTGTCAATTTGAATATAGATGATCCATCATCAGCAATGAATTTCATAATATTGCCTGGTTTTAAATCACGGTGTACTAGATTATTATCACGAAGATGTTTAATTCCAGCAGTTAAATGATCAAGTACCAATAAAAATTCAGGTTCCTTAAATAATAATAAAAAATAATAAATAAATTAGTAATAATTTTGAAAAATGAATGTATATATATAATATATATACCTGTAGTCCGTAGGTGTTTTCCGGATCATCAAGAATATTAAAGAGACTTCCACCAGTGCACAATTCCATTACAATTACTCGACCCCTTCCATCTTGTTCATCTTCTATTGCTAATAATTTAACAATATTTTCATGTTTTACCTAAAAAAAAATGTTAATGATTTTTTTATGCCTTTATCTAATCAAATATACATTAAATATTTTTTTCTTTTTTTAGTAAACAGGAAAATGGATAAACTTTGTGATAAACATTTGAAAAAAAATATTAATTTATATTTAGAAAAAACAAAAAAAAAAAAAATACATATAGTTAAACATAAAAGATAAAAAATTTTTGGGATTAATATTAAAATGATATTGTAATAAAAAAAGAAAGTTCGTTTCTTCCTGTAAGAATGAATTTTCTTTTAATTATCCAATATTATTATAATTATTAATATTATTATACTCTTTATTGTGGACAAATTATAAATAAATATTTGTTTAGTTTGAAATGAAAATAAATGATATTACCTTTTTAAGAACTTCAAACTCTCTCATTTGTACATCATGAGGTCTCATTTGGCTAAGTTGATTAAAAGTTTTCACTGCAACGGGTTCTCCATTATTTTTATCAACACCTTGAAACACGGCCCCAGTGGCACCCTTGCCCAAAACACTTGTTGTACACCAAACATAATTTGCAGAACCACGAAGAAAAGACATATTTTTATCAAATTTTCTATTTTCTAATTGAACATCAATTTCATCTGAAATTTTTGTGAATTGTTGTTTAAAATTCTACACGACAGATTTCTATATGAAAGTTTGTACACCGGTCACGGTTTGATGGTTTAAAAAAAATTACTTCATGCTTATTTTATAGAATTAATTACACATAAATAATAATAACATATAATATAAGTTGTTCTGAAACTAGTCACAGATTAATCTTATCATTTTCCTTATTTTAAAATTCAAGAATGCAAACATCAAAAATAATTCAAAATATTACATTCAATTGACTAAATTAGATATTTACGATACTATTATTTGTATATATATGAAAAATGATCATAATGATTATAATATTTATATTTAATAAGAAAAAATAATTATATTTTGCCAGAAATATTATCTAACGAGAGATTTAAATATTTAATATGTCAGTGTATATATATAAAATACCTTAATAATAGTTATAAAATATATATAAATAAAAAAAAAACAAGAAAATCCTTATATTGACGTTTTAAACTTGTCTCACTTGTCTGTCATGTCAGTGAGCAACGTAATATTTCTGCTTAAGATAGCAACGAAAGGTTTCATTCATTCATACCATTCATACTCCCTGATTCATACGGATGGTTTGTGATTTTTCTTTATTAACCATTCTCAAGTCAGATGGTCTGTGCTCAAGTATTAACCAAAAAAAAAAATTTATATATATATTAAATTTAATATATTTAAAGTTATTTAAAAATATATAAAAAATGCTAGATTAAATTATTTATTATAAAACATTTATTTATACCATTATAAGTATATTTTAAAATAATTACTACATTTTGGCATTTGCATTTAAAATATTAATCTATAAAAATTAATTTTTTTATTAATCAATATTAAATAATCAATCATGGCCCGCTTTAGAGGGCGGCAATCCGGGAGTAGATTTAGAGTATTTGAGAATAGGATTCTTCGCAGCATTTATGAGCCGAAAAGAAAGATGAGGTCACCGGGGATGGCGGAGACTGCCTAACGAGGAATTGTATGACCTCTATGCATCTCCAGATATAGTTAAAGTTATAAAATCGAGAAGGATGCGATTAGCAGGGCATGTAAACAGAATGGGAGATGAAATAATGGCGAAAATATATATTGGAGGGGAGACCGATTGGGAAACGTCCGCTTGGAAGACCAAGAACACGGTGGGTGGATAATGTAGGAAGGGACTTGAGAGAAGGGAGAGTGTAGGGATTGGAGGGTTGTGGATCAGGATAGGAATAGTTTTCGAGTTACGCTGTTTACATATACCATTTTGCGTTATTTTTTATAATGATGATCTTATATCTCGGTTGAAGACTTGAATTCGAATTTTTGACCTTTATAATAATTCTTATTCCATATATATTCTATATATTTATTAGGGAAGGGTATAAGGAAATATATTTCAAGAAAGCATTTAAAATAAGGTTACAATCTGTTCTGTTATTACAGTGATTCCCAAAGTGGGCGCTACCGCCCTCTCGTGGGTGTTGCAGCGATTCAGGGGGGGGGGCGGTGATGGCCACAGATGGGGAAAATTACTTGTATTTTATTTTTCTATTCTGAGTTCAATAAATAGATACATAATTTCAATGTTTCTAATTTTCACCTTTATAATATTTTGTGAATAGGTATTTATCTTTCTGTTTAATTGTTATTCAAATTAAAAAAAAGTAAATTTCCAGGGGGCGCTGAGTAAATTTTTTCTGGAAAGGGGGTGCTTGTCCAAAAAGGCTTGGAAACCACTGTGTTATTATGTTGTAAAGGTTTTTTTTATCAATATTATTATCGAAGAACTTTAAAATTAAAATCTATAAAACAAAAAGAAGGCGATAATTTTGATTATAAAAAAATAAGTGGTAAATAGACCAATGTACGTGGACTAACAATATAAAGGTAGAAATGTGGTTGAGGCCGAAGACTCGAATTCAGTAATATTAAAAAGATGTTAGATAGATAGTTTAAGTGGAAAATAAGATTGCAACAAAGAACAGATAGAATGAAAGTCTTATTTTGTTCATTATTTTTGTTTATTTATTACAATCACAATTAATTATTATTATTTTAAATTTATTTGTAGATTTTTAAATTTCGTTAATTTGTTCAGATCTCCTAAAATATTGTAAAGTATAATTATGGAATAATCCGAAAGAGAACAGCACCAGGCATTATTTATGAAATTTAGAAATGGCCTATGTAGAAAACGATTACAGCCGTCATTTCTAAACATTTATATCTTTTCAAATTAATATTATTTGAAATATAAAGAAGAAAAGAAAGAGATAATGGATTCAACAATTAAATTTCAAATGCAAGTGAGGGAAAATGCAGAAGATACACGACAATATCTAAATGATTTAGCACAATGGGAGAAAGAAATGAAAAGAAAAGATGCTGAATTATCGGGAAAAGAATTACCGGAAAATGTGAGTTATTATTAAAAAAATAAAACATAATAATAAATTAATGTTATTTTAATATTTAAGGAAATTCCACCAATAAGAAATAAAAAGAAAATTAAAAAAGTGAAAAATGATCAAAGTCAAAAAAAAGATGCAAAAACTTCAATTTGTGATTATTCTGCATGGGATAAATTTGATGTTGTAGGTTTTATAAACAAAAAATAAAAGATTTAAAAATAAGAGTTTTATAATCTATAAATTCTAGGATGAAGCTTGTAAAAAGATTGATAGAGAAGAGGAGGAGGAGGAGGAGGAGGAGGAAGAAGAAGAAGAAGAACAAAATCAAGAAAAAACATTAGAAAATATACGTAAAGACAAATCATTTTATGAAAAAGATGTTGTAAGAATAAAAATAAGATTATATCATATATTAAATAAAATAATATAAGATTTTTTCTAAAAAAAATAAATATTTTAGTTGCTAGGTAACATTGATTAGTAAATCTTCAATCAAAAAATTTATATTTTAGGTTTTTTTATAGAATATAATTTTTAATTTTTATAATAAATTATAAAAATTAAAATCCGAGAGGTGACCGGTCTCCTGAGCAATTACCCCAAAATTATAATTTAAAAAAAAATATAAAATTAAAGCTAAAATATTAAACAATTATCTCAAAAATATTGAATTATTTGAAAAAATAAAAAAGCCTTATCTATCTATGTATCTCTTCAATAGTATTCTTTTTTTTATTTATTATTTTATTATATTTAATATATTTCTTTCATAACTTAGTCTGTTACGATCAATAATACTCTGTTTCCTTAATAATTATTAATTATTTAACCTGCCTTTTTTTAAGGGTAATTTGCATTTTCGTAAAAATGAATGGGATAAAGCAATCGAATGCTATACAAGAGCTATTGAAACTTATGATCAAGATACAACTTTTTATGCTAATCGAGGAATGTGTTATATAAAAAAAAAAGAGTATGTAAATTAATATTTGTAATTTTTACATTTAAATGAATTATAAGTTATTATATATATATTTGTTTTTTTTTAAATAATTTTTTAAGATGGAAAAAAGCAGAAAGTGATTTAACAAGAGCTATTGATTTGGATCCAAACTATGTGAAAGCATATTATCGAAGAGGTTTAGCATTGTCACAAAGTGGACGTTTACTAGAAGCAAAACATGATTTTAAATATTGTTTGGAATTGGATCCAAATAATATTCAATGTAAAAATGAATTAGAGAAAGTTGATATACGTATTAATGAGTTACAAGTGAGTATATTTTTTGAAAGCTTGAGTGGGGTGATAAGGGAGGATTACTTAGAATACAAGAAATTTTTTTAATCGATTAATTAAAATCAACACATTTAATTGTTTTTTATTAAATTGTCTAATATTACATATGTTTTTATTAAATTAAACTAGTTGAATAAATCAAATGAAAATAAAGAAGAAAAAACAAAAGTAGAAAATATAGAAATGAAACAAATTAAAAATACATCGGAAAATATATCAAATTATTTACTTAAAGATGTAAATGAAGATGAAGTCATTGAACTCATTAGAAAACCACCGCATCTTCGTTCAAAGGTAAAAATAGCACAATTAATAGTGATATAATAAATCTAAAATTATTATTAATTTATTTTTATTTATTTATTTAGAAACCATTAAAACAAATTGAAATAGAGGATGTAGATGAATTTTCATTCGATGATAGAATAAATGAAATGTATCAATTATTAAATCAATCGAATAATAAGAAAAATAACTCAGAAATTAATCAAATAGATAATTCTTGTAATAATGATCAATCAATGCAAACACGTATATATGAAGAAATTCCATTAAATCTAAAAGAACCAAACTCAACGGGAGAATTTATTAATAATTGGAGGAATTTAAAAAATTATCCTGATTTAAAATATCAATATCTTAAAGTACTTAAAAATATATTTATTTATATTTTAATATATAATACAATTTTTAATAATTTTTTTTTATTTTAAGTTAATAGATCCTTTAAAAATTCCATTAATATTCAATCTTTCACTTGAAAGTGATATATTAAGTTCGATTTTGGTTATATTAGAGAGTCATTTTATAAAAAATAATGATCAAGTAATTACAATTTTACATAGTTTTACCAAAGTTCAAAGATTCATGGCTTTAGTATTATTTTTAAATGAGGAGGATAAAAGAGGTAAGTGTCACTTAATAATATAAATAAACATTTGGTGAAATAATTTATACGATTAATTCAATATACCACATATAATTGTTTTTTTTATTTTATGTTCCAGTATTAAATAATCTTCTGGAGTATAGCAAAAAATCATCACATTGTAATGATTTTCTGGTAGCTGAAATATCCAAGAAATTTCAATTAAATTAATTTATCTATTATTATATCACACGAATATTTGTAATCTAAAAGAATTAAATAAAATTATCTTTAAATGAAGCCTAAGTTAATTTTTATTTTGTATTTATGAAATAAGATTGAATCAAGATTAGATTATTCTCCTACATATAGAGATAACATATTCTTTTTGCAAACAAGTGGAGCCTCAATATTAAAAGAATAAGGTTTCTATCTATTCTGATCCCTTTTAGATAGTGAAATA